>OY978217.1:28422077-28509535 GCA_963854785.1 Vaccinium vitis-idaea | reverse complement strand
AAATCAAGGGCGTGACAATTATTAAGGGTGTATATGCTATTATATAATAAGTTTTGTCATGAATTTGCTAGTTAACTTAACAGTCAAATAAAGGCAACTAACCGATAAGGGTAATTGAAATACTAATGAAAAGCTCAGGGAAATTATAGTTATTTCATATACTTGGAGGGAGAATCTGTATATAATGCAAACTGGGAAATTTACCCTAAAATATATTCCCTCCGTCCCAAAAAGTTTGTCCTACTTTCTTTTTGGGTAAATTTCACCTACCTCCCCTGAGGTTTATGACAATTACAGGGACCTCCCCTAAGGTTTCTGAAATTCCACTGACCTCCCCTACTTTTGAAAATAAATGTCACATACCTCCCCTCCGTTAACTTCCGTTAGAAAAGCTAACGGAAAACGCTGATGTCAGCGCCACCTCACTCTCCTCTTTTTATTTTAAATCTTAAAATGTTTATAACTTTTGTTTTATATATTCACTTTTTATGAAATTTATATATTTAAAATCTACTCGAAAAGATCTATAAAATGAGATCCATATTCAATGTGAAATTATGAAAAAATAAAATCTTAATTTTCAATGTGAATTATCATGCTACATAATTTAAATTTTTCAATGTTTAACTCAAAACTTTAAACCTCAAAATTCTTACAACTTTTTTTGTAAGGTTCTGAGCTCGACTCCTATGGAGAGGAGGTCAACCCTTGTAGTTTACTAACATCTAACAGCTAACTCTATTGATGAATATCGAATGGCAAAAAAAAAAAGACAATATAATTAAAATTTGCATTGAAAATTTAAAATTTTATTGGGACAAAGTCACCATTAAATAGAAAAATGGACTTACAAATTTACCACGTTCATTTAATTAAGAACATATTTGGAAAAAACAAAATTGTTAAACAAGAAGATTTTATGATGTTTCGTACTCCCTCTGTTCCAAATTGTTTGCCCCCCTTTTGGGAGTGCGTGCATTTTACACTAAAAAAATAACGTGTCTATGAGAACTTTTTTTGAAAAAGAATTACACCAATTTTTTCTTCTCAATAAGATCTTTAAATTGGTATAAAGTTTGTTGAAAAAAATTAATGCTTGTACATTATTTTTTGCGTGTAAAATGCATGCATTCCCAAAAAGGGGCAAACAATTTGGAACGGCGGTATTACAATTTTTTGCGTAAAATTTTGACTTACACATTGAAAATAATTTAAATTATGTAACATTATAATTAAAATTCACATTGAAAGAATAAGATTTTATTTTTTCATAATTTCACATTGAATATGGATCTCATTTTATAGATCTTTTCGAGTAGATTTTAAATATATAAATTTCATAAAAAGTGAATATATAAAACAAAAGTAATAAACATTTTAAGATTTAAAATAAAAAGAGGAGAGTGAGGTGGCGCTGACATTAGCGTTTTCCGTTAGCTTTTCTAACGGAAGTTAACGGAGGGGAGGTATGTGACATTTATTTTCAAAAGTAGGGGAGGTCAGTGGAATTTCAGAAACCTTAGGAGAAGTCTCTATAATTGTCAGAAACCTCAGAGGAGGTAGGTGAAATTTACCCTTCTTTTTTGGTTGTCCCAAAATATAAAATTTTCAACAAAGGAAAGTTGTAAAATTCCATTTCTGCCATTGAGATGCTTTTAACAATCAAAACGATGAGACCAAAAGAAGAATAATTGAAAAGTTTAAAGTGCGCTCTGAGATTTTGAAAAAGTTCTCTGATTACATTGGTGGCATGACTTTTCGCCTTCCGGAAAGCAATTTAAATTCAAAACTTGATTAACTCCTTATTTTATTAAAGTCAACTAATGAGGAGCAAACTTTAAAAGTTACAAGTTTTGGAACCATTGTGTATTATGCGTAAAATGTTGAAATTTAAAAATAAGATAAACATTTCAGGACGGAGGGAATATTATATAGTTGCCCCCATATCTCGGTAGAACAATAGAATCTACTAGAAGCCACCAGGTAACCACCGAATTTTCCTATGCTTTAGATTTTTAAAGTAAACACTTCTAGCTTTTACTATGGCTTAATCATAATCTCACATCTATAGAAAACATCTAAATATGATTTTACTAAAAATTTAGAATCCAACAACAAAATCTGAAACTAGAATCTAAAATCAGTATACACAGCTATCACAAACACTCCCATAACATAAAGAGTCTTGCACTGGGCTCACAATAAGAGCAAAAAAAAAACACACACACTCTAGTGCACATTTTACACTTTCCAATATATTTACACCTATTTTTATACAATTTTCACATATTTCAACATACTTTTTAAACCTTAACATAAGCCAGCTGGGTCAATTTTAGCATTTTCCTAACCAAAAAAAAAAAAATGTACAAGGGAGGAATGAACAATAATGTAATAAATATGCGTCACTAGGAAAAATGATGATAGATAGCCCTAACGCGTGAGTAACAATCTATCGGTGTTGAAACATGATTTTCTCACTTCAATTCTTAGATCACGAACTCCAATTCAATACAAAAAAACTGTTCTTCTTATCGAAAAGTTAACAATAACAACAAATGGAAGAATAAGAACCTGATAAATACATCTACGAAAATGAAGAACTGAGTATAAACTTTTTTTCCTGCTGAAAACTATCTTCCAATAATTATCGGTTGTATGCCATCAGGTCAATAATATGAAGCCAGCAAAGAGTAACGGAAACTTCAGAGCTTCGATTCCAATATTCACCAAGTCATAGCCCTCCTATTCACCACTTCTTGCCTTTCACTGCTTGCTTCAAACTTAATTCTTTCATGCTCTGATAGTATGTACAGAAAACACATGCCAACAGAAATACAAATACAAGTTAGAATTCCTTCATTCACATCTTCAGCTTGCAATACAGCATGCATGATAGACTGTCATAGAATAGTGTGGCCGTAAAAACTGGAATAAGAGATCTAAAGATATAAAACTGATCTACAGACTGTCATAGAATAGAGTGGCCGTAAAAACTGGAATAAGAGATCTAAAGATATAAAACTGATCTACCAAAAAAAGATATAAAACTGTAACCCAACCAAAGGCTAAAGATTTTACAATTGCGAGGCTATAACCCTAGCAAGAAGTACATACCCCTGAGGAAGAGATACTGTATTCATAAGTAGCTGGATCTTCTTCCATAAGTCAATCTACAACCCGTGATATTAATAGATTCCTTCAGCTTAGCAAAAAAAAAAAAGGGTCCTCGCTACCTTTGCTCTATCATTATTTCCTAACATCGTTTCAGAAGTCATATTGAAATATTTAACATAGCACTATCTAATTGTCAACAATTTCTTCTCACGTATTGAGACTAATCTGCCAATGAAGTTTCTTTCCCAAGGAATCACAGTAAAATATTTTACTATGTATGATAAGTGCACATAAGTTTATTTGGCATTTAGATTAGCACTTCCATTAATGGCAACGGCAAGTTTACACAAAGGCCCGGTACCTTCATTGTTTTGATAAAATACCCTCTTCCTCTCTCCCAACTTAATAACTGATATTTAGACACAAATATAATCAGAGCTCCACGCTAATAATCGGAGCCGTTGAATTTGTTTCATACAAGTTTTAAGTGTGCCCGTGAAAAAGCAACTCATTCAAATACCAGTAAGTGCTTGATCCATTTATTCAGTTTCAGACACAAATATAATCGGAGCTCCACGCTTATTATCAGAGCCGTTCAATTTGTTTAATACATGTTTTTAATAGTGCCCGTGAAAAAGCAACTCATTCGGATACCGGTAAGGCTTGATCGGTTCATTCAGTTTTAACTCGTAAGTTTTGGGGACAAATGCCAATCAAGCCCTTACTGATATCCAAATGAGTTAATTTTTTAAACAAATCATGTTTTAAACAAATTGAACGGCTTGGATCATTTGCGTGGAACTCCGAAACGGGTGGTTTACATTTTTACGTCAAAAGTAGTGTTAAATGTTCTTACATATACATCAATCTGGGTCCTATGAGGGATCCCTTACTTTGCTGTGGTGCAGACCTTCCCTTTCCCAGACATATTTTGATGATCTGAACCGTTCAATATATTTAAAACATGTTTTTAAGGGTCCCTGCAAGGAATCAGCAAAACAAAATGATCGGGAAATTTA
Source organism: Vaccinium vitis-idaea (assembly GCA_963854785.1). Taxonomy (NCBI): domain Eukaryota; kingdom Viridiplantae; phylum Streptophyta; class Magnoliopsida; order Ericales; family Ericaceae; genus Vaccinium; species Vaccinium vitis-idaea. The sequence goes on along the minus strand of OY978217.1, from coordinate 28,505,399 downwards.
TGACTGGGAGAGGGGAGGTCCGCACCGTAGCAAAGTAAAGGATCGCTTACTTGATCCTCGGTGTGTGTGTATAACGTATTTATTGTACACCAACAAAACAACCACCAAGCGCCATCACCACCACCCAACACCTCCCTCCTGGTGACCCACCACCAAACTTTCCCACCCACAACATTGACTCGGCCATTAAGGTATAAGTACCGGGTGTGGAGGCGTATTTCGGACTCAGACACCTCAAACTCCTAATCTCGAAATCCGTGGATGTGTACCCAAAGCTTGGATACAAGAATGTATATACGGGTTAGAGTATATGTGACATTGAACTAGAATACTTGAGGCAATTAAGATGTTAACAATGATACGCGGATGAGGGAGCGAGCGTCGTCTCCAGGTGTAGATCCATAGGTCGGTCACCTCAAACAAATTAAATAGAGGATACAGAGATATGGATCCAAATAAGGATGAGGATATGGGGACTCGCTAGACTATTAAATCCAAAATGTTGGCATTTTCACCCGTAATCGTTTAATGTAGACTCCATAGCTTAGTCAAGGAACCCTTCAATAGGACCCTCCGCTCGCAGTCTTAACCCTCCCTCTTGCGAATTTTTATAGTTTAGGATGTTTTCAAAACACTCTCGAAAGCTCGCGCTTCTGGACACGCACGCGCGCACATTATGTGAGTTGGCTCCATAGTCTGTGAAGACAATGGACCAAAACTATGGTCCCAAAACAAATATAGGGACACATGCCATTGAAATAAAATGTTAGCCAATGTAATAGGTTAAAAGCCCAACGGTCGTAGTCATCAGAGCTTCTCTTTCGTTCAAATTTTGAGAGCTAGCGTTTGTGTTTGTTCTATTGAAGAAGTGAGAAGGGTAGTATTTGTAAGAGGATAAAAATTTTGGACACATGGCACGGCACCCGAGACGACACGTGGAACGACGGTTGTATGACGGGTGGAGAGGCACCCAAACCGCAGGAGCTAACAGAAGTAAGACTATATTCTTTTACTTTCTTTGCTTTAATTTGTTTAATGAAAATAAGAAAGTACCCCATTTTAAATCCAATGGCATTACAAGAAAATCAAATTACAATTATATATCAAAATCTTGACCCCCCACTTCTAGTTCAAAAACACAAAACTGCACATTTTCCTTCGAAGTAATGGGCCGAACACAACCTTGCACTACACATAGAAACCATACGAATGTGGATTTGGTCTTGAAAAAATCCAACGAACAATTACCGGGACTTTTTATTTTGTAAATCGATATTTTACGAAAAAGTCATTTTTCTATACTTAACTAGATTTTTGGGAGGCAGTGCGGTGAATAGTGGTTCTTGGCCTCGACCTTAATTTTTTGGTCCAAGAATGTGAAAGCCACCTTCGTTCTGACGAAATTGGGAGAACCAATATAATAGGAGCCAAGAGCCGAGTCCTAGCTGCGCCATTGCTGACGTCACCTGAGTTTGGGTGAGAGACACCGAACGGGACCCATTGTGATTCCCCAAAGATCTGGGCATGATGCAGAGGGATGTCGACCCCATAAAGATAATTTGACCTAGACGATAAGCTTCACTCCAGTCGACTTGGCAGGACTAGAGCCATTAGCGGCTTGGTCGCGATATTGGCAAGGTAGAGCCAAGTCTTGACCTTGCTTGGCAACGGCAAAACCGAGGTAGACCTACCTTGACCATATCGTTTATTCAAGATTTCTAGAGATCTAGCGACTTGGTGGCTAAAAAACAAGGGATCGTCGCAAAAAGGTGCTGCAGAATAGCACCTGCGGGCTTATCACAGGTGTCACAAGAGCTGCAACCCGACAATACGAAAGGAATATTTGCACACGATAGTGCGACACATGTTCAAAGTTTATTGGCTCGCTCGGACGATAAGGAGAGGTCGAGTTGCCTATAAATAGGACGTTGACGTTCCTACATTTCAGGGAGATGATTCCCGAGATCCCAAGGTGCCAAGGTGTGATTCTAGATAGAGAAAATGTCTTTCTAGAGAGAAGTCGTATTTTGGTCCTTGTTCTAGAAGGAAAGATATCCTGCCAAGGGACAAGGGTTTCTTCCTACTATTAGCCTTGATTCTTTCAGCAACCCGGATTTTCCACTTAATCCTTTCTTCATTTTTTGGTGCTACAGAAGTTCTCCAATCCTTTCACTATTCTTATCCCTCTCTGAATATTCCTCGAATATTCCAACCCCAGATTTCTCACCTCCAAGAGTATTTCGTCACCATTGATTTAACTAAGAGGAAGAAAGAGGGGGTTTCCTCCTTATAGGAGATAGCAAATTTCAAAAGCTAGCTTTTGTGTTTGTTCTATTGAATATGGAAAGGGCTAGGATTTTAGCACTGTTGGTTTACCTGAGAGGGAGAAAGAGGGTTTTCCTCCCCATACATACTCACCATGACAGTTGTTCAACCTGAGCGTAACAAAGCAACATTCGTTCGAATTTCGAGGGCCAACATTTGTGTTGTTCTATTGAAGAATGAGATGAGAGGGAAGCTTGATTTATGAGAGAGAGTTAAAAAAATCCGAGAGAGAGAGAGAGAGAGAGAGAGAGAGAGAGAGATCAAAGAGCGTTCAAGATAGAACCTATGTTTGCCGATCAAAAAAAAAAAAAAGATAGAACCTATGCGGTTTTGAGTGTTCTGGAAAGAGAGAATTTTGACACAAGGAAGAAGTGGTGCAGATTGTTATGTCAAAACTACTATGTAGTACAGACACGGACACATGGCACAACACCGACACTTCGTCATGTAAATTTAAAAAAACTAGAGGACACGACAAATTGGGGGACAAGTTAAATTTTTTTTTTTTTATACTAGTATATGAATAAAAAGTACAAATATAAAACTCTGATTGTGAATATGTAACACAATGTATAACTTAAATCATATTTATCATTAAATCATTAACAAAAGAACTTCAACAAAACGCGTTTCATTAGTAGGATGTCTATGCAATTAAAAAAACATCATGGGTCACACACATAATTAGACTTCCCTAAGCTATGAAGCACCGACACTTCTAGAGGTAGACGTATCGGAGTGTCGGATACGGGGACATGACGGGACACGTACATGGCGTGTCCCCCAAACTTTTTGAATTTTTTTTGGTGGGTACATGCGGGGGACACGGCTGGGGGACATGAAGGGGTCAAAATGTAATTTTTAAACATTTTTTGGGGTCAATCTGTAATTTTTTAATTTTTTTGGGGTCAAACTGTATCTATCAATCTTTAAAGATTTAAGTTTTTTAATTTTTTAATAGTCAATCTTTAAATATATATATTGCCGTGTCCCCCGCCATGTCTGTGTCCTTTGTTTCAAAATTGTCGTGTCCATGTCTGTATCCGTGCTCGTGTCCGTGCTACATAGTCCCGAAGTCTTAATTAGAGATTTAGAGTCTACTATTTCGTATAACACCCCCGATTTGTGAGTGTCTAAAGAGTGTCCAGAGCAATTTTTAGAGTTTCTAGAGTGTCGAAACGAAAAGAGTTGAAAAGAAATAGGACACTTGGATTTAAGGGTCTCGTGTCCAGAGAGTGTCGGTAATCGGCAAGTGTCCGACACCGGTCTTGGACAAAGTGTTTGTGCTACATAGGCCGAAAGTGATAAAGAGATTAGGAGTGTTTTTATGGGGTATGGATAGATTGTTCCAGGAGGAAGTGATAAAGTGGTACAAAGAAATAGTTATGACTTATGAGTAACATAAAGATTACAAGGAAGAAAGGTAACAGTTTATTCTTTCGATCTGGTCGCATACAGCTAGTGCAATTTCAACAGATCTGACAACTACCCGAAAACTCTTTTTTACATCAATTCACCCATTTCCGACCAAGTAATGGGTTCAAATAGAATAGGTTAAATGGGATCACTGGTGATCTACAAACCCCATATACCCATACGATCAGTAAATGAGGATCAACAAATGGTTAGTTGGTTACTCCACAAACAAAAAGTATAAGTGTAACCATCAACTTGAACAAGCAATTCGAACAAAACTACATCGTGTTCCAAAGAGGTGCACTCTATTTTCTATTCAGCATTCAAGCATACTGGTTTAGAGGTGTTATGTTATCGTCATAATCGGTAACTGCCGAAATGCATACATGGTGACCCCTTTATTATGAACTTATTAAGTTTCCAATCATGTAAATTGACTTACTTTGGGTTGTTTTATAATTCTATGATACCTCACCAGAGTTGTTTAGAAGAATTGAGTTTTACTTTGTAGCTATAGGAAACTTGAAGACGGACCAAGTTGCAATTTAGAAAATCCCAAGTTATGAAGAAAGAACAACCACCCTAGAAGGTTTAGAAGTCTTGGGTACTTTGAATCCTCCAAGGAAATGCAAACAATCCAATTTGGAAGGAAAAATCAAGAGTTTGATTCCATCCCGAACTAGGACTCAAGTTTCACAGCCCTTGGTACTATTTTGAGCATGGCTTTCATTGGTTATCGATTGAGGCAATTCAAGATTGTGTCCAAAAGCTAATTTAGAGAGCTACAACTTCGCGTAAAATACAAATTCTCCAATTTTGATGATTACTAGCTCAAAACGGGCCCAAGCAAAGCCATGTATGCTCAGTATAATCCAATCTGAATTTCTCTTTTGGTTTGGAGTTTCCTAGTTTGCTTTGGACTTGTTAAAAGTATATAAGAGTTTTTACATCAGAATTAGGAAGGCTGATTCTAGGAAGAGATATTTCAAAAGCTCATCCCACCATACGCGGCTGACTCATCCTCTAGTGTGTAGATGAAGCTTCCTCCCAAGTACCTTATATGTTTTCAGGTTTACTATTCGAATTTTGATTCAATACCAAGGATCTCTTTTCCACAAATTGTGCTATTAGACTATTGGTGCATCAACATGGATAATCTAAGAGATGCATGCTATCCCTAGCAATAAATAGTTGGTTCTAATGCTGAACTGGATCTATAACCTGTTTATGGGATTCAAAACCTTAGACCTCTCTTCCTTAATTTTTCACCACTTCTATTGTTGAGTTTGAGTGAAACCCATCAAAATCTCATGTTGCTGTCCGTGTTCCCTGCCTCTGCATTTTCCGTCCGAACGGTTTTCACACAAAACTGCTTTGGTCCTGTTTTTTCGATTGTGATCTATGAATCACTGACACCTCTAGGCGTCACCGTATCGCAGTGTCAGGACACGGGAACACTGCGGGAGATGTGTGGAGGGGGACACGGTGGGGGTCAATTTGAATTTTTTTAAAACTTTCAGGGGTAAATTTGTAATTAATCAAAACTTTGGGCAAAAAAGTGTTCTACCCCATCAGTCGACAAGGTCAATCAATAGAGAGTTTGGAACCCTAATCACTGATTCACTGTGCTGGAAGCTCGATTCACCATATTCAGTCGACAAAGTCGATCATTCCTAGTATCTTCACCATATATGTTTGACTAGTGCCGACTCCTGAGATATACAGAAACCTTAAAGTTATTTTTCATTTTTGTATCGATTAGTAGAATGGCTTCCTCAACGGGTGCTAGTAGCATACCCAATGTCGGGGACGAGGCAACGGGAGGAGTACTTAGGAAATTCGTAACTAAATTGGGAAATTGACCCGGAAGAGGTGGGAATGCCAATTTTACGGTCTAGAACAAAATGGGTCATACACAAGGATGAAAGCTCACTTGTTGAAAACTGTTGGTGATGGAATAGCATCTTGTAAGTTGGTAACAAATAAAGACACTTTGAATTTTAAGAGATTGTTGGAAGAGGACAGATAAATCAGAACAATCCCAACCAAAGTCAATTCCATATCTTTTACAGGCAGCACAAGTTTGAATAACACTAGAAGGCTTGGGATAAAAAAGGCGGGAAAAAGTAACTCAACTTGATAATCCTGTCGTTTAATGCTTTAATGTTGGAGCCCGAGATCAATTACATAGTGAGATTGCTCGAATGTTTTACACCAGCAGATTGCCTTTCAATTTGGCAAGAAATCCCCACTATTTTAGCTCATATATGTATGCGCAAATAATAGCATACCGAGTTATCTACCTTTCGGGTACAACTTGTTGAGAACCACATTGCTTCAAAAAGAAAGGGCGAAGTTGAATGGTTGTTAGAGCCTATGAAAGGCACATGGAATGAGAAGGGCGTGACGATTGCCAATGATGGTTGGAGTGATCCTCAACGAAGAGCTTTAATTAACTTTATGGCAGTCACCATAGGTTTACCTATGTTTCTTAAAGCCTATAATTGTGAGGGGAAAACAAAGGATACACATTTCATTGCGTCATTGATGAAGGAGATTGTTATTGAGGTTGGGGCTAAGAATGTGAGTTAAATCCTCACGGATAATGCTCCAAATTGTAAGGCAGCGGGACAATTAATCGAAGTGCAATACCCTCACATATTATGGACTCTTTGCTCTAAATCTTGCTTTGGAAAACATTTGTTCCGCAAAAAATGTGAAGAGTAACTCGGTTGTGTATGATGAGTGTAGTTGGATTAGCATTGTCGTTGGTGATGCATTGATCATTAAGAACCACATAATGAATCACTCAATGAGAATGACAATCATCAATGAGTTTGCTCCTTTGAAGTTACTTTCGGTTGCGGATACTCGCTTTGCTTCATCCATTGTGATGCTCAAGAGGTTTAAGCTCATCAAGCAAGGTCTTCAATCAATGGTAAGTAGTAATCAATGGAATACTTGTAGGGAGGAGAGTGGGGCTTTATTTGTGAGGGAAACTTTGTTGAACGAGATGTGGTGGGATAAGGTGGACTACATTCTATCATTTACATCTCCTATTTATGACATGGTTAGAGCATGTGACACGGATAAGCCATCTCTTCATTTGGTTTATGGCGTGGGATGCTATGATTAAGAAAGTGAGGTGTGCCATTGAGATTTGAGAAACTCGAAAAGAAGATCTCTTATGTGGATGATGATGTACAATTTTATGATGTTGTTCATAAAAGACATGTGGGATAGGTGGAACAAGAACAATACACCACTTCATTGCTTGGCACATGCTCTAAATCCAAGATAATTCATTTACCATTTTCACTAAATTAGTATTTGAACCATTCACCTCTTAATTATTTATTTACTTTGTAATTTAGGTATTATAGTGAAAAATGACTTCAAGAGGATCCAAAGCGAGTTCCTCCGCACCAAGATGACAAATGAGAGGAAGAAATGCTTGAGAAGGTACTTTGATGATTCCACGGATCGTACCAAAGCCAATTTGGAGTATGCCAAGTTCTCAACTAAGGAGGGGGTATTTGCCGACATTGATTCTATTGAAGATAGATGAAATATAGATCCTCATTCTTGGTGGGTTATTCATGGTGCATCCGCTCGGACTCTTCAAACTATAGCCTTGAAGATTCTCATTCAACCTCCTCCTTCATGTTGTGAGAGAAATTGGAGTACATACTCCTTCATCCATTCATTTAAAAGGAATAGAATGACCCCCCAACGGGCAGAGGACTTGGTGTTTTTTCATAGCAACCTTCGGCTTTTATCAAGGAGAAGCCCACAATACTGCGAAGGGCAGACAAAGATGTGGGATATTGTGGGAGACCAATTTGGCTCACTTGATGAGGTTGGAATGCTTGAGGTTGCAAGCCTCTCACTTGATGAACCGGAAATGGAGGCTGTAGTCTTTACGGACGATGGGGTCCCACATTTTTTGATTATTGAGATTAGAAAAACAATGAACCTGAGATAAAGAGAAACGAAAGAAATCTTTTGTCGACACATTGGACTTGACAAAAGGAGATTTTATATGTACACCTTGATTCCGGAAACTCTATCGTACATTGTCGGTTTCCTTTTTTACTTATTCTTGCATATCCTTAACACTCTTCGTGCTCATATCATCTCATGTGCATTTGGAAATTGTAGAAGATTTTTCTACTGGGATAGTGTAGCTCAACCCTTTTATTTTCAGGTACGAATCACGGAGCATGAATTAGTGCATGACATGGGTTGAAAAGCATACAAAGACGAGTTATTTGATCATCTCATGAACTGTATTTATGGAAGATGAACCTGTAACTCCATTTCTCTCTTCTGACTTGGAAGAATGTAATGACCTAATTACTTTAATTCATGTTTTCTCATGGGACACGGGTACGTGGTCATCGAACCTAATTGTGGAACTTTAGGGTGAAAACCTTGAATGGCAATGTATGGACTTTTTGAATGGCAATGTATGGACTTTTTGAATGGCAATGTATGGACTTTTCGGAAACATTATTTGGGAAAGGTTTACTTATTATTGTTGAAAATTGAGGGCGTGACACAGAGTCTTGCACAACGTTTTGATGAGCAATTCTAAGTGCTTGCAATGGCTGCCATGGCAATTCCTTACGGTGTGCGGTGTGTGCCTCGAAACCATCAACCGAATCAACGTTTTGTGGAGGAGGATGTCAATTATGTCGAGGATGAAGATGACAACCTAGTTGCTACAAATTGGCCACGGAGGGGAGAACCATGTTAACTTGACATACCAGAGTTCAAGGGTTGTTACAACCTGAAGAATTTCCCGATTCGGATACGGTGGAGGAGGCTACGAATAAGTGGTCATTCACATTTAAAAATATTCCTGATCCACATGTGGATCGGAGTAATCTGCCTATTTTCGATGGAGAACCAGTTGGTATTGAAGAAGTTACTCAAACAAGTGATGGAAAAAAATTAATCCGCATGTTGATATTTTTTTGTCAACTAGTAACCTGCTGTCTATGGGGGGGGGGGGGGGGGGGGGGGGGGTTTGGGATATCATGCAACGAGCGGTGTAAAGGAAATAAGCATAAATCCGTTGCTCGTTCGAAATTCTGATTGGGTGATAAAGAGAGGCCATTCATCAGTAAGTTTATTTTTGGTGCAAATTTATAGTCTTCTTACGCAAGAGGTTGAATTAGTTGATGATGAAAATCAAGTGGATTTCATTGGCCTCAATGTGGGGTACCCGATAAATATTAAAGCCATCAAGGGTACATGGGAGTTTGCATTCATCTTGCCAAACAATGGTTGCCATATGGGTGATGGGTCTTTCAAGCAACCACATGTTAACAACTTTTTTTATCCTTCAACGAACCTAACTCCAGCTGAAGTGTTTTGGACCTGTTTTAGTGATGTGAAACTTTTCGATTTAATGTCGAAGATTGGTTTTTGAAATTTATGTTCGAGAAAATTAATTTGAAGTACAAGATTGATGCGGATAAGAAAAGGTTTATCGAGTTACTTCAAGCAATAAAAACTCGAGTACCGAGTTTTTTCAACCAAGGGAGACTGATGCAGGGTGAATTCCAAGAAAGTCCTATTTTATTTTACTTAATTTTTATTTAGTATTTTTATTTGATATGTTTTAATTCAGTCAAATATTCTAGGAGTAGTTAATTTCTTAGTTTCTTTTGATTAGGGTCTCCTATTTTATAGGTTACTTGGTAAAAAAAGATTAGGGTTGATTTCATTTCCTCATGTCTTATTGTCCTTTTGGTATTTTAGGAAGGCAGAAGGCTTGATGGGTATAGAAATTCTACTATTATAAGTAAGGATGTAAGCCTTAGGGCTAGGAGTACCTCTTGCTCAAACTTGTTTCTGTTTTCTACTTATAATTAGTTTCGTAAAAAGAAGCTCCGCTACATCAGAAGCTTGGAAGGTAAGGAATTAGAATAACATTCTATGTCTTCATCTTTCGGAGAAGAATAAAAATACAAATAGATAAATCGAGTCTCCTCTTTTTTTAAAATGAAATGAAGCACCACAGTTTGATGACCAATGAAAACGTTGCAACTGATAAGGGTCAAGAAGGATTCCAATCATAAGCAATATGAAACAAGTCATAAGCTTCCTCATTTCTATATTTTTTAAGCTGTTGGAAGAAGAAAAATACAATCCCTTCTTAATATTTCATTTCCTTCATTAGTACAGAAAGTGATCATGGCCTAGTATTACATTTGATAAAAACCTGTTAAGCAAAACGCAATATGCCTTACCACCTTTGAGAATAATTTCAGGAGGTGCATATTGAACAATGAAAAAGTTAATCGAAAAAAAAGAAGAAAATTGTTGAACACAATTGGTATCTAGACAATCTTACATCATGAAACTCAACTAATGCTTACTATTACGAGTGAATTAAGATTGAGAATAAGTATAGGACCCATAGGTGGATTACAATCAGCCTATTAATTACACTTACACTTTCTATCAGAATCATTTTCATCAAGCTGGTTATAATTGTGTACATGCATGCATGTTTCTTCTTGATAAGGATATGCACATTTAGGTTCTAAACAACCTGGAGGAACAGCCAACAAAGTCCATTGAAGCCTTAACAATTATAATTATATTCTTCTTCCTATCTAATATCTGTATCTACAATTTTTCCTAGATAGGCTAGTTCAATGGATTTGTTAATTTGCTTCTGATAGTGTATGCTTTATAAAATATCTCAACTCCAATACAACCAAATAACTCCTCCTCTGAGTTTGCCACTCTAAGATCAGTGGACACAAGTACCATCAACTCTTGGCAAACTCATTTACGACCTGAAGACGTTTAAAAACTTCTATGTATCCAGGATATTCCCCAACAATCATTAACGTGCAGTTTCAAATCACTAGTTTTGGTCACAAACTTTTTTCAGCCTATCAATTTGTATCTTCCAGACTTCCACAAAAGCTTGATCAAATAAGTACACAGATTTCTCTTTTTCTTTTGTTTTCCCTTAGGACCTATGCCCAAGTATAAATCAAAATATAACCAAATGGAAATATCCTTAAAGTAACGAAATCCAAAATCTGCAAAGGAAACCTAGTTGAAAACAATGCTGAGTAGTAGCAAGGGATACCGACCGATGACCGGAGAGGCGGTGGCTCCAAATCAATGGTGCGCAAAGACATCTTAGCAATCTCAGAGATAGCAGCATTGGCAACAACAGGGACATCACTGGTCAAGTCCTCGTAGGCAGCCTCGAATGCCTCCTGCCAGAATCGAGGCAATCTTATTCGTCGGTTGTTAGTGTACACATCCCACATGTGCTTCACCACCTTCTCCCTCTCTTCCATTTCCTGTATCAGACGCAAGCACCAATCTTGTAAGAGCGGATCTTCTTACAGTGTCAACATGTCATTATGTATATAGCACTGTCATTATGTATTTAGCGGATCTTCTTTTTCTTTTTTTTTGGTAAGAGTAAATTTTATAACCAACTAAAAGAAAACAACCAAAGGGCAAGCCCTCAATACAAGCCTATCCAAAGAACAAAGTCCTATACAGACTATTCCAAATCACTAGGTCCTATTTACAACTTGCTCTAAAATTCTATGACAAACAGGCCAAGAATCACATATGCTCCTATTTTCCCTCGAGTTAGGGAACTTTCCCATGTACATCTTCAATCGAATATTCTCCTCAATACAAGCCAAGACCTCCTCAGAGCTGCTATGGCGACCTCCAAACACTCGTGTATTTAGCACTGTTGTTCCCGCCGTAACTATTTTTGAGTCATATTTGGCACAAGATTTCCAAAGCTATGATTTTTGGCTATGGATTCAGCTAATTAGGGTAAGAGACGCTCTAACAAAAATTTTGTTTTTTTGATCTTGAAAAACAAGCCCAGAGCCTACAGATGCTCTAGCAACATTGTGCACACAAGAAATACACCTACGTAAATTGATGTACCGATATGTATGGAGAGAGATGCGCTTACGAGGACGTCGAGATCATCGTGGATGGGAAGGTCGATATCGTCGGAGAGGTGGTTGAGATTGCCGGCGGACCAACGGAGGGAAACGGTGCCGGTGAGCATAGACCAGAAAGCGAGGAGCAAAATAGCAGCCAATGCCCAGAACTTGTACCGGCCTCTTCCGAATACGGTCGAATCGGAGGTCTCTTTCTTTGTAATTGTTGATGATGTCGAATATGACGTCGGGGTTGATAATGGTAGGGCATCGTCATCCTTCATTGAGAGAGATAGAGATAGAGAGAGAGAGAGTGTATGTGTATATATAGTTAACTCAAGGCTGCAGCCTCGTCGTCCTATCTGGAAGCCAAGGAACTCAGATTTGATTTGGGATGCTGAGCTTGCGATCGATCTGTTTATTTTTGAAGATAGGAAAATGGTTCACAGTACTATAATTTTGCAGTTTTGGGAAAGTGGGGTTGCATTTCTTGTTTTGTGGTTCACCACTCCAGTGCCATCAAATAATCGAGTATTTGCAACCAGGGTCGGCAAAGCGGTGGCTTTGTTTTTGCTTCCACTTAAAGTTTCAGGTTTAATATTTATTTTTACTAACTCTTACGCCCTGTTTGTTAGAGGGATATGTATATAAAGGGGGAAGAGGGATATGTATATAAAGGGGGAAGAGGGATATGTATATAAGGGGATATAGAGGTGGATATGATTAAAGGGGGATTATTTTAGGAGGGAGGATAAAAAGTTACTTGGTTTGTTTAGTTCTTTTAGAAGAGGATATGAGAGGGTGGATAGTGAAAATTGTGTAAAATTTCTATTTTGCCCTTTCAAATAAATATATTTATAATTTTTTAAAAGCTAGTTTCCTTATTTAGTAGCTAATTGGGTATCCACGTGTTTTTCTCAGCCCTTGGTTTGGCAATCTGCAATCTCTCTCTCCCCTCTCTCTCTATTTCTCTCTCTCCTCTGTCTCTCCTTCGTCACACCTCCAAATCCTCCGCAAAATCACGTCGATCGTTGGGTAGTTATTGAGCTCCAAATTCTTTTTTTTTTTGACAAATCTCAGAGTTCCCCTAATCAATCTCTGACATCTCTCCTCTCGATGGCTTCCTATCAGAATTGGAAATGGGTTTGTAATTCTGGGTATTTACCTCATCTTTTGCATTTTCTGGGTTTCTTGAAATTTGTTTGTTGGAAAAAATTGTTGTTGGAGATCTGTTGGTTGGCAAAAGATTGGTTGTTGGTTGTCATGCTAGGTGGGTTTGATTTTTATTTTTATTTTTATTGAAATTTGTGTGTTGAAATGGAAGAAACAAAGTTTACTCATAGTCGATTTTTGTTTCTCAAAACCCAGCTCCGGTCATGGGTTAAATCGTTATCGTCAGAATTGTCTTCGTCCAGTTGGTCGAGTTCTTCTTCCTCCTCTCTCTCCGTGCGTAAGAACAATGGGCGGGGTGTTTTGGTAATGTGGTGCCCGGATAAGATATAGATGGGGGAGGGGGTGTCCAAAAATAAGGACCCTGCAGTGGGATATACATATCCATGGAGAATTATATCCAGGACACAAAAAAGCAACAAACAATGGATATGGTCCACCCGGATATCTATATCCGGGAGAAATCTATATCCCCCTCCTATATACCCCTGCCAAACAGGGCGTTAGGGTTATTGAGGATTATACTCAGTCGATACTTCTAAGGCCTTGAAATTAGTTAAAGTGTGCGTATATTGACTCAGACTATAGGCTTGTAAAATTTTTGGCCTATCACAACCTACCATGTGTTGCAGGGCCAAAACAAATAGGGCACAATAAATGGTCAATTAAATGCTGTCAAGTGGGCATAGGTCAAAAGTAAAAAATATGTGGAGTGACCAATCAAATAGAGCCACATGTTAAAATGATGCATTTATTAATTTACCAACTTCGGCCAATCACATTACTTGGTGAAATTAATATATTTCATCATGTATAATTATTCCGCTTAAAATAAATAAGAAAGATAATTATCAAACTATAATTATCTCTTTATATTAAATAAAAGAATAATTAGAGAGATAAATATGAAAGAGGTAGAATTTGTCATTACTCTCCATCCCCCATCCCTATAAATAGTGGTGCCCTCTGTCTGTCATATTTTACATATTCGAACTTCCATCCAACACATAAGCTAAGAGCTCTAAAGATCAAAGCTTCCAACACCCTTCAGAATCCTCCAAGCCTACATCAAGCATGACGCCTCTTCAAATCAAAGCTTCAAAGTTCTAAAGAACGCTCAAGCCAAATCCACAAATCATCAATCTCCTTCTACCAAATTGAAGAAGATCTCAAATTTCAATTGAGACCAATCTCTGAAGCCCTCAAATCAGCATCTCCTTCAACCAAATTGAAAAAGTTCTTAAAGACCGATTTGAGAAGAAGCTCCACAGCCCTCAAGTCAACGGTCACAAATTTGTCATTTCTTTTCGACAAAATTGAAGAAGGTCAAGCAATTCAACTTGAGAAGAAGCTTCAAAGCCCTCAAGTCAAAATCTGTCAAATTCACCGTCATCTTCTCAAAGACCAAAGAAGATCTGGCAATTCAATTCAATAACAAGCATCAAGCCCTCAACTCAAACTCTTGAAGAGAAGAATCAGAGGATAAATTTCTTTGCTTAGAAATTCATCAAAGATTGTAACCCTAATTTTGACAAATCAATAAATTGACTTCTTGTTCAGCATTTTTTCATCTTTTTTGCAAACTCAAAATTTGTGTGATGCATAGACATCCAGTCATAAAATATTTATATAAATAGCCGAGTCTTTGCCAATTTGGGTCGTATTTTTCAGATTTCAACTTATTTTTCTCATTGGTTGGCTCATATCCAAACAAATACTAGTAATGAAAGACTTTGTGTAGACACCCCGATTTTGACCCGAGAAACTTCTCAAGCATTCCCGATGACAAAATAGACCAACCGTGCCTACCTCAAAGTTTGGGTCAAGGCTTGAACTTGCCAAATCACCCAAAGCCATCATAAACCCTTTTCAAACAACCCTAACTAACCTAAATGACCAAAATACCCCTCAAACTCCTTAAATAATCCAAGCCAAACCTCTGTGCTCAAAGCCCTTTGAGTGCTCAAACTCTGTCCAGTCAGCTTTCTGCAAAGCATCTAATCATGACATTCTGCTGGCATGGGGGGCGTATAGCTGTCGTATTGTTGCTCGTATACGTATCTTAGCCCCTAATATGGCCCCTATGGAGCCTAATTACCCTTTCAAAACACAAACCCACCATTTCCCTCCATTCTCTCTCTATAAAAACATCCCCTCACCCACTATTTGAGAGGTTATCAACTGATGATCACCTCTCTCACTCTAAAACTACAATTCGAATCCCTCTCATCCATAATCGTCCATCAATTAAAGCTCAATCATCCAAAGCCAAACAAACCCACTTGATCATCATTTTCAAAACTCACATATACCATCATCCATCCAAAAAACCATTCAATCAGACCCACATTGTCACTCATCTATCCGAAACGTCCTACATTGTGGCTATAATCCAAGCCATTACCTGTCCATCCATCAAAACTTCAAGTTCAAGCCTTGATCATAGTGAAAATGTAGGAAAATCATGGGAAGTGCTACGGTTGGTCATCCTGAGGGAGACTAGTGAGTTCATGGAGGTCTTCTATATCTTCTATGAGCTCACAAGGTCCTAGATGTAAAGAAAAACAACTTTCAAAAATATCAGCTCAATACTCTTTGAGCACTCAAAGCCTTACCTTTGAGCGCTCAAACTGTTTTGACCACTTTCTGATTTTTGTGCTTTCTGGCCTTCTCTTATGATGGTAACATCTTTTTATGGCTTATGGATGATTGATATGTCAGTAAGTCAGTCTATTATTCTTTTGATCACCAACCAATGGGTCCAAAAGGCCATGAAAAGGATGTTCATTATCATTAAACAAAGGTTAAACTCATTTCATGAAGCCAACAAGTGTATCTCACCCTTTTTAAATAGTGATAAGAAGGTTGGGGTTCATAAACACATCAAGAAGTGGTCTGAAAATCACAAAAGCTTGAGAGCCAAAATGGAGGTTGAGCGCTCAAACTCTGTTCTGTTTTGTATTTGTTTCTTGTTTATCTTAGCTTTACATCATTTTCTTGAGTTTATTGAAGTGTGTGCGTGTGTGTGTGTGTGTGTGTGTGTGTTGTGGAGCCATCTCAGTTTGATCCTCTCTTCCGCTCTCTTTCTAACCATGCTTATGCTTGGTTCAAAGCATATTACTTACTCATGCTAACATTTCAAGCTTATTCATTAATGTTTCTGGGAAACCAAATGCCTTTGATTATTTCATACTCTTTTGAGGTTGTTGATGATCCAAATAAGGGCAAGAAGGCATCAGAATACACAAGCCATGAAAGTGGTTTGAGCGCTCAATGCCTCTCTTTGAGCACTCAAACTGGTTTTCGGAGAATCAAATGCTTTCATCATCTCGGCTTTTTACTGTGTTTTTTGTATTCTGGAAGCCCTCCAGTGCCTTATATACACCCATTCTGTCTTTATTATCTTGTTTGGCTCATCAATAAGCTTTGAGTCCATGTTAGCATGATCATTCCACTCTGTTAAGTCACCAAAGTATCATTTTCAAGCAGTCTACAGTGCACTAAACATGTTTTCATCAAGTCAAATTCGTCATAAGCATGTATGGATGAGAAGGGTTTGAGCGTTCAAACCCTCCCCTTTGAGTGCTCAAACCCCAGGCAGAGAGCAGATTAGATTTGCTTCATAACAGCTTGTAGTGTCATTTCTTGCCATTTTTTCATTGTTCAATATGTACTGACGTTGTTGTTCTACTGTTTGTTGCCATTAGCAACTCGTATTCGTGTATCATCATCATCACTCATGTAGTACACGACGCACATGCATACACTGTAATCCATTGTCGTGTTTATCATCATTATGTGGTGCCCCCCCCCCCCCCCCCCCCCATTCCCCTTTACTTGCTCAAAGTTGAATTGCATACATTGCATATAATCCCACAAAGGCTTAGTAGAGACCGGTCTTCGAACCGGGCAAGGGGGTGCCGTAAAACACTTCCCCTCTCGTAACCGAGCTCTCGAACCTAAGATAGTATGGTGATGACGGACCGGTATTCAAACTTTATCCTAAAAATGAGGCGCGAGTCAATTGAGTTCGGTTCCTCGGGGACAATCCGCTAAAACCCGGGTGGCGACTCCGAATCGATGAGAAATCCTCGGAGGGGCGTCCACACTTTACCAATTGACATGTTAGCCAATTTGTCCAATTTTGCCAATTTGATATCTTAGCTATTGGGTTTTCTGTAATTTCTGTGACGTCCTTTGTCATTTTTGGTCTTTTGGCCTCTTTTTAGGAAATTACGTTACTGACTTCCCAGACTTTTAGGGTTTTTTTTTCATGTGTCTCCCGATGAATCACTTTTGATTGCCCC
Source organism: Vaccinium vitis-idaea (assembly GCA_963854785.1). Taxonomy (NCBI): domain Eukaryota; kingdom Viridiplantae; phylum Streptophyta; class Magnoliopsida; order Ericales; family Ericaceae; genus Vaccinium; species Vaccinium vitis-idaea. Next base: position 28,488,232 of record OY978217.1, on the reverse strand, counting down.
CAACCTATGACCTGCAAAACAGAGCTAAAGACATTGGTGTAATGCCGGCTAGCACCCCTCCAATGCCTAAATCAGTAGACTGTAAGAGAATATGCATACAATCAAGCTAGAGTATGCTAGTTGATAGAAATAAGCTTTAAGATTTTTCCGGAGTGAAGAGTTCTATCTGACTTTTGAGTGTAATGACCTATTTATAGGTGTTATGCCAGAGCATATAGTGTACTTAAGGCTTAGTTTTCAAATGATTTTAGCAGCTCAGTTGCTAAAATCAACCATGATTTTAGTAAATGAGTTCACCAGGTGCTAAAATCATAGTTGATTTTAGCCTAAAACCAACCATGATTTTAGCACTTGCTGAACTCATTTGCTAAAATCTTAGCCTATTTTTGTGGAGGCAGATGGAGAGTATCCCGGAAGAAGTTATTTGAATCCTCGAGGAAGTGCAATACATTTATCCCCAAGAGTAGGGATAGTGAGTTGCTTCTTGGATATTGGGGAACCTGTTTAACTACTTGATCATTGTAGGTTCTAAGAAAAGTGCATGTTTGTTAGGCCAGGCAGACTGGTCCGAGCAGACTAGGCTTGGTGGACCAGGATGGACAGATCAGATTGATTCCTTCCTCTATAAATGAGATGGCGGTGTATTTATATAAGCATGAGAGCTAGATGATGGATAAGAATATTCCCTGAAGATTCTCATGGATATTCCCGGAGGATAAAGATATTCCCAGAGGATATGGATATTTTCATGATTCTTAAGGCTGTTATGATCATGAATTACCAATATTTACACTCCCTAAAGAAGTAGAGTGCTTTTAGGACTTATCTTGTTTTGGGGATAAGGTTGGTTGAGATTTTATAACAATCTGTTACGTAAGTTTTGCCTGAACAGACCTGACCAGTGATCAGACCTGTTCTGGTCAAATGATGTTTGTTCGGGTCAGACATTCCTGGTTGGATGATGTTTGGTCGGACCAGGCTCATCAAACTAAGCCTGATGAGCGCATGTTATGTACTTTTGGGTCTGGTCAAGTTGGAACCTTTGCAACCAGCAAACTTGCCTGAACAGGCTATTCTAAGGAACACGTCACTATTGGTACACAATATGGACCTAACAACTACTCCCTTGTTTTCGAGTAGAGCATGAGCAAAGATGAGAAAACACTATTTCGTATTCACACAGTGCATGGGACAACTCATGAGGCACATGGCCTTTATCCCGGACACCTGGTTATAAAAAAAAAATAAAAAAATTGGACCTTTTCTCCATGGACTCTTGGTCCTATGATCCTTTGTTTTTGAGAGTCGGTTATGTTGTTTTGTTTAAGTATTCATCTTGATGGCCTTTGTAAAGCTTAGTTGTTGTTCCGCTGTTTGAGCTCTTTAAGCTTAAGTTGAGCAACCCTTGCAATTGACCTTCCTGAATAGAAAGTTGAGCGAATCAGGGAGTTGAGTAAAACGTGCCCTTTCAATATGATCAATACACTCCCCAATATTAACATTACAGTGGTTGTTGACCAGCCTTGTGGAGTTAGGTTGTAGCCTCTCTGAGCGGCTATGCTTGTATCATATGCTGAAGGAGAATCCATTAAATGTTGTGGAAAATGTCATTTACTCCCCGGAGGAATCTCCTATGAAGACTTGGAGGGAGATTTGTCCCTTTGGTCTGGTGGTTGTACTAGAAAGATAATTATGAAGAATCATACAATCGGGTTGACTATATTGGAAACCTAACTACTCAGAAGCATGTTGGCAGAGTACATCTAGTGAACTTCCATTGTGAACTAATACTCTTCCCATTATAATGTTGGAGATGATCATTGTAACTACCAGGAGATCATTGCAGGGTTGATGAACTCCCCTTGTATCTTCCTCATTAAACATGATTGGGACGCTTCTTGCTTTTGTTGCATTGCCCGGCCTCACGGCTATTGAGTTATGGGTATAACCTTTAGTCTGGAGACGCTTCTAGCTAGATTCCCATGACGATTGGTGTAAGCCTTCTTCATGTTGACGTATAGGTGGCGGGTTACCATATTGCTATTTGTGAACAGTCGTGCTTGCATTGCTTATGTTTCAAAGGATCGCCAAGCCGAGTAGGTGTTTGGTGTGTGATGTCCGCAACACCTAAGTCTAAACAGATTGGCTTTTCTCTACCAGTGGCCTAGGCCTTTGATAATCTTCTATGGTTGGGATCACGTTTTGTTAAGTGACCATTTCCCGTAAGAGTAATGGGAAAGGCTCTACACATAATCCCATTTGGAATGGATTGTAATTGCATAAGTGCTTTGTAGTTCTCTAGATGGTCTAGTGGGTTTATGGCTCCACTAAATGACTCTATGACTTGCGTCTTGAACTTCCGGGGAAGTTTCTTTATTATGATGTTGGGGACAAATGGAGAATTAGTGGATTGAACTATTCTTCAACTATGGCAGGAGCCTTTAGCTTTCATCTGCCTTTTTGGTCATAGAGGTTTTGGCCTTACTGAGCCAATTATCCCGGAGGTAGTTGGTTGAATTTATCCTTTAAAGGATGATGAAAGAATTTTTTGGAGATGTTTATAACTTGAACGTTACATATCCCAAATAAAGAGGGAATCTGTTATGTAGATTCTTACCAGATAGATCTGGGCAGGTTTGCCCAGATCGGATGGTTAGTGGAGACTGTATTTGGTCAGACCAGACATTCCAGGTTGGACCAGGTTGAGAAGATTAGGTATGCTTAGGTGAACATGAGACTTGTGTTCTGCGCCCATTGCGCTAGTCTGGTTAGAAATATTATAGGCTCGGGGCCCAATTGTCTGAGCAAATGGTTCTAAGGAACATGTCATTACTTTCCAGTATAGTGTCCTTTAACACTTTTTTGCAGGTAAAGCCGTGGTCTGAGCGATGGGCTTAAATCATGGTTTAAGCCATGAATATTTCTATTATGACCTGAGTCATGAACTGTGGTCTAGGCCACTTATTTCTTGATACTTGTGACTGCCTTGGCTTTAAGCATCTGAATGATCTTATGTAGAGTGTAGTTTTTAGCTGGAACAAAAAATTGATAATCCAATTTCTGGCCGGAGCCACGATTCATTGAGTTTATAACCCAAATATTTTGTTGAAAATTGCTGTAGAAACTATAGGAATTGTATAAATCATTGTGGTAGAGTATTATTTGTACCATGGACTCCCCTACTCCCCTGAGTATCATGGTGTTTTTAGAAATAGAATGATACGCATGGACTCTTGATGTAAAGCCATTAGAAATCATGTCGGGGCTTTTCAACTTTTAATGTTGGCATAAATAGATGTCGTAACCTTGGCATGGCTGTCGCTATTTTGTAGAAGTTTTGGATATAATTTTCTGACATATTTTCTCGTTGAATGGCTTTGCCAAGTTATTTCTACTATTTAAGTGCGGAACTGCCAAGTATGATTAGGTGCTAAAGGTCACCTTTTTGTTCAGCCACGAGGTCATTGAACATGATAATATGCTTGAACATGTAGTTGTTGAGCGAGATTGTTTGCTAAGACATGGAGTCGTTTAAGCAAAATGTTTTCTGCCCAAACATGGATATCTGTTGAGCTGGTCTTTTTAGCTCAGACATGGATGTCTGTTTAACAGATTGTTCTTTGTCCTGTTAGTATGGATCAGAGCAAGATTGGATAGTTGTTTAATCCCATAGGATTCTTATGCCCATGGTGGGTTAGATTGTCAAAATCGTTTAGTATTGTTTTAACATGTGTGTTGTTTTGAACGTGGCACGGGGTTCTAATTAGAATTTCATGGCTGAAATTGATTATCTTCAACGGTCGGGACCATGTAATGTATTTTAGAGATTAACAAGACATGATGTTGAGCAACGTCACGGGTTGTGTCTTCAACCTTGTTAGGTGCCATCAAGCCAGAAAAGATCTTGCTTTGATACCACTTTGATGCAGCGGAATTCACGAGAAACTAGTTCGCGTACTAGTTCAAATGAAGAGAGGTCTTGAATTCTCGAGAGCTCTTGAATCCACAAGAAGAAAGAGAGTAACTCTGAAATTGTTATTGATTAAAAGTTGAATATGCCATTAGGCTTACATCCTTATTTATAGGCTAAACCCTAACTCAACTAGGAAATAGAATAATCTTGCTAACCAAGAAAAAAAATAACGGAAACTAAGAAACATAAAATAAAAAACTAATACAAATAAAAGATTCTGCTTGACCTACTTATGGAAATTAAGACTAATACCTAATAAAAACATTTCAAAACAAGTGGTAGAAAATTAAAATATCCTAAATCAATCTTTTATTAAAATAACGTTTCCATATATTAAAACCCGTGGCATCTTGTCCTACATAAAAAGTGGCTTGAAAATGGGATTTTTCAGTTGGTAATGGATGATCAAGGCTGATTTCTGGAATATAAGTGATTATGTGCAACTTATTTTTTAGTTGTTACAAGTCCTTATTTAAGGCAATCCAAACCATATTACTTTTTCTTCTTTACAAAGTATCACATGCTTGAAGGAGGTTTTTAGAGCAAGCGCACAACCATCTTCACACTTTCAAGATCTCATATCTCCTAGCACACTGGCACTTCACACTCCAGTGTTGGCCCCGTTTCTCTTGTCCCTTGGAGAAATTTGCCAAGACAGCCAATAGAAATATAATCCGTGGAAGATTAGAGTTTCTTATTTGCACAAGAAGCCTGGTCATCCTTAGGTCACTAGCGTAGCCTTATACATATGTCGTTACATTCTCCAGGTTTTCACAGATTCTTATAGCACACGAAATAGGGATGTGAAAGAGAAAACTCAGAGGCGGTGTTTGGAGTCCACGCTCAAAAGCGCGGTTGAGATATAAGGGAATATGCTAGATGATAATACAGTTATTCGAGTTCAGACGAAGGTAATCGAACGGCATATCAAATCAGCCTAGTGTTAGTGTCTACGGAAGAGAGGTAAACTCTAATTCCACCTCGTAGGGTTTTACTATTTTTTCGGTGTGTATTTGTACGCATCACCACCAGGTCTTGGGTATTCGGTTCCAGGGCCGGCCCAGGGGTGAGTCCAGCATGCCTCCGGGCATGGGCAACCAAAAAAAAAAATCGGTTATAGATAAATATTATAAAGTTGGGTCACTTAAATAATCATCCTTTAATTCACCTAAAATTAGAAAATCATCCTGCCCCTTTTTTTGAGTTATGTTTTCATCCTGTAATTCAAATAATTCCTATATTACCCTTATATATATATATATACACAAAACTTCCAATCCAAACTCCCGGATTTTATTTCGTCCGGACCTCCACCTTCCAAATTTTTTTTTGAAAATCCGAACCGTTAGATGTGTTTAAAACGTGATTTTAAGGTCCAACGCGAAGATTTGGCAAAAAAAAATACCCGGAAGGGCTTGATCGGGGCAGTTTTTCATAAACTGTTTTTATAGCGTTTTTGTGAAAAACTGCCCCGATCAAGCCCTTCCGGGTATTTTTTTTTGCCAAATCTTCGCGTTGGACCTTAAAATCACGTTTTAAACACATCTAACGGTTCAGATTTTCAAAAAAATATTGGGAAGGTGGAGGTCCGGACGTTAGGTCCGTAAAAAGGGGTTTGGATAGGAAGCTTACTCTCTCTCTATATATATATATATGATCTGGGGAAAATAGGACTATTTTCAAATTTCAAAGGACCTTAGCTGTAATTTCGGGATTGGGGGATAAATCCCAATCCCAAAATTCACGCCAACAATCTTCCCCTTCCTATTAAACCCAGTGCTGGAAAAAAAGGTCCAAATTCAACACCCATTGACGTCCCATTGTGATCGGCGACCACCCTCCTCCCCTCCGCCATCGTCCTCCTCCGGACTTTCCTGTTTCTGGGTTCGCTACACGGAGAAGGTTTAATCAGACTCGATTGACGTCCTACAATGGCACGATTTCGTAAGTTTTTTGGATTTTCAGTTTCATCGTCCTCCTCTGGACCTACCATCGTAATTTTCAATTTTATACCATTTTTTTCCGTTACTTTATTTCCGTTTTTGTGGCTATATATATTTTTTCATGTTACTGTGTTACTGTCCTCCATCCTCGGTTACTGTTATGATTTTCAACATGCTTGGTTACCACAACCACAGATCAATCAATTCTTTTCAATGGTAGTTCTCAAACGTGGTTCGATTTTTCAGTTTGACAATGGAGAAGACTCGGAAATGGAGTTGGGCTTATTGTTTGGTGACAAGAAGGAAGAGGAAGACCTAATGGTGCCCGGAAATGGAGTAGGAGCATCAAGTTTTCTGCTATATTTCATGTCCTATCAATATATTATACCAAACCTTTTTGGTGTTGTTTGTCCGCAGAACTTGCACTTTATGTTTTTTTTTTCTTCTTCCTCTCTCTTTGAATTTGTGATAAATTTACCATATTTAGCCTGTTGAGTTTTAGTATTTTTTACCATAATCATTTAAATATCTTATGGGCATGTATTTTACCATGAACCAAGAGTTCAAGTTAACTAGTCTGAATGAATTTACCATATTTATTGTTTTGGGACTGAATTTTGCCTTATTTTTCACCATGATCGAAGTTTCTAAATCAACAAATATTACTATGTTATGGTTACCATTTCGGTTGGTTTGGATTTTGATGTTTGGAGTTACTATGTTGAGTAAATTTATTTTTTACCATGCTTCAAAGCAACCATGTTAAAATGATGAAGATCATGAGCAAATAATTATGGTAAAAATCAACTACAAAACATAGAATATGGTAAAATCGAGTAATCATGGTAAAAATCAAAATGGTGGATATCATGAGCTAGTAATCATGGTTAAAATCAAGTAAACGCATAAAGTATGGTAAAATTTTATTCCAACGATAATTATGGTAAGATAATCATAAAATGATCTAGAAATCATGAATTTAAAATTCCCCTTTTCCTGTTGAAAGAAATGGAAATATTCAAAACCCATGATTTTAGGTAACTTACATCCCACAAAATTAGGAAAACTAAATCCCACCTATTTAGACAACAATAATTATGTATATTGATACAGATCACTAAATAAGGGTAGAAAAGGTATTTTACAATTAAAAAGGATGAAAACATAACCGTTCAAAATAACAAGGATGAAAACTTACATGCTACCTCTAAACAGGATGATTATTTAATTACCTCTATAAAGTTTCTTTGAATAAAGCAAGCAATCGTAAAGCACTATAACCAGAGTTACATTTTGATCGTGCTTATCGCACTTTGATTTTTTTTTTCCTGAATTGTACGTCATTTTCTTTTTTCTGACTTAATAGTAAGTGAGCAACCAAGATTTGTGTCGGGCTTGGGCAACCCAAATGTCAGGGCTGATCCTGTTCGGTTCCCATCACTTCCTTCATAATTTGTACAAACAAAACAATGTTGTACCAATAATGGGATAATTGGAAGGTGTGCGGGGACCCAAGCCCCTATGCTCCCCCTCTGTCCACCCCTGACGGTGGGAGTATTCAAATCTATCTCCCGAATGAACTAAGAAATACTATAGTAATTTCAATTTCAGTTTTTGATAACTGAAATAGATCATACCAGAAACAGAAGCCAAGTAAAAAGTGTAGGTGAACAATTTAGATGATAATCAATTACCACAGGAACCGTAGCAAATTTTTACATTATAAATCAAACACAACAGAGACTCAACCAACAACCATACATAACGGCCACCTTATGGCAAAATCAAATTGATGGCCCCTTGCGGCAGACACGGGCTGTGGGCATAGTCACACACACCGCCGCATACTTCTTCTTAGCTTCGGGAGTACCAGGCTTCGGCTCATCTGCTACTGCCACTTTGGCTACTGACCACAATGCCACAGCGGCAGCAGCAAACACCATATCCCTTCTCCCACTGCCACTACCACTCTCCGGCTCATTCTTGAAACTCACACCTTCACTAACCTTTGGGGCCTTTGCCATTACAACCATCCCGCGTTGGTGGCCGGCAGTGGTGGCTGAGGAGTGTTTGGGGGCGGCTCCACCGAGGAATGAGGGTGTTATTGTTATGGATGCCATTTCCTTGGAGGTTGGATTGTTTTTCTTTGGTGTGAGAGAATGAATTGGGTTTGAGTTTGGTTTTTTAGATACACAAGTTCATGTAACAGGAAAATAGTGTGTGTTCTCCAAGTGCAATCATCCATTTCCTTATCCCCAATCATGTTTCGACTAATGGGTTTTTGCCACGTGTGCTCTATCTTGGTGCTCATGGATCATAGCGGCTTATTCACATTTGGAAAAGATAGTCAACGGCTTTGTTGCATCGGATTGAATTAGCGTTCGTGGGACCATCAATAATCGTCCAAAGGTTACTTCGAGACTATTTTAGAGTGTAATGTTAGAAATTTGTAAAATTAAATGGGTGTGGACTTGTCTCATTCCTCAATCCTTATTCTCCATTTGTTTCATAGAATTCCAGAAAAATGTTTTTTGGTATATGGTTGTAACTTTAATTAAATGTTTAGAAAAAGTTTTTTTGGAAATTTTTGAATGAAACCGGGAAATTTGGAGGGTTTTTCGAGGCAACCGAAGTGTCTCTTTTGGATTCATTGCACTTGGACGAAGCAGCTCAAAGGGCTGGCAGTTTCAGCTAATTAATTCTCTTTTAATTCCCCTCATGAAGTGAGTTGATGGCTGCCATTCAATTTGGGAGTTTTCTACATTCAAAACTAGTTGGCTACTCATAGAGTCTTTCCTCCTGCTTTATATTTGGCACTCCCTTATTGTGTATGTATACCATAATTCGATATAGTACTCTTCTATCCTAAAATCTGTTCTTTAATTAAGAGAGAGACAGACGCATGTTCAGTTCATTAATGCTGTCTTTGGAGGTTTTTCAGAGGTAGTGGTTCAGCCATTTTATCCTAGAAGACACATCAGCCTCAGTAGGCGGCGAATTTGTTTTAAGGAGACTGTGACAGGACTCAGTTCGGTTTTCAATTCGACTTTCAGTTTGTGTAATCTGTTTACTTCGTTTCTACAGTTTGTAATTCTGGTTATCTTATAATGGAAACTGTTCTTTGAAATTTCATGTTATTGCCGTATTTTTCCCAACAATTTTTTAAAAAATGAAGGGTCACTTAGCCAAAAATTCAAAACATTTGACATTCTTAAAGAGAAGGATAAGGAAATTTTGCAATCAAACATAAAGACCAAAAAAAAAAAAAAATTAGTGAAATGTCACTAATTTTTAAAAGTTCTAATTTCATATGGAAAATTCAAACAAATCAACTCATGTCCCCAGACCGACCACCACCCCTCCTCCAGCGGACCACTTCTTGCAGCCCAAAAATTAGTGACATTTTACTAATTTTTAAAAGTTCTAATTTCGTACATAAATTTAAAAAAATTTACTCTTACCTCCAGCGACCACCACTCCACCTCCGACCGACCACTTCCGGAGATCCAAAAAATTAGTGAAATGTCACTAATTTTTAAAAGTTCTAATTTCATACGGGAATTTCAAAAAATTGACTCCTATCTCTAGCCGACCACCACCCTACCTCGGACACGACCCAAAATATTAATGACACTTCAGTAATCTTTAAAAAAAAAAAAAACCTCACCCAGTGGAACCTGTGGATCCAAATCAGTTAACAAACCCATAAAACAAATCCAAATGAGTTTGTTGATTTCATTTTTAATCATTTGCTTTGGATGTAAAAACGAAATGATGTACGGGTAAATCAAATGAATTGCTAAAGATATAGAAGGGGTGAAAACGATGATGTACCTGGTGGAGGTATTGCTCCTGGGGCACTTGCTTGTAACTCATCTCTCTCTCTCTCTCTCTCAAAAAGGAAAAATTCGAGGCCGGAGCTTGCTGTAGAAGGCGAGAGAACAAGAATCCTACATGGATACAGAACAAGGGAACTCGCGTTAGCCCTCCACCCCACCTTCAGCAAACCTCTTCTGGCGACTCCCATCTTTGTCCCAACTTCGGCCCACGACTCTCACCTCCTGTTGGCAACCCAAAAAATTAGTGAAACTTCACTAATATTAAAAAATCAATGGATCCGTTTATATCGGAGGTCGATGTTCGATCCGTTTGAAAACGACGACAGCAGGTGACGATGATAACGCCACTATACAGAAAACAAGGAGAAAGACGAGAAGTAGGTCGAGGTAGTCGCTAATGCTGCCGTACAGAAAACTAGTGAACATTTACTAGTTTTAAAATCCCACAGATCGAGGCCGTCGCTAAGGGGAGAGAGAGAGAGAGAGAGAGAGAGAGAGAGAGAAGAGAAGAGAGAGGTCACTGATGGTTGCTGGTTATGGGTAGAGCCGCCGTACAGAAAACTTGTGAACATTCACAGTTTTAAAATCTCACAGATCTACGTTTTGCGGCTCCGGTGATGCTCCAGCTCAGCTCCAGCGACATCAACTCATCTCAGCGGCGGAGGAGGTGGTAGCCGAGGTTGTGGTGGTGGTGGTGGTGGTGGTGGTGGCAGTGGGGCAGTTTCTCCCTATTAAACATTTTTTTTTATCCTTCCCATGAATGTTAAATGTTTTGGATGTCCTTCCCATATATGTGAAAAAAACGCGTGTCCTTTCCTTAAAAGGGGTAAAAAGAATGTTGCATTTTTTACTAATTTTTCCAAAAATAAAAAGTTTTCCAATATTTGGGTGTAACTTTAAACTGTTTTCCAGAAAACATTTTCTATTGTTTGGTTGATACAAAAATAACTAATTTGATAACATGACCAAGATACCCATTTTTTTTTATAAAAAAAAAAAAAATCTACATCCTTCATGAATGAAAAGAATTACTAATATACGTCTATGAAATGACCGAAATACCCTATTACTACACGATATGATCAAAATACAACATTTCACTGATCTTAGAGGTGCTTTAGCAAAAATAAACCATTTGGTTTATTTTTTCGTCTTTATTAAAAAAATTGCATTTGCTAGATTTGCATCAATTTTTTAATCCTAGCCCTTCATTCCAAACCACATGATTGCTTCACATGCGTGTGCCACCACATCAGATGATTAATCCCCTCAATTACAACTCGACCCAACTCACTTGCGTCTCTTTCTCTCCCTGTTCGTCTCTTTCTCTCGCTTTCAGCCATGGGCAGTGATCTGAGCTCCTCCCTCTCTGATGATGGTGTTGTAGATCGGACAACCTCTCTCTCCATCTCTCTCTCTCTCTCTCTCTCTCTCTCTGACCAGAGTGTCTCTCTCATGTGAAGCTTAATCTCGATTGCATATTCCATGAGGAAAATCAGAATGGGCTGGTTTAGGTCAAGTTTGTCGTTGGATCTTATTTTTCGTGTACTACAAGAAGAAACACATTTGGCGACCAAATTCGGTAATGAACTCTATTTTAGTCGCCGATTGCAGCACTTTCAGCGACTAAAGTTTTTTTCGTTGCTATATGCAGTAAATTTTGTGACCAACTCTATTTTAGTTGCCGATTGTCGCACCTTTAGTGACTAATGTTTTTTTGTTGCCACATGCAGTACTTTTGGCGACCAATCCAGTTTTTGTCACCTTATGCATCACTTTTGGTAGCCAAACAAATGTGGAGATGTCGGGCCCGGGATTTCGAACAAGGGGTTTTGGAAAACGGGTTTATTGTCGAGTGATCCAAGTGATATTCAAGTGACGTGGTTTTATAAAACACAGGTTTTACAGCTCTAACTGAGCCAGAAAAATTTGATATAAAATAACTCAGAGTTGCCACTTGACATTTTTTAGGTGTGCCAAGTCACTAAATAAATAAATATTTAGGAAAATGAGAAATAAATATCTCGAGTTGAAAGGCCCGATTTTGTTTGGTATAAATGACTCAGTTTTTTTTTTTTTTTGGTCTACGATATTAGAGAAGAAAAAGTTTGGTAATTCAATGCTACATGTAGGGAAGTCGGAGCACCCTACCCCACCCTTTCGGCACTCAGAACAAACTTTTCTAAAAAATGAAATAAGTAATTGAAGACTTGTGAGGATATAATGAGAAGAAGAATACTAATATGATGTATGAAAATGTATCTTATTGCATTAAACGTTTACAATAACATGGGGGAAATATGTACAAAAGAAAGATTTGGACCGTATCCGGCCTAAGGGTTGACTATGTATCTCTGGTCATAGGAGAATCAGGTCATCACATAGTTCAGGAAAAAAAAATGTTTTATTGGGATCGAGCCCTCATCGGGCTGCCTACGTATCTCCAGCCTCGGGAGAATCAGGTCTCGCGTAGTTCGGAACAAAGACTGGAGTTTTTAGAGAAGTTAATCTCGTTGGGGAATTTAGGCCAGCGAGGCACAAAGGCGTTTCTATCGTACACAGAGGACAATGTCTTGACTCTGGCGGCGACAATGCGTGGGGATCAAAAGTAATACAGGAAACTGAGGGACAACTCCAAAAGATTCCAAGACTGGAGATGGGTCTAAACAGACTATACGACTCAATGGGGGGAATACTGAAAAATAGCCACCCGGGGCTGTCGAGAGCTAACGGGAGGTCCCACGATCTTTATTGGGTGGCCACATGGCTGAAAATAGGTTTAAAATGTTGTTTGCAAGTTTGTATAAAAAGTTATAAAATTCACGTCGGAAGCCGAAAATGACTGCCGACGGGCCCCGGGTTATATCTGGTACAAATTTGAAGAGTAAAAATAAATACAAAAAACATTGGAGCTTTTATGGTAAAAAGTCATGGCCAAAGCCCGAAAAAGGCATCCAGTAGTCCTTGGTAAATATCTGGTACAATATTAGACGGTAAAAGTGAGCACAATTGACTTTTTAGTTAAAAGTTGAATTTTGCCGCCTGAAGTCCAAAATGGTCTTTGGCGGGTCTCAGGTCGTCCCCGATAGAGTCTATGGGTTGAAAATAGGTTTTTGAGATTTGAGGGGTATTTTGGTAAAAATTTGTAAAATTTGGTTTCAGACTAGATAACTGTTGGCGGGCCCCGAGAAGCTTTCGGATCAATTCCATGGGCTAAAATGGCTCTGGGTAAGACACAAGGGTATTTTCCTATTTTTGACATGGAGTTGACTCTGGGACCGGGGGATACTCGAAATGGACCCTAGAACACTTCCTAACTGACTATTTTGGGGATTTTAGGCCAAAGAGACTAAAAGGGGTATTTTGATAATTTGGGAGAAAAGCTAATTTCGGGACCAGAACAAAGTCAGTTTCGACCCTACGACTCATGGGCAAGCATGACATAATAGACTCCCGGCTCCAACCCCAGGTAGAGAATCGGACAGAGCTTCCACTTGATATCGGATAAAAATGTCCGAAAAAATCGGCTATAGCCTCCGACAGAAAGTTGTTGATTTTGAGTCAGTACTCGGATAGAGTAACAGCAGGACTGGATGATTTTGAGTCGGTACTCGGACGGAGTAGCCGTAGGATTCTATGATCCGGATTTCTTTTGGGAGAAATCTGACAGCTCTTCCATGTAGCCCTCACCACCGGTATTTCTTCTTAGAGAAATCCGGTAGAGCTTTTGCGTAACTCTGGCTACCGGAGTTTCTTCCCTGGTAGTGCTACCGCCTAAGCTAGTGATTTCTGACTCCGGACTCGCACTATGGGAAATGCTACAACCCTTGTCAACCTGATCTCAAAGGTGTGTGAGTGAATGTCTCGAAAATGGGGGCTGAAGGCCTCTATTTATAGAAAAAATCTGCCCTTGGGCTTCCTTAGTGGCCAAGTTAAGGTTGGGAGCATCCTAGCCTTCCATTTCGATGCCTAGGATGGAGAGTTGGCCTTAGACGTACTGTTATGTTTTTTCGTGCACTGGATCGTTCGTGATCAGGCGAGATATTTCAATGTGAATCCATTTAAAGTACTCTCCCCAAGGTTGAGGTGCTCTGGACATCGTGGAGGCGTCCGTCCGAAGATCGAGAAAAATGATCATCTAATTCTCGGTTGAATTGGAGCTTTGTAAGCGATCGGACCAAACGAAATGCGATTGAACTGAAATTTTACAGGGAACTTTAGTATGGCTAGAAATGATTTATCAATGGTTTAGATTTCAAAAATTGGGTCCCGATGTCCATGATCATGAAATTGGCTGTCTTGGGAAGTTCAGTGTCCGAAAATAGCAAACAGGCTCGGAATCGTCCAAAACCTGATGTGAGACTTAATTTCATTACATGAAGCTTAAATATGAAGTTTGGAGAGATTTGGAGTTTTACAAACAAAACCTAGGTCTTTTGCCCTTGTTCGCCTATTTTTTACAAGGTAAAGGGAAAAGTGGGGTGATAGTTCAACAGTCAAACGTCCTCTGATTTTTGACGTGTCCTGAATTGATCACTCAGAAATGTTGAAACAAGTTCATCCAACGGTCTTGATGTTTGACCAGATGTCTCGTAGATATAATTGGCTGATTGGCCCAGAAACGAGCTTCTGAGAGTTGATTTTTGTCAAAATAAAGGAGGGAGGGTTGTGGCCTCCTAAGATGGCATGCCTGTCATTCAAGCTATGCACATGCAGATGTTCAATATTGTTTGATATTTTGAAATTGATATTTGACTTACCGCGGCGCCAGTACTGTGTACTGTGCCGGTTTATCTTTACCGGGAATCGCGTGTTTTACAGGGTTAGGCTATTTTCTGATTTCTGATGATTCGATGTCTCTTTCCTTCAAGCATCGACGTCATCTATTTGTTTTGACAAATAAGGGTGCGACCAAATCCAGTGTGTCGACAGGAGACATAATGGAGACAAAAAAAACTTAGTTGCCAAAGAGAAAATATGATGCTAACTAATTTTTTTGTTAGTGTATTTGGCTACCAAATTACTAGTTGTCAACAAAGGTTAGTCTACGGCGACCAAATTTTCATTGCCGATGGTAAAATTCTATAAAATTTAAATAAGAATATACTCCCTCTATCCCCAAATTGCTTGCCCTTTTGGGGAATCCATGCATTTTGCATGCAAAAAATAATGTATGAGCATTCTTTTCTTTTTAAAGATTTTTACACCAATTTAAAGATTTCATTGAGTAGAAAAAATTGATGTAAATTTTTTTTGAAAAATAATTTTCGTAAACCCATCATTTGTTGCCTACAAAATGCACGCTTTTCCAAAAGGGGCAAGCAATTTGGGACGGAGGGAGTATAATATAATGCAATATATAATTTATGTAAAATATAGTATTGTATATTTGTTGTAATATGAAAGGGAATAAATAAAAGATAATACATATATATACTTTTTTTTAAATGTGACACAAAGACTTGGGTAGCCTAGTGATTGAGCGTTGGGATAAGAATTGGGAGGTTGGGGGTTTAATTATTGACGAATGCATTTATGGTTTGGTTTATTCTAGAGTCGCAACGTGGCGGACCGAGGTGGTTCCTCGTGGCAGGAGATGGTGCCACATAGCATGTAACGTTAAAATGCTATTTATTTAGCATGAACTTTTGGCGACAAAATATTAGATGTTGCCGAAGCATAACAAGAAAGTATACTATAAGCGACCCGAGCATTTGCGTCGGGGGTTTTCATATTGCAAAAGCAATTTTAAGTGCTCGAAAATTTTAAGTTTTTGGCATGCTATATTTGCGATGGGTACATTCCCCATGGCAAAAGCCGAGGAAAAAATATTTCCCTGTGATGGTATCATGAAGCCCGTGGCAAATACAGAGTCCAAAAAATTGTTTCAGTTTTGTGGGTAATTTTTCCCTCCCCAGACTTCGCAAATAAAAAATCATATCTCTTTATACCACGATCTGTGGCCTTCTATGTGTGTGTGTGTGTGTAAACTATCGTCTCTCTATCTCTCTCTCTCTCTGTGAACTCTCTCTATCTCTCTCTCTCTGTGAACTGCCATCGACGCTCAACGCCAACGCGAGCTCTTGTTGCCTCTACATGCGATCCCTCAATTGATGTCGCCAATTGTTTCTAGTTTTTGGCTGTCTCTTTCTTTCTCTACAAATAAAAGATAGCGCTGCAATCTAGTTCAAGTTACGGCTACAATCTTCACCGGTCACTGCCCCACGTTTGGAGAAATTTCTAGTTCAGGGACGACTTGAATTATTATTTTTTTCTCGTTCTCATTTATAATCCTATGTTCATATAAGAATCAGTTGTTGCACCAATATCATGGCCATGTTAATTGGGATTGAATGTTGATCAATATTTTTTCACTAATGTTGTTAAAGGGATACGGATTGTAAATTCTGCGTACTGTCTTTTATTCCTTGTATATTTAAGTTAGGGTTTCAATTGTTAATTTAAGGTAAAGTAATTTACCAATTATGAATCTCGTTAATAGCCGCTCCAGGACGACATGGTCTCCCAAATCATCTGCATCATTAGAAGGGAAATAGGGGGTGTGTTTTAGACGATGCAAAGTGGAATTTTAATGCCCTAATAGTTAAATGCAGGCATGCCTTGATTTTGTGGCATTTATTCATGTGATTTTGGTTTCTAGCAATTTTCACTGCGCAGTGCTTGATTACATTTGTTGTTGTATTTAACTTTACACCTTTTATTAGCATAGTCTCATTATGGGGAACTCTTCATGGAAATAGAGCTACAGAAAATCAATTTGTATGTTCGGGATTGTTTCCCTCATGTTGCCTTCTATCAAACATAATAAACCAGAATTTGGAAAAACATGATCTGTCTGAATCCCAGGAGCCTAGCCTTCGTAGGCCAAGAAGCTCCTAAGTTTCTAACTTAAAAATGGCGACCCTGAAGTAGTACGTTGCACTAAATTTTCTTCAGGCTCGCTTGGTGCAGTTTTGTAAATCAACTCGAGGACATTCAAATCTTGGGTTTGGGTTGGGAACAAAAAGACTGCACATGATCTCCTGCACTTTTTGACCTTGGTTAACCATAGTCTAGGTTTCTTACTCATCCATTCTTGGTTTGTGTGGAGTTGGCCACGTACTAGGTTGATGGTTCATCTAGCTCATCTTTTTTCAGGTCAAATTCAAAAAACTTGGTTGTACTTGATCAAGATGATGTAGGTATAAAAGCCACATCCATGGTTGCATGTCTCAAAAGGTGACTGGTGAATTTCACGTGATCATGTCATTAGAATTTTTTTGTTGCTTCAAACAAAGGTCAAACTTTGCCAGCCGAGGTGAACGTCCATGGCTCCTTAGAATCTGAGAGCATCCTCCTTCCAATCCCATTAACATGTTTTGCTTTCCATCCAGCTGAGTCACTCTCACTTGCTAAGCCCATATCTCGTATGAAAATGTGATGTTGCCGTGTTACCTTAGGTTATGTGCAAGGACTGGGGACCCCTCGACTTGGTGTTGCCTTGTGACCATGCACGACCTCTGTCTTGGTGTTGTCTTGGAATAGTATATTGTCCTCTGGAATTAAGGTGCTTGTCCTCTGGAATTAATAGTTTGTTAAGGTGCTTGTCCTACTCTCCCTTTGTTGTTTTGTGTCTTGGTCGGTACTGTGAGAGAGACATCCCAGCTAAAGATAATTCCAGAGGAAAACAATTGTGGCTTGCTTTGTATCATCTTATATTTAAGAAGTAGGTCTTGTTATGCATAACTCTAGCCTCAGTAGATTTGGCTCCTCCAGCTTGTTCAATTGTGTAGTCTTATAGGATTCAGCCATTGACTTAAAGTTTTGATCAAACTCTTCCAAATTAGCGCAAGCACCTGGTATTATCAACTGGTATTTTGCAAGATCACTCCCGTAAAGCCACTCATTCCCGACTTCTAAAACAATTATGGATTTTTGTTGAGTCCCTATAGTAGCTTTTGAATGTGAAGAATTGGAGTTTTTAGCCCCGATTGCTTGCTATCCTTTTTAAGTCAAGTACTCCAGCATATTTTGAAGAAGGAGTAATCAAGCAAACAAAGACTATGCTAACACTAAGTAGTAGTAGAATGAGTATTTTGAGTCCGCGAGAATGTCATATGTCAGGAAGATAAAATGAAGGTTTAGTTTGTTTCTTTTAACCTCCTGATTGCATTCAAATCATGAGGATTTTGTTTTTCATTTTTGTTTCACTAGTAATGCTCATGATAAAATTGCAGGGAAGAAACCTTCAACAACTTTGGCAATAATTTAAGCCGAAAAACTGTGATACACAACTGGTATGCCTTAATGATACTTATGCCATCTAATTATTGTAGTTTGACTAGACGTTTAATTTGCATTCAGAATAAAGGATTTTGAACCAAGTAATTGGCTTTCCTACTTATCTGATGATACATTCTATAAAGATAATAATTGCATCACCTTTCTACTTCTCTATAGCTGATACCTAACAAATTTAAAAAATCTCTTGTGTTCTCTATTTAGATTCCAATAAAGATCAAAATTGACTTAACTCATCTCACTTTTTGTAAATTAACAATGTGGACTTGAGAAAGTTTGTTTAGAACCTGGCATGGTGTTCATGGGAGTGATAAAGATGAGAAATAGAGCTTTTGGCTTGAGAATTTGCAAGTGGTTTGTGCTTGTCTTCTCAATTGGTTTTTAACGAGTTTTGGCACGTGCTTGCCAATCATATCGTAAGAATCAATCTTATTGCATCCAGCAAGGGCAACTTTCAGCTGCGAAAAAATAAATAGATTAGAGTTTACCCAATGATGGTTCCCTTTATTGTATGTGAACTTTGATAATGGTCATAGTGCCAGTGTTCACCCTATGGAGATTCCACTTGGACACGAAGAAACCCGAACAGAAATTAGACAAATAGTAAACATAGTAGTAGAAGCTCTCCTAAGCTTGTTGCTGTTTTCAAGCTTTATTATTAGAATCTAAGTAATCAAGGTAATCTTGGGTTGAAGTTTCTGAGGAAGGCGGCCGGTTTCTTTTGGTGGTATTCATAGTCATATACTGTTACGGTTAAGCTGTGTTTTTTTTTTCTTTTCCTCGTGATGTGCTTGCAGAGCGAGTGGTTGCAGCAGGGTTGAGATGCATTGTAAGCAACCAAGATAAATGGTACATGTGACTCTGATTTTATTGTTTCATTTAATTATTCCTTCTATAAATTGATTTTAATTTTTTTCAAATGTTTACTTTTTAGGTGATCGAGAAAGAGATGGATGGTTATTAAGTCTGTTTTTTGCAATTTGTAGTCCTTCTTTTGGGGACTTTGTTTTATTTTTCACTCATTATTCCACGTGTTTTAGTATTTTTTATTGATGTAGTTGAAAGAGATAGATGATATTGTGTTACAATTAGGAATTTGGGAATTATTGTCTAATTTGTTGATCTTGGTTTTGAATATTACGAGAAAATGAGAACTCTTTTTTGGTTTTGAATGCAAATCGGTGGATCATTTGGATGGATTAAGATGTTTCGTCTTTTTAATACATGGGCTTAAATGAATAACAACTATGAGAGCTACAAAAGCATGAATAGTGGTTGATATTGTGGATAAATATCATATTTTAGTTTTATAAAAAAACAAAAAAACCTTTTGCGACGGGATCTCAAGTAGTAGCGAAAAGTAAGTTCTTTTTTTTTTTTTATGCGATGTGAAATATTGTACTTGCGACGGTAAGTAATACCGTGGCAATCGAAATAAGAATTTTTAATGGCGTCGGATAAGTTACCCTCACCACCATGGGCCAATCCCATCGCAAATGCGTTCTGCGACGGTAAAGTCTCATTTCCGATAGAAATTCCCCGTCGCGAAAAGTGTTTTTTCTTGTAGTGATAGACTTTTTGTAACTACTTACATCGAGCTACTAAGGGGGTGTTTGGGAGCCTACTTTTTAGCTTTTGATTTTTGACTTTTTGGCTTTTTTGCTTTTTGCTTTTTGGTCAGAATGAGTTTTGGACGCGGGAGGAGTGTTTGGGAGAAATGTGCAGAATGTGTTTTGGAAAGGGAAAAGGAGAACTAGAAATCAAAAAGTAGGTGAAAACCAACTTCTCACTTCTGGCTTCAAAAGAGAGAAACGGAGAAGTTGTTTTGGAAGAAGTTGTTTTCCTTCCAGGCGGCCAAACAGCAAGAAGTTGAAAAGAAGAAACCGAAAAGTCAATAAGCAGGCGGCCAAACAGCCCCTACAATTTTTTCGTCACAAAAAGCATATACTTTTGGCGACTACATTTAATTTTATTGCCAAATACCAATTGCCACTAGCCATAGGCGACCAACGCAGGGACTAAAATATTTAGTCGCTGCAAAGATTTGGCAACTAAATTTGAGCCCTTTGGCAACGAAATGATTAGTCGCCAAATGTTCTTTTTCTTGTATATATAACATCCCAAGTTGGCAAACTAACAAAATCGATCCGACTGAAAGAATTTATTCACCACCAAACCGAACAATTTTATCCACTCACCGGTTGGTGTCGGTTCCAGATTCTTAAAAAACCGACTCGTTCATTTCAGTGAAAAAGACGACAAAAAACACCTGAACCAATCTGATTTCATCCCTAATTCTATTATTACAGGGGTTTATGGAGGCCGGTCCTTCACATAGCTTTTATCCCTATGCAAGTGTCCTCCGCATAAATGCACAAAATCAAGGATGTTATCCTAAAAAATTAAGCCTGGATTATTTTTGCCCTTAATTATTCAAAAAAAAAAATTCACATTTGGTAGTTTTGCGTCGATTTTCCCTAAAAAATTAAGCCTCGATGAGAGGAATAAAAAAAAGAAAAATATATGATTAAAATCTTAAGAAAGTTCACTAAAGACAAAAATAAATTTTTAAAAAGGACAAATTTTGACTATTTTTGTCCTTATTCACAATAATTTTAGTTTTGTTAATAGTATTTCTACTTTTCAGTTCATTTTGTCAAGACAAACAAATAGAAAAGACAAATAACCCAAGGGCACTTCGAAGAACCTGGCACTCATCCTGCAGGAACTCAGGGGCCTCCATAAGCCTCTTGCCCAGGCATTTAGGCCAAGGCGAATGCATGCATCATAAGTTATTAGAGTTTGCCATGCAATTTGACCACCTACAAAAACTTGACGCAAAAATAAAAAAAAATTTAAAAAAAATTGAATAGGGACAAAAAATAATATGGCTTAGTTATTTAGTGGGGTGTTTTGGCTAACTAAGCAACTTGGTTATTTTTTCTTGTTATTCAAAATTTCTCGTATTTATTAGTTTCGCATCAAACTTTTGTGTATTATTGGTTTTTGTCGATGAGAGGAATTAGAAAAGTAAAACATTATAATCCAAACTTAATTCTTTTTGTATAAAGATAAATCAGCCAAAAAGCCAGATTTTTCGCAAACGAGAAGAGGTAGCTTGCAACGAATCTTTCCAATTCCACTCGTTGATAAGAACCAATAATACACAAATTTTGACGCGAAACTAACATATCCAATAAAATTTTGAATAAAGACAAAAAATAAGCCAAGTTGCTTATTTAGCCAACACAAAATTGGGCTAAATAAAGTGTTATCTTATTGAAAATCAAAACTAGGTACGGGTCTCTATAGAGCGCCCAATACTTGATTTTCTAAATGAATCCCAATGCTATATCATAAGTATGGTGCTCTTTACACCCAATCGTAACTTGAACAAGGCAAATTGGCTGACTGAAACCATATCTTCTCACCCGTGAATCCAATTTACACAATTCTTGTATCTATAGGTAGTTCAATGCTATTTTAAGTTATTAGTCTTGAAAACTCGTGAAACAAGAAAATGAACTAAGGATGGTGCTCTTTACACTCAATCATAGCCTGAACAAGGCAAACCAACTGACTGAAGCCATATTTTCTCACCCGTGAATCCAATTTACATAAGTATTGTTTCCATAAGTAGTTCAGTGCTATTTTAAGCTATTAGTCTTGAAAAATCCTGAAAACAAGAAAATGGATTACGAATAGTGCTCTTCAAAGTTGATTGCAGCCTGAACAAGGCGAACTTGCAGACTGAAGCCATATCTTCTTACCCATGAATCCGATTTGCGAGATTCTTGTTTCTATTTGTAATTCATTGCTATTTTAAGATATTAGTCCTGAAAACTCATAAAAAAAAACAAAAAAAAAAAGAACGAAAATCAAATTATTCTGATCCGACAGAAATTCAAATCGGCCGAACCAGAATTATTCAATGCTGCCAACTCTTCTTGGGCCAACTAGCCGCCAAGTAGAAACCAGTAAATTGGACGAGAGTTTTGTGGTGACAAGACCTAAATGAGCATTTTTTGGCTTTTTGCCATTCCACTAAAAAAACAAAATAATAATAAAATAAAATAAAGGTCCTAAATGAGATTGTAGATATTGGTGCTTAGCTAGTTTGACCCAAAAGTTAAAAGAAGTGGATTTGATTTCTTCTTTGTGACAGGGAAGAGGGGCAACCTCGGATTCTATATAAGTTAGAATTAACATTGGTGGTATGGCAAATTTATATAATATGTTAGTACGATCAAAGTAAAGTCTATGCTTTGATAATTAAAGATATCAACTAGTAGTACATCATTGGAATTGAAAAAGCAAACTCTCCAACTTTAGGAGAAAAGACATCAACCCATATGCAATCTTCATTAAAGAATCAATTCATTTCACTGCATCAAACCTCATTCCAAGAAGAACTCTCTGATATCTCTCTCTCGCATGTGTGGAAGCAAGAAATAAAATTAATGTAGTTTTTTTTTTTTTGTTCTTTTCCTATGGAACAAGAAATTTAAGCAAGCACTTGGTTTAATTAGTAGATCAGTCTGTGTGTTTTGGCCTAAAAAATTAACTGGGTTATTTTTTTCTCTTTATTTGATTTTTTTTCGCGTTTTAGTTTTGTATCAATTTTTTTGTGTATTATTGGTTCGTATCGCCGAAAGGAATCTAAGTAAAAAAATTATGATTGAAGCTTAAATTGTTTTGAATAAAGACAAAAATAGGTCAAAAAGACAGATTTTTACACTTTTCGATCTTATTCAAAAAATTGAGAGTTGTAATCATAATCTTTTTTGCCTTTTTGGATTCCTGTCGTTAAGACAAACCAATAATACACAAAAAAAAATTGATGCAAAACTAACCAAAAAAATCTAATAAAGATGAAAAAATAAGTCAAACTGACTTTTTTGGCCTAAACTTGCCTAGCGTTGAATTCATCACAAGCATCTTTTGAGATTGAGAACTAGAAAAAAACATACCGTCTTCCATTTTTTCTACAGAGCAAACCCATATGAAAAAAAAAAAGAAAAAAAAGAAAAGAAGAAAAAAAGAAATGATGAAAAATTCCTTGAGATTCTCTGATCACAACCCGCACGAGACTTTTCATTGGATTCCTTTATTGTGTTGGCTCAACCTCGGACACACAGACAGGGCACCATCCCCACAATTAATCTGACCCCATCCCAATGTATGTGCATAAATATTTATACATATATATAATCATATCATGTACCTCTTTAGAGCTACTACTAAAATCAAACAACATGCTTGTGTTCCCATTCATTGAGAGAACACAGAAATTGGGGCCATGGAGCGCCCCATTCGCGCTACAGAATGTAGTTCTCCCATCGTATTCTCACAGCCGTTCATTTCAGTAATAAATTATTTATAGGATTAGACTAGGCGTACAGAAATTTGGTGTATAGAAAGCGTACTGATCGGCTTGAGAACCCACAAATGGGTCCCACAAATGATCAGAGCCGTTCATTCATCTTAAAATAATTTTTTAAAAAGCCCCGTTAGAAATCAGATCGATCGGACGTGCGTAAGTGCTTGATCTAAAATCTCCCCATTTCATTAAAAAAATTTAGAATGAAACGAGGAGATTTTAGATCAAGCACTTACACACGTCCGATTGATCTGATTTCTCGCAAGGCCCCTTGAAAAATTATTTTAAGATGAATGAACGGACCAGATCGTTCTTGTGAGACCCACAAGTGGGTTCTCAAGCTGATCAGTACATTTTATGTACTCCAAAATTTTGTACCCATTGAATTACCGATGGTTCATATATTTTTGTTAATTCTTAATAGTTAGAGTTACTTCTGACCGGTAAAAGTGCTTCTGCAAATCTAAATCATCGATTGCGGAGATGAACAGCTTAGATGAGCGATACATATGCAGTGGCCCCTAAGGCGAGAACATATATATATGGTTAAAACACCCTCGATGATCATTTTGTTAGATTTTCTGAATTTCCAGTTTCCCACAACATCAATTAAAAGCCGTCTTCTAGTCTCACCTACACTTTACTTCATTCAACTGCAAGTAGCGACCCATATGGAAAACTTTGAGGAAGGCCTTCAATGGAAGAGTTTTTGCAGGTTAGTGATGACGACCCAATACCCCATGCTGGCGAATGCCCCACATCGATCGGCTTGGCAAGAAATTAAGAATTGGGTTAATGTATACGAAAATTTACACTGACATACCAAACAGTCCCCTCGGTAATTAACTAACCAAAACCAAATCAAACCGAGCTTTATGTCCCAATGAATTGGGGTCGGCTACATGAATCCTGTTTTTCCAGGGAGCTCTTAATAATTAACTACTTATATTTTTTAATCAGTGGGATTTTTCAGGTACCCCACAACAAAATTTATCCAATTTTTGGACCATATACAGCTTGGATGGTCCCTAGCCGTTCAAGATAAAAATGATGGTCTATTAATATCATCCTTATGCTATAGAACATCACAAACTATCCATTATATATACAATCAGCTATCAATCATTGTCACATGTACAAAGAAACAAGATTTAGAGTAACCAAAAAATTAGATAACCAAAAGTTGATATATATATCACTTTTTTGTGAGAGCAATTTTGTTCACCTTCTCTCAAAGAGTGTGAACGCTACCCTCCTACCTCCGGTGCCAATATAAAAAATCGGACCCGTTCATGTCGTTCAAAACGATTTTCTAGGAGGGCATACAAAAATTTTGCTAAATCGGACGTCGGAAAGTTGTTGAGTTTTGAGCTCAAAATGTCTATTTTTTGTTCTTTCAAACCAAAGTGGTTGAGTTTTGAGCTCCAAAACCTAGATTTTTGTTTTTGGGGTTGAGTTTTGACCTCCAAAACCTAGATTTTTGTTTTTGGGGTTTAAAGAACAAAAAATAGACATTTTGAGCTCAAAACTCAACAACTTTCCAACGTCCGATTTAGCAGAATTTTTGCATGCCCTCCTAGAAAATACATTAATGTCGGCACAGGAGGTAGGAGGGTGAACAAAATTGCTCTCCTTTTTTGGTTATCAATTTAAAGGATTGTTAAGGTTAGCAATGCAGAGATTTACAAAATCAAAATTGGAAAACCATAATTTGCCACATCACCTTTTCAAACTACAAAAATCTTAAAAACTGTGAACATAAAATAAAAAAAAAATTAAATACAATTTTCAAACTAATAAAACTCTTTATTATAAATAGAAAATAGATTTTCAAAAACAATTTTTACAAACTATTTACATTTTTTTGAAAAAAAAAAAGGTTTTTGAAACAATTTTTTGATTATTTGAAAACGTTGGTGAGAGAGAGAGAGAGAGAGAGAGAGAGAGAGAGAAGAGAAGGGAAGAGAGAAGGGTTTTGCGTAATGATCAGTGCACTTGATTGAGGAGATGTGGGGTCCAATAGATTCAATTATTGGCAAAAGATATGTTAATTTTGGTTATCCAAGGAGCAAAATTTGGTTGGTGCTAAGACGTTGATAAATTTGGTTATTCCAATTTAAGCATTTTTTTGAGCAAACATTGCTAATTATCTCAATGGCATAACCAAAGATGAATAACCAAAATTTGTCATATCAACTTTTGGTTATCGATTTAAAAGGTTGTTAAGCTTAGCAATGTTGAGGTCTATAATAGCATAATGAAAATAAGTCGGCAAAAATTTAAATCCAATGGCCAGTTTTTTCTTCTCAATCTAATTAATGGTCTACATTGAATGTCATTCTTAGTAAAATAAGTGAAAGTGGAAAGCATTTGTTAAAATCCATTAAGTAACGAACATTGTTAAATACACAACCACTTGCTGAAGTAGAGAGTGAGTTTCACTTACTAATAAAACATTTGATTTATAGAGAGTCATGAGTTTCAAACAACAAAAAACACATATAGATTAACTTTTGAGAGTGAGACCCACTATTTTTTATTATTGAGATAAATTTTACTTTAAGAGCATCCTCAATGCCTAACAAAAATTAAAAAGTTGATAAGGTAAATAATGCTTGTTCAAAGAAGTGCACTTTAAGAGTATTCTCAATGCCTAACCAAAACTAAAAGTTGCCAAGGTTTTTTATTTTTTATTTTTTATCGGTAAAAGAAATTTTATTAATCTTTTGCAACACATTACAAAGATTAACGGGAACCTAAAAAATAAAGAGTAATAAAGTTGTTGGGGTTGACAATGTTTATTTAATAAAGTGCTCATAATGGAATAACCAAACTTAGCAACCTCTTAGCAACTAACCAAATTTTGGCTATTGCATAAATATAACCAAAACTAGCAACCTTTTGCCAATAATCAAATTTAGTGGATCACACATCTACTCAATCAAGTGCACACATTATTACATAAAAACCTTCTCTCTCAACAATGTTTCAAAAATTATGTTAAAAAACTATTTTTTTTTTAAATTCAAAAAATGTTTATTTAAAAACTACCTATTTTTTTAATAATTATATTTTTATTAAAGAAATGATTTTTAAACTGTCTTTTTCAAAAAAAAAATTAAAACTGTTTTTTTGAATAATTGTTTTTTTAAAACTATTTTTTCTAAAGCTGTTTTTACTTGAAAATTGATTTTTCAAAAACAAACTGTTTTTTCAAAAAAAAAAAATTTAAAAAAATGATCCAAAAAATTATTTTTTTGTAGTTTGAAAAATGATTCCGAATGTTTTGGTTATCCATGTTTGAAAAAGTGATAGAGGTCCATTGTTTTATATTATGCACAAAAAACACAATGTGGGACTTGACATTGCTAACTTTAGCAACCTCTGAATGGATAACCAAAAGCTAATGTGGTAACTTTTGGTTGTACAATTTTCGATGCTCTAATTTTGGTTAATGAAAGACTGAAATTTGGGGAACGGGGTCCCTGCTATGCAGCACGACCTGGGTCGTCCAAATGTACTTTTGATGGTTCAGATTTAAATAAGACTCTTGCAATGAAGAGTGAAGACTCTTCCATGGAAAAGTTTTATTTAAATCCGGATCGTCGAAAGTACCATGGGACAGCTAATACGTATACGCTGCACAACACCTACTGCGCAGCACCCACCTCGTGTTCCAAATTTGGTTATTGATTGAGAGGTTGCTAAGTTCATCATTCTATTGTACTCCATCCATCCACGTTTGTTGGGGTTTTTTTCCAGAATTTGTGCCACTTTTCAAACATTTATATCTTTCAATTTACAATGTTTTTCATGATTTTGAATTTTTTTGAAATAGTAGAACTAATTGAGATCTCTCAAACAAGATCCATATTGTATATTTTTTGAGATCCATATTAAAAGATATAATCAATTGAAAAATAGTACAAACTCTGAAAAATGACCAACAAACACAGACGGAGTGAGTAAGTCATTTTTTAAACCAACATTGCTAACTTTGTAAACTTTTTGCTTTTGATTATGACATTGGGGATAACCTTAGCCATCTTTTAATTTTTGTTAGGCCATCGTGGATACTTTTAGAAGGAGGAGGAGACATGTAAATAAATTACACACATTAAAAGTAAGTGAATTCTTTTACTATCTCAAATTGACTTAACATACAAACACTGGAACTAAATTCAGCCTAAAATAAAACCCAGCACATCCCATGACAACCACACACAAAACAAAAAACACACAAAAAATCTAAGAAACACCCAACAGTTCTCACCCCCCACAAATCAGCTACACACTGAAAAATTATAGAAGTACTAAAGAAATACTTATAGAAAAAGAAAAAAAAAATCTTGAACAAAACCACCACCTAAATTTGGCTCGTTGAGTATACCCAAAACCCTAAGAATTCACAAGTCAAACTGAAGAACTTGAACTAAAAAGCTAATGGGATGATTATCAGCTTACTTTAAAAATGAAAGCAAGTCAGGCTGCTGGGACATGGCCAAGTGCAAAGAGAAAGAAGAGTTCTATATCTGGAGGAGCAAAAAAAGCTATCGGGCCTCTTCTCACTGAACAATTCTGCACAACCCTTCTCTTCATTGGTGCCCGAGGACACGTTAAAATCTCCGGTATTCGAAATCGCTGACCTTTAGGTGTTGAGCACCCACTGGAAATGAACTCCGCACCGTTAGAACATGCTCCGTTTGTTTCAGCAGAAATTGACTTGTTTTCCGGTGTTTGGTTGCAACTATTGGAACGCGCTCCGCTTGTTTCTGCAGAAACTGACTCTTTTTCCGGTGTTTGGTTGCAACCCTGAAAATAATTAGTCGGAAAACTTATTGGCTTGCTACTCTTGGAATACGTGATGCAGGAGGAATTGGTAGCAGCCAAATCAAGTGAAGTTTCTTGATTTTTGGAGAGCTTCTTGTTGTGGGTTCTTCTTCTAGGTTTTGTTGTGCTTCTTCTTCTTGCTTTTATTCTTTTACCTGATGGAGCCATGTTTGACAGAATCAAGACTCAGATAAGGACAAAAAAAAATGAAAAAAGAAAGAGAAAAACCTGAGGATCGAAGCTAATGATCAATTGGAAGCAAACACACTTTACTATTGGGCAAAAAAAAGACCTAATCAAAACCAGAGAGAGAAAGAGAGGGAGAGAGAGAGTGGAGGACTTGTGAACTTTATGTGATTATTGGGGATTAGTATGTTGACAGCTGATGGTTTGGGCAGTCTGCCCGCTGCCCACGGGACTTTTAAAACAATTTATGCAACACATCATTAAAACATATTCTCTCCGTTCCAAATTGTTTGTCCCTCGTACTATTTTAGGGTATTTCAAATTGTTAGTCCTCCTTGAAAAATCAAAACAAAATTTATTCAATCTTCCAAAATAACTCATTTACCGACAACCATCATTTTTAGTCAAAAATTGAAAATATAGGGGTGTTGTTGGAAATTAATGAATCTGTTTAATGTAAATGCAGTTATTGCATGTCTACTTCAAAATTGTCAAAAGTGACCAGTAATTTGGAACGGAGGGAGTACTAGTAAGTGAGGATTCAATTAAATTGGAAGATTTTTTGTGTTCCATTTATAAAAAATAATAATAATAAAGTTCACTTACCTCCCCAAATTAATTAACACACTTGCTACGACAGCACTACACGAGATGAGTCCCTCAAGTAAAAATATGTGGCAACTAAATCAATAGGGTTATTTACCGGGACACCCCTGTAAGTTCACATTTTTTACCATACACTCCCTACAAGAATTTAACCTACCACAAACCCCCTCTATCTTCCAAAACTTTACCCCAAGACCCCTTCCATCACCATTCCATCTTGAATCTCAAAAGTTCCGGGTCATATCATTCAAGTTGTTTAAAACATGTTTTTAAGGGTACTCCCAAGAAATCAACTAAAAATATGACCGGGAAGTGCTTGATCCACACAATTTTTTATACGTGAAAATTGTTTGGATCAAGCATTTTCCGGTCATATTTTGAGCCGATTTCTCGCGGGTACCCTTAAAAACATGTTTTAAACAAGTTGAACAGTTTAGATCATAAAAAAAAAAATGACGGTTCTAGACGGAAGGGTGACAGAAAGGGCCTTGGGGTAAAGTTTTGGAAGATAGAGGAGATTCGTGGTAGGTTAAATTCTTGTAGGGGGTGTCCAGTGAAAAACGTGAACTTAGAAGCGGTGTCTCGGTAAATAACCCAAATCAATACTACACGAGATGAGTCCCTCTAATTAAAACTGTGTAGCAACTAAATCAAGCTGAATACAACACAACTCAAGAAATAGAAATAGAAAATATAGAGAAAACATAGATATGGAACAGAGTATCCCGATGCCAACAAAACCATTGCGGCATCATCCCAACCCTTAAATTTGCAAAATTTCAGGGAAATATGAAAATCATATGCTTCTAGGGATTACTTTAGGGGACAGCTCCTCCCGCTACCCAAGGTACAGTTAATAGATTAAGCGTGTGAAGTTAAAGGCCGTGACCGTTTGTTGTCAGCTCTAATTGAGGCTATTAATTAATAACACAAATTAATCAGTGAGTAATTTGTCTGATGCCCTCGATATTCTCTCAGAGTACTACTAACGTTTTTCAACTCTTTATTATAGTATCTCTTAGGATACCCCCCAAAACGAGGCTTCGGATGGTCTTTAAACTTCAAGGGACACTAGCACACGTGCATCTCCCAATTAAAGGTCTGACCGGTTACACAAATTTCTAATGAAAATTTGAAAAAACAAGCTAGGGTATTGGAAACCGCCATGATGATGATGTTGTGTTCAAAAAAAAATTCATGACGTTTAGGAAATATTGTTGTTAATTAGAATTTTTATTTGGGCTTACATAGTTTGTCGCTTGCTAGTAATAAGAATCACGTGTTGAGAGCTTCTCTAGATTCTAGAGAGGCAGAATGCACTCCCATTATCAAATTGTTCGTTTTCTTTACTAAATCTTCCCATTTTTTGAAGTATTAAGGTTGAGCTTCGATTCAATTTGTGAAAATCGTAATACTATTATGAGTCTCATACGGAGGGCCACCCTTAAGGCTCAACCGCACCCGATCAAACAAACGTGATTAATGAATATTGATTCGGCAAAAAAAAAAAAAGTGCGGACTAAACCAAAAATAAACAAACCAAACGTGAGACAAGATGAGATAAAACAAACAGAAGGAGAAAAAGACAAACATTAAGTGGTTCAATTTACTGTGGGATGTAAACCTAGTTCACGGACAGTCGATCCATGGTTTCACTAACAAAATCAAATGCTCAAAGAGCTACAAAGAAGAAGTTTTGCAAAAACCCTTCCAAAAGCCAATAACAAAGGCAATTCTCTCAAATCCTAGCCCAAAGCCCCAATATTTTGCTCTTAACCCAAATAAGAAGCATAACACTATTTATAGCCAAAGACAAGTACTTGTCTACCAAAAAGGATACCTAATTGAGGTAAGAAACCCCAAAAAAAAACCGTAGAAACCGAAGCTTCTGCATTGCCAACCCGGCCATTGGGCACAGCTGGTCCACCTCTTACCCAAATCGAGCCAAATTTTAACAAATCTCCACCTTGGCGAGATATCCAAAACAGGTACCAACGGAAGCCAAAAGTAAAGTCAAATCGAACTGGCATGAACCAAACTCTCATCAAGCTAGAACCCAAAAGAGAGTCAAGAGGACAAATCAAATCTCAAGGACGCAACCATGCAAGTCCTTAGCTAACAAACAAAACACCAAGCTGCAGATGAACCCAAAACAAACAAAGCATCGGAACAAACCCAATCAAATTTTGAAGCTTCGAGCAACCGTGGAACCGAAAGACAAGTTGCGACAACTCCAACTCCCGATACCAAAACCAAAACAAACAAAGTAACAAACTAATAGCTGACCCCAAGACGCAAAACAAACAAACCGTCTTATAGGCCGCCCCAAACCATCCCTAAGACGCATACACCCCGAAAGATGGTCAAACAAGTGCAAGGTGGATTGAGTCTGAACCTCCTTCGAACTCAAACTCATAGATCAGAGTCTTCAAATCTGTAGTCCCAAATAACCAATACCGATGTCCCAACTCATCGTTGAAACCCAAGTTAGTCTTTGAATGATTTACTTCCGCTAGCAGCAAATACCCCCATAAACAAAATCCAAAGGATAGATCCAATAGCAGCGAGAACAATAGACTAACAAACCAAATTGATACTTACCCGTAAGAGAAGCAACATTATCAAAAGCAGACCCCCAAACAAAGTCAAGTATCCCAAAGAATTGGTCGACTGCCATGCCAAAGTTGACTCCATGTTGCCTCACCAAAACACACTGCTCACCAAAACCAAACCCCAATTGCTTTCCAAATCATCTTCAAAGCATTCGTACAACAAAGCGGTAGTATCCAAAATAAATTTTCCAATATTAGTAATGTCCATGGCTACTCCACCCGAAACTATTCTTCTCTCAAGGTAGCAGAAGTTCTTGCACCTCACGCCCTCCATCACAACCAGATTGCCCATACAAACTTTTAGAGTTCTGTTCTTCAAAGTGATCGTTGAGCGAACTCTAAGGCACCTAAAAAGATGAGATTATACTTCACGCCCGGTACATACCAAACATTTTCTAAATTTCAAAAGAATCCATCATGCATAACCAAGCTGATTGTACATATACCCATAGTTTTGCTAGTATGACCAATACCTACAAGAACATCACTGCCCTCTAACTCTTTCAAGCTAGAAAATCAATCTTTATTGGGACACGTATGATGGCTACAACAAGAATCCAAAATTCACTCTGACTACATTGAGTGGCCACCAAACATGTGACTCACAAAAGCAATACCCAACACCTTCAAAAGTATAATTGGAATTGGTGTCCGTCTTATTTATCAAAACTCAACAATCCCTCTTCCAATGACCTTTGTTGTGACTAGGGCTGCAAACGAACAGAGCTGCTCACGAGCAACTCGTGGCTCAGCTCATTAAAGCTCGGCTCGGCTCGGTTCGGCTCGAAAAGTAAATGAGTCGAGCTCGAGCTCGAGCTCGATTTTTAGGCTCGTTTAGTTAACGAGCTCGCTAAAGCTCGGCTCAGCTCGCAAAATCACGGCTCGAGAAGGCTCGTTAAATAAATTATAAATTACCCTGACTCGGCTCCTTTATGACCAAGCCGAGATCAAGCTCAATTTTTTGGCTCATTTACTTAACGAGTCGAGCTCGAACACTACAAAGCTCGGCTAGGCTCGGCTCGTTTGCACCCCTAGTTGTGACAATAGGTACATTCATCTTTGACAATACCCATTGGTTTCACAAAAAGGGGAAACTTTACCCGATTGGGGTGGCGTCTTACTCCCCACAACCATAGCCTGATTAGATGTGTCCTGATGGGTCTGCTTATCCCTCATACAATACTCATTATTAGTCAAAATATTCGACACATTCTCATATGAATTTCTTCCTTACCATACAACAAAGTAGTAACAAGGCGATCTATGAAGAAGGAAGAGAATTCAACAAAAACAAAGCCTTATCCTCATCAAGGATTTCATTATAATCATTCAAGTGCTCCTTCAAACAACTACCTACACGATGTTGAAAAGTTTCTTCTTCAAGTAGAGGTGGTTCTCTACATTCTTGGTCATAAATTGATCCTCAAGTTTCTTCCATAGATCATTTGCTTTCGTCTCCCACACAAAAAAGTACTTCTGATCTTTTGTGGGACACAACCGGATAGTACCACAAGCCTACCAATTAATCTGATCCCAATCTGTATTGCCCATGTCTATCGGTTTGGCCTCCAAAGTAATATCCAACCCTCGTTGGACTAGGCCATCTTGAATTTCGCAGCCACATATCAAAGTTGTTTGCCCCATCAAAATTTAGCATTCAAAACCACTGTCCTCGCCATAGAATTGGCCGGTTCCAGATGCTATAGATTTCCCTGCAGATTTCTTGGACAACTCTTCAGACATCTTTGAAAAGGACGAGTTCATTTCGATCTATCACGACATAGATTCTGAAGAGCATGGATTATTCCAAGCTTAGTTTGGAATGAACTTCAATCCCGAAGACCACGGCGTCATTAATCTGTTTCTATGTCAAGAAGTCCCTCAATTGACTTGCAAAATTTACATTTTCCGAAAAAAAGATTTTCTCCATCGATTCTCAATTAAATCTTTTCCTTTGTTTGCCTTCTTATATTCCAGTGCAATTATGAATTTCCCAAAAGGAAATACTCACAATTTTCTTCATTTCCAATAGACAATATGCACCGAGATTTTGGAAAGGATTGCACAATAACCAACGTGTTTTTTTTCCAAGTTTTGCTTGGATGCAAAAAAGAAAGATCGCAGTGCCCATTATTTCCTTGGGCAAGAATCGAATTGTTTTAGGAATGATTCCAATGAATCAAATGGCAATTGGAAACCCCAGTGTGGGAAATAAAGTCCACTTAATTTCGGACTTGATTTCACGGCTAGGTAGTGCATGTATACTTCTTGTCCTTTCTTACCCAACTAAGATGGGTCAACTTTCCTAGTTTTTTTTTTTTTTTTTTGTGGTAAAAATGGTTCCATTTTTTTCTTTATTTCCTTGTCTTTCAAGTTCAAGCTTGCCAAGCCCAAGACAAATTGCCATATGTCGAAAACCCTCCTACTCTGTTATAAATAGAGCCTAGCCAGAGGAGTTGCTTTCATATCTTGGTTATTTCAAAATCACAAGTCTTACTATGAACCCATAGAAACAATTGGCCATCCATGGTCGCGGAGCCCGGCATTGAATAAGAAGTAGTGTTTGGGGAGATCAGAACATCAAGAGCCACTAGAAGTCACCTTATGAAGAACATGCCAAGACTTGGGCTGCAAGAGGACTAGCAAAGAGAGACCCACAAACAATGTTACCCGCAGGCTGGTATGTAGTGCTTGGTGTTTTAATTTTTTTTCTTTTTCTTTTTGTTTTGTTCCTTTTTTTTTTTATTGCAGAATCCCAAGGAAAATCAGAGGTTCATTTTATCTTTCACATGCCACGCTTATTAGTGAAGACTTTAGAACGATGGGAGAGCCTTTGCATTTTGTGCATGTCGTCACTCCTCATTTGAAGAGATTTTGCCACTCCTCATTCCGAAGAGATTTGATGACATGAAAAAGCCTTCGTGATTTTATGTAGGCCATCGCCCCTCGCCACTTGAAGAGATCAGAAGACGATGTAAGAGCCTTCGAAGACTTGTCGAAGCTTGTAGTGTTACCTGAAGACCAAATGGAATGGTTTTCCTATGTACGTAAAAATGGTAAGAAGTGTTTTTTTTTTCTTTTTCTTTTTCTTTCTTGTTTTGTTTTGGCCATTGTTTCAGGAAACAACAAGATTAGTATCAAACAATATAACGGCTTAGAAAAGAGCTTCTCGACACATTATTCCTTTATTGCCTCGATGATGCTTCTCGCTATTGTTGAAGATTTCACCACAGTGGGAGGGCCTCCGCACTTTGTGCATGTCTTCGTATGTTGCTTCGACTCTACTCTTCATCTCTTGAACGGATTGAAGACGATGAAAGAGCTTTCTGCAATTGTGTGCATGCCGCTACTCCTCATTTGAAGAGATTTGATGAAGCAGAAGAGCTTTTGTGGTTTTGTGCACGTCGCCCCTATGTTGCCTCAACCCCGCTCGCCTTTAGGAGAGACTTCAAACAGTGGAAAGGCCGCTGCCTTTTGTGCACGTCGTCCATACATTGCCTCAATGCCGCTTACTTTTGGGAGAGTCTTCAAACGATGGGAGGGCCGCCGCCGCCTTTTGTGCATGTTGTCCCTACGTTGCTTCGACGCCGCTCGCCTTTAGGAGAGACTTCAAACAGTGGGAGGGCCACTGCCTTTTGTGCATGTCGTCCCTACGTTGCCTCGACGCCGCTCGCCTTTGGGGGAGATTTCAAACTGTGGGAGGGCCGCTGCCTTTTGTGCATGCCGTCCCTACGTTGCCTCAATGCCGCTTACTTTTGGGAGAGTCTTCAAATGACGGGAGGGCTACTGCCTTTTGTGTATGCCGTCCCTACGTTGCCTCGACGCCGCTAGCCTTTAGGAGAGGCTTCAAACGGTGGGAGGGCCACTGCCTTTTGTGCATGCTGTCCCTACGTAGTCTCGACCCCGCCCCCCATCACTTGAAAGGTTTGAAGACTATGAAAGGGCATCTACGATTTTGCGCATGTTACTGTTCCTCGTCGTTTGAAAAGATCCACTGACGTGGAAGTGCTTCCATGCTTGCTGCACAATTGAAGAGATTTAATGTCGCAGAAGAGCCTTTGTGATTTATTGCACCCCACCACTCCTCATTTAAAGAGTTCTATGACGGCCTCAGTGACTTGTGCATGCCGCGAAGAGGACCTATACCACGACGAAGTTCAAAGACACTTTTTTCTTTTGAGTTGGTTGACTGAGCTTGGGATGAATCCCAAGTTGCCTATGTACCCTTTGAAGGGATCAAGTCAAAACGTAGTTCAAAAGTGATTTTTTTTTGTTTCTTTTGTGCCGTACACAATTTTAGCTCATGTGGGCCAGGAGTATCATGCAGTTTTCAACTCGTGCGATGAGGAGATTTTTTTTGTTTGCTTTATTATAATTTTTTTTTTGGGTTTTATTTCTTTTTTTTTTGTTTTGTTTTAGACAGTTTAGGCCCATGTCAAGGAGTGTCTTGAATTTTGACTGTCTTCAAGGAATGATAGAGACAACTTGCTCCTTCTTCACATCTTCCACTTGAGATTCATTTGATTTAGTTGAGACGATGGTACGCCTTTTGACTTTGAGTGGACCGTCGTGACAAACTTCCACTGATGTTATGCGCTTCATGCGAGATGGGATCAAGCTTCGAGTCTCTTCATCTTCTTTTGTTGAGTCAACCATGGCTTCTTCCACCTTTCGTTTCTTGTGTTCTGTTTTGGATTTTGCTCGTGTATCTTTAAGACGAGAAAAGGCAAACCTTTGTGGCTTGGAGATTACTTCCTTGTTTTCTAGGTTAGCCTTACCTAATCTCTCAAAAACTGAAGTGCGAGCAGCAGGACCTTCAATCCGATCAAAGGCTGAAACTCGATGAGTGGAACTTTGACTTATGTCATCCTCTTCATTGGCGGAAATCATGTAAACTGTTTGAATACAG
Organism: Vaccinium vitis-idaea; assembly: GCA_963854785.1. Lineage (NCBI taxonomy): Eukaryota > Viridiplantae > Streptophyta > Magnoliopsida > Ericales > Ericaceae > Vaccinium > Vaccinium vitis-idaea. The sequence continues at coordinate 28,451,653 of OY978217.1, read as the reverse complement.
TTGTTGTTCAAGTACCCTTCGAGAATGAAGTCATGTAGGGTGATTGGTGTGGGAAAACTCTTCTCAATCAGTTTCTCCTTCTTATCGTTGACTTTGTCCCTTGCAGTGAATTGAGGAGAGTTCTTGTTCACTTTCCATTTCTTGACTTGATGAGGATGATTCTTGTGCTTGTTTTCTATCGACTTCTTTGGGGGGATTGGGATCCACTCCTTGTCATTCTTTGCACCTGGCGCTCCTTTGAGGTGAGGATGAGTAGGTACACCTTTACTTGAGCTTTGGATTGCTATCAGGTTGAATAGACCAAATCGTATGGTTTTGAAAATTGCCCCCAGCGTTGGAGTCGTTGCACATTCAACAGTCTGTATTTTAGAGCTTGAAGTTGGGCCTTCGACTGTAATGACTGTGTGGTTGGACTCTGCAACTTCATCAACGTCTAGTACGGTCTTTTTCTTCCTTGCTAGGTTTGCAATTAACTCTTTCAACACGAAGCACTTCTTAGTGGAATGACTGACAATCCGATGGTAATGGCAATACCTTGGATCATGAACCTTCCCCATTCCTTCGGGACATTTGCATTCTGGTAGTTGAATGACATTCTTTTCAAGCAGATCTTCCAACATACTCAACACATCAGAATCAGGAAAAGGATACCTCTTTTCTTGTAGCTCCTTCAAAGTTGGGCGTTTATCCCTAGGGTGTTCTTCCTTCTTTTTGTCTCTTCTCGTTACCTTGAGCGGGACCATACGGACTGCCATTGACTCTTCTGTAGAGGCACCAGATAATTTATTGCTTTGTGTCCCATTCCTATATTTATTGTGCTCGACTGTGGGATGATTCCCGCCACAGTGATTTGCTATGTTGATCTCCATGTCATTTGCGCGGGTAGCCAGTTCTTCAAACGTTCGTGGCTTTATCCCTTGAAGTATGCAAAGAAGACCCCAATGCATTCCATTCATGCACATCTTGACGGCAGACAGTTTAAAGAGTCGGTCTTTGCAGTCTAAGCTTAGAGCACACCAACGATTGATGTAGTCGACTACAGGCTCATCTTTCCATTGCTTAGTGTTTGTTAGCTCCATCATGCTTACGGTGCGGTGGGTGCTATAGAAGCGGTTAACGAACTCGTGCTCCATCTGCTCCCAACTGTCAATTGACTCTGGCTCTAAGTCTGTGTACCATTCGACAGCATTCCCTTTAAGAACAATAATCCTCTGATTCGATCTCCGGAGTTAAAGGTGCAACCTAACGGCTATAGAAGCTTGTCGTAGGATTAAACCAGTTGGTAGTTCTTTCAAATCTTCGAGTTGAGGAGCTTGAAGGACGAAGCCTAATCGAGGGCTTGAACAGCTTTATCTCGAACAAACGATGAATTTGAGGCGCGATCTTCGCTAGCTAACACGCAGACCGCTGTTGTTGTGGATGAACCGGCACGTAGCTTGAGTGCTTGTTGATTCTCCACAAGAACTTGAAGAGAAGCCTTGAGAAATGTTGGAGAGTGCTCTCGAATTTCCTTGGCTAAATCTCTTAGATGATTTGAGTTGTTGGATGATTTGATTTGATGAACTTGCGAAGAAATTGGCACGCTGTTCTTGGTGCTTGATGATTTTCTGCAAGATGTTGAAAAATGCTTGAATTCTTGAAGAGTGCTTCAGAGCTCTGGTTGAATGCCAAGTGAATACCTCATTTTTCTTCTTCAAATGAGCCTCTATTTATAGGCTTAATGAGAAGGGCTTAAGTTTGGAAAGATCTCAAAGTGAAGATCTTAATTGACTTGATGTGATTTAATTGCCAATAAGAAAGATTGAATTGATTTCCAATCACGAGGATTTGGTTCCAATCACGAGGATTTGATTTCATTTTACTTCCAATTCGAAGATTCGATTTCATTTCCTAAAAAAAAGAGGACGTTGACCTCTTTTTTTGCTTAGGAAATTAAATTAACCCAAAAAGAGAAATAAATATTTATTATTTAACTCTCTTTTAGAGTTTTTTTCTGAATGGGCCTGCACGTTTGGGCTAGCCCAATTTCTTAACCCATTTGGCTAATCAATTCAGCCCAATGTATTTTTGGTCTTCCACAAATCTCAAAAGGACTAAGCCCATAAATTTGACGGGCCCAATATTTATTTGAAAGTGTTGGCCATGGTTTGACTTTTAATTAATCAAGATAATTTGTTCATCTCAATTAATCGGACGACGATTAGGCAATGCCGAAATTTTAGTGTCTACACGAACATTTAAAGTTTTTCATAGCCAAAGCCATAACTTCGATATCATATATATCCTCTCCATCACTAGTTTGGTTAGTCTCAACATCACAAAAAATATTACCTGGACTATCCCAATAATATTTAGCACTATTCATATTGAAAAACATTGACGAAGCACATGCTACATACTTGGAGCTATTGGAAATTAGAAGTTTGATGATAAAATTTCCTTTTCTTGGTGAATCCATAATATTATGTGTCACCCACTCTGATACCAAATGAAAAAAAATCCTATTTTGCTGACAACTAAATAATCAAGCAATACGTAGGAAATAAATAAATAAATACGATGAACACCAGATATACGTGGAAACCCCCAATACGGGTAAAACCATGGGAAGAAATCATATCACTATAATCTTTGTGCAGTTACAGATATACCTATCCAAATGAAGTAAATCCTCGCAATATTCTAAGTACCACCTGCCGAGTCACACATGCACCGCATCCAGTAATTTTGATTGCCGACGCCTTGAATCCTCAAACCTTCCGATAACTCTTCTAGAAATCCACAGGAAGCAACTCAACCATAGAGATTGATTGTTATATGAACCTCTTGGAGATTACTCAAATGAATAGTGATCAACTAGTCTTGTCAAAATTTATCCCCAATTCAATCAAGTAGTCAATCTCCACCAAAATCTGGGGCATCATTGTGAAGTCGCTCCTTCAAAAAATGGTCTTTCATGCTGTTCGAATCATCTGGACCTTGTCCAAATTCACACAAGGTCTTTGTCCAGTCAAGCCCTCATGGTCGTGTTAGTCTTAGACTCGTGGAAGACAATTTCAATGCATGAAAGAGCATAAGGTCATTGGGTTGCCGAGACCATCAACAAAATCAAAATTGAGGTTCATCATCTATTAAGGGCACATTTGCTCAAAACTGGGGCATATCAGCCCACCCCTATTCATCGAGGCAAGCGTACAACGGGATCCAAGAAAGCCCAAATCCACAAGCTCCGACCTCAACAAACCCAAGGTTTAAACCTCAACCCAAAGCTCAAGCTTAAAAAATCTGCTCAAAATACAAACCCTGGCCAAAAGGAAAGATGGTAAAGCAAAAAGAGACACCCTGTTACACCACCTACTTATTAAAGAAGGAATGTTGTCATTATGTCGTCAAGCGTCGGAACCTTAGTCACACGTAAGAGTCCTCATGGACAACTTTTCAATCAAGCATCCTTCGAGACAATTTTTCAATCAACCGTCCCTCAGGACATGTTTTCAATCAACCGTCCTTCGGGACATGTTTTCAATCAACCGTTCGTCCTTCGGGACATGTTTTCAATCAATCGTCATTCGGGACATATTTTCAATCAATCGTCCTTCGGGACACATTTTAAATCAATCGTCATTCGAGAAATATTTTCAATCAATCGTCCTTTGGGACACATTTTCAATCAATCATCCTACGAGACTGATAAGCCCCAAATATTGTATATATCCGGGCTTATCTCGCTCGTTGTGATCACACACACGTGCATTTTGTGCCTTTATACGATTGATTTTGCGCGAGTTGTGTTTTTGATGAGTTTCAGAAAATCGGAGCTAAAAGGTGTGTCCAAAGCTCCAAATAATCCCCGGTTGTATCCGGAAGCACCCAAGGTCCCGCAATGCCATGGAGGTCAATCGCCGAAGCTTAGAAGTCGATTCAAGAAGCTTTGGAAGGTTCAAGGAAGGCCCAGAACAAAAGAACAAGAAATTTGGAGTTATGAGCCTCGAGAAAATCTAACCAACTGAAAGAAAAAGGCTCATTACTTTCAAGATGAAAAGGCTATGAATATGAGGTTAATTGGGTTAGAAAGTAGACTCATAGAGCTTTCCAACAGTTCAAGAATCGCCTCATTCCGAGTTCAGACGAAGCCGGGGCATACCCGCGAAGTTGGGTCAAAAATCTGCCCGAACAGATACTTCTGGATCGATCCAGAGTTAAAATGGATCGATCCACATATGTGAAAAATCTCCAGACTCATCTGGATCGATCCATGATGAAGTTGGATCAATCCACACTTCTACAAATTGTTCCAAAGCCATCTGGATCGATCCAGACCTATAGTGGATCGATCCACTTCACAGCAAACGTCCAACAGATCAGTTTGGATCGATCCACTGGATCGATCCAAAGTACCCCGGGCAGCCAATTTAGTGCATTTTATGTACATTCTATTAATGGCAAGTTTTTGTTAATGTGAGAGCTGTATTGGATATTTGTAAGAGAGAGAAGTGGAAGACTATATTGGGCTCTCTCTCCTCTCTCCTTCTCTCACACTTCCATTTTATTTCTTTAGTTAGTTTTTGGCTCTCACCTCTCTCCTCCATTGGAGAGAGTTTAAGGTCTCTCTCTCTAGAATACTCAAGAAAGCTTTCATTTCCCGTGTATTAAACTTGTTCCTCCCGTCTAGGTCGTTATATAAATCTTGCTTGTTTTCGTTTTCACCAAGTAATTAGTTTTTGTATTGTTCTAGCTAATTCTCTTAAAAACCTTAGTTTATATTTGTTGTTTGTGATTTTATCTAGAGTTATTGTTGTAGGTACACTTGAGATCTTCATTAAAAATCAGTTTTTAAGTTTATAAATCATGTTTTGCATTTCCTTCAAAGTTCTAGTCTTATTTCTTGCTATGGTTTGTGAGTAGTTTACGTAGGCTTAGTCATGGGGTGATTAACACACCATGACTCGAGTTTCATCCGTTCATTTCATCAAAAATCTTTCATTTCCTGTTTATCAATGATTTAGTGTTTCATTTTATGTACCAAAGTTTGAGTTTGTTAATCTCTTTGATCACACGTAGCCAAGAGCTTGACTACTTGGCACGTGTGATGCTTAGGGCGATGTCAACTTAATCGTTTGCCAAATGAACCGAAAAACCCTAATATTTGGTAAACACATTTTCTTGTAAATGGTTTTAAAATCTAAATCTTCCATTCGGGGGCATTTAACGATGCCCCGAGCCGGTAATCAAGAGAGGAACGGATTAGCTTTGGTCATGGTTGTTAAAATTCCCTATACTTTGTCTTAATTTAATTAGTCTTTTAAATCTTCTGAGTCGTTCTCGAAGTTGAAAGAATTCCACCAAACAAATCACAAACTAAGTTTGCCACTTCAAGGCCGAAAACCTACACTTGCAAGACAACTCTCACGCCGGGTGCGTTCGGTCCCTGTGGATTCGACCCGGTCTTACCGGTTATTATGCTACCGCCGATCTAGCCCTACGCTTGGGGAAACAACATTTGATATACAATCCAAGGTCGCAAGCATTTTTGGCGTCGTTGCCGGGGACCCAATGGTCCATCTAGCGTGAGTTTTTCCTTGCTCCACTGTAAGTATCCCACTCTTTTGTATAGTTTTTCTTATTTTCTGTACATTACTTGTTTTATTAACAAGGCGGTGGACTAGCCCCTCTATGGCAGCAAATTGATTTTGTAAGTCCTCTACGGCATTAAATCAATTTTAAAAAAAATCCTCAATGGTATTTTTAAGTCCTCTATGGTACCAAATTGATTTTGTAAGTCCTCTACGGCATTAAATCAAATTTTCAAAAATCCCTATAATTTTTCTTTTTTTTCTTTTTCTTTTTCTCTTTTTTTCTTTTTTTCTTTTAACTTTATTTATTTAATTACTTATTTAATTTAGTTTACTCAAATTACATTTGCAAGTAAATTATTTTTTTACATTGACATTTAAATTTGACTTTATATTTTAATTAGTTAATTAATTTGTCTTAACAATGAATAATATAAAAAAAACTTCTAAAAGTGAATTACATTACAATCACATTTAAAAGTAAATAAATATAAAATATTACAATCATGTTTAAAAGTGAATAAATATTACAATTGACAAAGTTCAGCCCTAGTCAATATTGCCTCCAAATTGTGGTCCCGGCACGACGCCCAGTATGTCGTACCGCAAATCAACACGTACTTTATATGTAAAAGTCCATCCTTTAGCGACATTCGACACATTCTGCCACCACCATATTGGGATTGGTGGTACAGGGTGATAAGAGCGCAAAAAAAGTTGCACGAAGTGATTGTTAATACGGGCAATAGCAATTTCTTTGCGCTGTCGGACTGGAACTGGAGGGGATCTCAAGGGTAAGTAAGTAAAACAACCTCCAACATTCGTGTCAAATGTATGTAGTACAATATTGTACCGTGATGCGATGACTACCCCCAAACTCATACACTCTATCCAATTTCTCATATCAGCCGTAGGTAGAAGAATGAAGTAGTATAAATAGATAAGAAGGTTAAAAAAAATCTGGATGAGTTGTTGTAAATAAGGATAAGAAGGTAAAAAGAAAATCTGAATGAGTGGTTGTAATTGAAGATAAGAAGATAAGAAGGTAAAAAGAAAATCTGAATGAGTAGTTGTAATTGAAGATAAGAAGGTAAAAAGAAAATCTGAATGAGTGGTTGTAATTGAAGATAAGAAGATAAGAAATCATCTGAATATACGAATTAAATAAATAAGATTAAATAATTAAGAAAAAGAGGTAAATAAACAATATTAAATAAATAAGATATTAGAGCACATTATAATAATGAAAATAATTAAATAAGAGAAACAAGCTATTAGAGCACATTAAAAAGATAAAAGAGAAAATACACTTCTTGGCACATGGCTCCAACTTACCCTCATTCACATGAGCATAAGCTGGACACCCAAACACACGCAGTACAGAATAATCAGCCTTATAACCCGACCATACCTCAAACGGAGTCTTACACTCAATAGCAGTTGACGGAGACCTGTTAACCAAATAGCATACTGTGGAAACGGCTTCAGCCCAAAACTCTTTGCCCAACCCGGCATTGGACAACATACAACGCGCCTTCTCCAAAAGAGTCTTGTTCATTCGTTCAACCACGCCGTTCTACTGAGGGGTTTTCCTCACTGTGTGATGCCTCACAATCAGGGGTGTACATGGTCCGGTTTGGATCGGTTTTGTAGAAATCCGGGAACCGAACCATATCTAACGGTTCCAAAGAATTAAGAACCATAACCAGACCGTTACACATATAGAACCAAACCACACCAAACCATTAGACTGGTCCGGTTTGGTTCGGTTTCTGGTTCTAAACCATGTTAGCATTCAAAATTTGCAAAAAAAAATTGTCCACAAAATTTTTGCAAATCTTTCGTAAAACTACTACCATTATACCAACGCACAAATAGATTAAGGAGTCCATAAAAACCTAAAGTAACTATTAAAATATCATTATTGATATAGATGGCAGATGCAACATTAAAACTTAAAACTAACAAAATTATCAAGTATGTGTTGGTATATAGAAGTGTATATATTATATTATATTGTATAACGGACCGGTTTGGTTCAAACCACGGTTCCTAATTTTGAAACCAAGGACCGAACGAAAATATCCAGTTCTCATTTTTTTAGAACCAAAACCAATCCATTAAACCATAGAATCAATCCAAATAGACCGGTTTGGTTTGGTCGGTCCGGTTTCACGGTTTTTTCGGTTTTCTTGTACACCCCTACTCACAATGCCCTCATCACTACAAAACTTATCAAATTTGTCTAGACAAAACTCCATACCATTGTTAGTTCTCAAACGTTTTATTTCCTTACCCGCCTGATTCTCTATCAAAATTTTAAACTGTTTGAATGTACTCAAGGCATCACTTTTATGTTTTAGCATATACACCCAAACCTTACGAGAGAAATCATCGATAATACTCATAAAATATCGAAAACCACCTTTAGAAGTTACCTCTGCGGGGCCCAAAAGATCCGAGTGAAAATAATCCACCGTGCCTTTGGTGCGATGAACAGTTGTATTGAATTTGACCCTACACTGCTTGCCGTAGACACAATGCTCACAAAAATCAGCTTCTCAATTTTCTGGCCACATAGCAAACCCTGTTTGCTCAAAACTGTCATCCCCCTCTCGCTCATATGACCAAGGCGCATATGCCACAAACGAGTCAAGTTTGAATCTGAAACCTTTGATGAGGCAACTGTTGCTGCAGCACCTGTAACTGTACTGCATTGAAGTATATAGAGGTTCCCACGCTGTTGACCCTTCATCAGTACCAATGCACCTCTCGAGACCTTCAAAACTCCACCTCCACCGAGGAATTTACAACCAAGAGAATCAAGAGCACCCAGGGAGATAAGATTCTTCTTCAAATCCGGAACATGTCGAACCCTAGATAAAGTCCTAACAACACCATCATGCATCCTGAGTTGAATCGTTTCAACACCAACAGTCTTACAGGCCATGTTGTTGCCCATCAAAACTGTACCACCATTGACCGTCTCATAAGTAGTAAACCACCTTTTATGCGGGCACATGTGGTATGAACATCCAGAATCTAGAATTCACTCGTTGTCAGAACGGGAATTACCCGCTGTAACTGATAACACTGTATCCAACTCATCTGAGATTTCAACAACTCCAGCAATATCTTTACCCCCTTTCTGGTTCTCCTTTTCCTTCTCTTTGAGTTTTAAACAGTCAACTTTCCAGTGCCCATGTTTCTTGCAAAAATTGTACTTTCCCTTCTTCTTTTTCACTGACTTGGATCTACCCCTATTACTCGACTCCTCCCTTTCTGTTGTTCTTCCCCTAGCAAACAAACCCTCCGCATGCGCATCACCCTCACCCGACACCTTTTTCCTCAATTCTTTCGAATAGAGGTTGGACTTAATATCTTCCATAGAAATTGTGTCTTTGCCATACAACAAGGTGGTAACAAAATGCTTTCTCATTTTCCCTTTTTCCTCAATTCTTTCTCGTTTTCAATTTTGGAAGTTTCCCCAATTTTCGGGATACTTTATTTTTTGGTAAGTTTTTGCTAGGGTTTGCTAGTTTTCCCTATAAAAGGGCATGTAACCTTTTTTATTATGCAGCTTTTAATCAAATATAATTCAGAGTTGTTTCTCTTTCTTCTTGTGGATTCAAGAACCTCGTGGATTCGAGACCTATTTTCGTTTGAACTAGTACGCAACTAGTTTCTCGTGAATTCCGTTGGGTCAAACATGGAGTACCAAGTGTTACTCGGAAGGGTGCTACTTGCTTTGGCTTTATAGGAGGAAAGTCTTCCATTTATACTTCTTTATGGATTTACAACATCGCGGTTAGGAAACAAATGAGCTGTTCTATTGTTCAAGTTTGGTTTTTAAAATTAACCGTCTTTAGAAAGTACGTTTGAACTTAACTTGTTTATGAGACGAACCGATATAAAACAAGGTTTAATCGATTCAATCGTTACCCAATCTCTAGTAGATTGAATTTTTAAGCATATAAGTTTAAAGAACCGAAATATAGTCTGTTCGAAAGCTCAACAGGCTTTAAAAAGATAATCAAGCTTGAAACAAACTGATCTCAAATGAGCTTTCAATTGACAAGCGGAAGCGAGATTCAACTCGAATAGTTTGGTTCATTTAGCAGCCATGCCTAATGGGTCGGGATCGTCTAAGCTGATTCCCTGTCACCATCGATCTTCAATATCAAACTACACATTTATGCATAGAAACCTCGTTACCTCATACTGCAACAAAATCGGTTTTAACTCTCTCCTCATATATCTGTCGCACGCCGGTAAAACCTCCGGCCATCTGTGGAAGGCCTTCGTTGTTGCCTCCGCTGAACCTTTCTACTTCCTCTCTCTCTCTCAACCCTCCACCATTCTCGTTTCCCTTCTATGAAATTGTTCAACGTGGACACAGGGCAATCAGGTGGAGGTGGTGATGATATCTGAAGCTGGGGTTAACTGGAGAGATGATAACAAGTTTATCTAAAAGGTAGTGTTGAACGGCAACGTTTTAAGGATTCCAATCTTGCGTTTTGAAATTGCGATGTTAGTTAATGGTCGAAAACCAAATCTTCAAGACCGGATGTCAAAGGTCTTTAACATCCGGATGTTTCATTAGGCTTTTAAGGCCTACTCATTCTACACTATATGTGTCACACCGTCGCTAAACTTCAAATGTTTGTGTAGGCCCACCTGAAGAAGGCCAAAGAGGTCTACGGGAAGCGTTTCCCATACTATGAAGAATGGGTTATTGTCTTCGGAAAGGATAGGGCGACCGGGGCTTTGGCGAAGGATCCAACACAAATGGAGGAATCAATTCCCCCTACTCAAATTGAAGAAGATATTGGGGTGCCCGAGGATGTTGGTGGTGGAGAAGGCATGGGAAGCAATTTCTATGAGCCATTGTTCGATGAACAATTTCTCAATTCACCATATGCCACCATGGGTAACACTCCTATGGGATCCAACCCCCGCATGTCCACGGCTTCGGGTTCCCTAAACATGGGTTCCCAATGCATGGGTTCCACTCCTCCGAGTTCCACTCTTACAAACTTTGCACGGCGTATGTCAATTCCAACGTCCACCACGCCTCCAGCCAATGCCGCAAATAAAAAGGGAAAGAAGAGAACAAGGATGGGTGATGAGGATAAATTGGACATGTGGTGCGAGAAGAGCTTGGTGACTATAGACAAATTGGCCGACAAATTGGGGTATGAGAAAGAGATATCCGCTCGCCGGGCGATGATTCCTCCCTTGCTAGAAAAACTTGACCTTACATTGACACAACAATTCAAGCTGGCTGCCATTATTGGTGAGAAAGACGAGAGAGTCGACCAATTTCTAAACACCCGGGATGAGGTGAAGCAAGCTTGGGCAGAGGCGGTCATCAACAGTCACGTGTTTGGTCCCGTTTAGTAACTTGTGGGAAAATTTAAGACAATTTTTTGAATGGCTAACAACATGACCTATTCATTGTAGCCATTTGTTGTATGTAATCAAATACTTTAACTAAGTCCTAGTGAATGGCATATGATGTGTAAATGCCTTTTTTGTATATGTAATGGCAGACTATGTAAATGCCTTTTTTGTACATTTCTTGGAGAACTTATTCCATGGTTCTTATCTAATGGCAGGTTATGTAACAACCATCAACTTATTGCAGGCCAATGATGATTCGTATGTTTAAAAGTTAGTTCTCATTTATGAAGGCTAGTTACCTTGGCGGGGTAAGAACAATTGTAGCCAATGTGTACCCTTTTGATATGTATTATGAAATCTGAGCCCAGTTAGTAGTTACATTTGATGGACACAACTTATGTGTGTGTGTTTATGCTTACTGCAACTTTGGGCATGAAATCATTACTAGGTTATGTGGTGCTTGGAGCAATTTGTGACTGTGCTCTCTGTGCAATCTGTGTTATGGTAATAGGAACTCTATTATGCAGTGATGATGTTATTCTGCACTATGTTATGCAGTTATTATGAGCATGTGTTAGTTTGTTAGCCTATTAGAGAACCCATACCTATTTTGTGACTGAAATTCTGGGCATTGATGAATTTCTGAGCTACATATGCTCATTTCTATTTCTATGAAATCTGGGCAGTGATGAAGTTATTCCGAGCCTATTATGTACTGTAATTGTGAAATTTGGCCAGTGATGATGGTAATAGAAACTCTATTATGAGGCCAAAATGATTTCTGAGCATATGTTTGTGTGTGTGGCAGGTTAAAATCTGGTCTGTTTGTGTGCAATGTGGCCTATTTTTTGGTGTCATATACAAGCAGGACCTATTTTTGTGTAAATGTGGGTCTGTTAATGGTAATATTAATGTGTTGTGATCTGTCCTGCACCTGTTTGGACAGTGAGCTACAGTTTGTGGGCAATGATGAAATAATTTTAATGTATGTGAAGCTATGAAGGTGTTACCTTGGTGGGGCAATCATATTTGCAGCTAGTGAGTACCCTTATGTGGATAAAATGTAAAGTCTGAGCCCATTTATGCACATTTGACAACCTGTTGCTGCTGCATTATGAGTTTTTCTGCTGCATTCTGAGTTTGACAACCTGTTACACATACCATTTGCTACTGCATTCTGAGTTTTTATGGGTTGCGATGAAAATTTTCTGAGCCTTGGATTGTTTATGAGCCTTGGGCAACTTGTTTCTGGCCTAATTTTGTGTTGTTTGTCACATGTTTCTGTGATATTTTTGTGGAGGTTGTGCTTGCTGCAGCAGGTGTGTGCTCTCTGTGTGTCCAACAGAAACCTGTGTTTGTGAGCTGTGATGAATGTTTTCTGAGCCTTGGATTGTTTATGAGCATATGTTTGTGTTTTTGTGGGCTGTGATGAATATTTTTTGAGCCTTTTTGTGGGCTTTGTTGCCACTTAGGTTGTAATAAATTATGGGGTGTGTGTGTGTGCTCTCTGTATGGTGTTTCTATTTCTGTCACTACTGCAGCAGGTGTGTAATGCAAGTGCTGAATTCTGAACCTGACTTTCTTATGGTTGAATCCTGTGCCATTGTGCCTCTGTTATGGTGCACTGATTTTGAATCATGTGCCATTGTTTTTTTAATCATGTGCCATTGTGCCTCTGAAATTTGTTGGGCACTGGTTTTGGTGCATTCTATGCTCTGAATTCTGTTTTTGTGCTGCACCTACTACTGGTTACTGTGTTGTTGTTGCAAGTGCAGGTGCAATTGCAAGTGCCTGGGTTGTTGTTTCTGGGTTATTGTTTTGCAAGTGCAAATGCAAAATGGCCAAGGTAAGGTTGGCCGTGAGCAATATTCCTGGGCTATTGTTCGTGGCATTACTTGTGCCATATGTGGTAACCTTTAATCTACTGCTTGGTTGTGCTGGTATGTGATGGTCCTTCTGCCCGTGAGTAGTATGTTGTTCCTGGGCATAGTACTATGCTGCTTCTGCTTTATGTTTCATGTTCCATGGGTTTTATGGCAATGATGATTCAATTAAGGGCAATGATGATTCAATTATAATGTTTGTGAAGCTATGAAGGTGTTACTTTGGCGAGGCAATGTCATTTGCAGCCAGTGAGTGTCCTTATGTTTCATTAACTAAAGTATGAGCCCATTCATTAGTGCACTAGAAAAATCTTATATCGCTACGGTGCGGGATTTTTTGTTCGGGATCGAATTCGACGATCCGAACCATTAGATGTGTTTAAAACGTTTTTTAAGGTCCAAAGCGAGGATTTGTAAAAAAAAATACCCGGAAGAGCTTGATTGAAGCAGTTTTCGATAAAAATGTGCTTTTTTTTTTTTCAAAAACTGCTCGGATCAAGCTCTTCCGGGTTTTTTTTTTTTTTTACAAATCATCGCGTTGGACCTTAAAAACACGTTTTAAACACATCTAACGGTTCGAATCGTCGAAATTCAATCCCGAACAAAAATTCTCACACCGTAGAAAGTGAGGGAGCCCTTATTGGATATTGGTTGGGAAGATCAAATAATATTTTCCCAAAAAAAAAAAGTTATTTCAAAATTGGACGGGTCCCTTTTACAAAAATATTTCCCAATTAGAATTTTTTTTAAAAAAATTCAAGCCTTCATTTTGACCAATGAATTGATCCGAGGCATATTAACCAATTGTGAGTGAAAATTTTAGTTATTTTTTTTATGAGAAGTTACTGTATGTTGGCATGTTTTTAATAAATAAGGGTAGATTGGTAAAAAAAATAATTTAAAACTCATTTTCATCATTCTTCTCCTATACACTATACTTTGGCAAAATGTATTTTACGTATTTATCTCAAACACTCTTTTCAGATTAAAAACTCATTCTGACAATAATCCAAACAATAAAAAATGAAAAACTATAAAGTAGGCTCTCAAACACTCTCTCACTTGAAGCGAATCTGAATCATTAAATTTTAAATTCTGGATACATTTTAGGTACCTAGACTTTCTAGTAAAAGCCTACTGTCTTTCCCATCCCAAAAAGATCAAAAAAAACTAGATACCCAAAATGGATACTCAGAAAGTGTCCAGAATTTGAAATTCAATGGTCCAAATTCAATTGAAGTGAATCTGAACCATTGAAATTTGAATTCTAGGCACTTTCTGTGTATGGATTCTACGTACGCAGCGGTTCAAGGAATCTGTGGAAGTACTGTAGAATACTAGAATTGGCCACACGTGAAGCTTCGTCAAGATTCTTGCACGTGGCAGAAGAGCCACCAAATTGGAATCCATGGAATTTGGTTAGAGAGTTTTGGACCTCAAAAAATTTTCTGGTTCGTGTTTGGCACCAAATCCCAACTGGCCTTCACGTACCCAATTCTCTCACTTCTTCTTCTTTTTTTTTATTTTTTTAAGAAGGAAATTCTCCAACTTCCACCCTTGCTTGCCTCAAAAAGACCTCCGCTACTCCTTCACGTTTGATTCAGTATCTAAATACCCTTTTCCTTCAAATTAAATGAATCTTTGACTGAAGTTCTCAATCTCCAATTTTCTGAGATACCCACACCCCACGGACAGGCTTTCTTGATTTCATCAAGTGGGTATCTCCAATTTCTTCGAATTTCTAGCTCACGAGCTTGATTTTGATCTGGGTATACTATATTCTTGTTGAGGTGATTTTTTTTCTTGCAAGGATGGTTGGATCTTTATTTGTGGTGGGTTCATCAGTTGTGGATTCCCATACTTCTCCATTCTTGTGTTTGGATGCTTCGAATTACAAGGTTAACGGGGCCTTGATTTCACGGAGGAAATCAATATCCAGAAACCAATTCTACAGTACTTTCACTGATTCAGGGCGTAAGTATGGCCAATTAGCTAAAGCCAAGAAGATTTCAAGGAAACAGCAGAAAGGTCGGAGTAGCCTTGTTATTGTCAATGAGCTCGCCGGGCAATATGAGGACAGTTTTGAAGATGTTAAAACTGTAAGAAATCTGTCATGAAAAAGTTGGTGAAATCGGTTTCTTTTTTTTCCTGTTTTTGCTCTGGTTGAGAAATTTTATTATTCCTATTTATTTGTTCAACATGATATGTTTGCTTGTTGCTTCTGTGACAAATCCTATTTCAAACAACAAATTGGTAGTATATCAAGGTTTGGCTGCTCGTGCCTTGTGTTTTGTCAAGAAGTTCAATAAGTATTCATAGTTTATTTGGTAGATATCATCTTTTGTAGGTTAAGATCATAACTTCGGATTTGGGGAGCCTGTAGTGCCATGGGTTGTAGTCCCCCGATCTGACAATTCATCTCCACAATCAACGGTTCAAATGTGTGTAACTCTTAGCGGTAAAAGTATATTCTTGGCGGTAAGAATACATCCGCGAATCTAAACCATCGTTTGTGGAAATGGACGTTCGAATCTGGCGACTGCAACCCTATAGTGCCTTGGGGCTCTGTAGGCTCCCCAAATCCCAAAACTTCTGCTTGTGTGAGCTTTCGGATGAGTAGAATCTACAAATTTGGGGTTAGATCTAATGTTGAGTCCATGATTGATCTATTGGGGACTTATTGGTCAATTCATTTTTTAGCTATATTTGTTAGCTATCTCAAGCATGGATAATGCCTGTCATGTAGCACCGACACTCCAAGAGGTCGTCGTGTTCCCTTATGGGACACGAGGACACTCGGGGACACGTATTGGACACGCCATGTGGCGTGTCTCTTAAATTAAGTTATCTTTTGGAGGGGGCCACGGAATGGACACGCGTGTCCCCTATATACACTCTCTCACTCTTACGATCTCACTCTCTATCGATGTATACACCTCCGTAGTTGTGTGTGTGTATCTTGCATGTATATATGTGCGTTTGTACTTTATAATAGTACATAACAATGTAAATATAGTATTACATATCAAAAGAAAATTGTATATATTTATGTATATAAACTGTTATTGCATACATACAGACCATATTTATTTATTTATTTATTTATTTATTTATTTTTGCCGTGTCCGCCACCGTGTCCGTGTATATTTTTTTAGAATTTCCGTGTCCGTATCCGTATCCGTGTCGGTGTCCGTGCTACATAGCTATCCACATGAGAAGTGGAGTATAACAAAACCTGAAGCTCCACATAGAAGAAACAAAAATCGCAAACTGAAGTTAATAATGAATGAGATTAAGGTGCATCAAAAAAGAAGTTAAAAATGAATGGTTAGGATTTCTATAAACTGACACTTTTGCATTCATGCACCCAAGTTTGGCTTGGTAGTCAAGCCTTGAGGAGCTTCTCTTAGTTCTCAGGTTCGAAACTCCTAAGTGTTATCAACTCTTGTCCGAACAGTCCATAAGGGGCTTTGTCTGGGCTTTAAATGGGTCCCGTCTAGTGGACGGAGGGTTTGTCTCCCTAGGGACAGTGGCAGAGGGAGATGAAGACCACTGTGGGCACGGTCCAGTTTATTAAACATTGCTGTACACCTTGACTTATATTAAAATTGATGGAACTATGAGATGAGTACCTTATGTTTCATTGACCTAGCTAGTGCTCTTCAATGGTTTGAGTTTTGAAGAAGTTGAACTAATTAACTGTAAGTTCAAATTTTTGCAGAGAGAAACCCCCTGTACTTCGTATTTGTTGTACTCTAAAGAATATTATCTTTGTGTTTATTTGTTTGCATCATAAAGATATTGGAGCACATTTATTTCAATTCCGCATAATTGTTTCCCAAATCTGTATTCTAAATTCATAGTTGGTCTAATTCAAGTGATGATGTGGTCCTGAATTTGACCTGGATTCTGTGGTTGCAGCAAATAGTGAATTATTTCACATACAAAGCTGTGAGGACTGTTCTAAACCAGCTTTATGAGATGAACCCAACGCAATATAGGTGGTTTTATGAGTGAGTAGACCTTCATCCTTTCCGAAACGATGTAGACTCGTTTACGTGCTTCTCGTCTTTGTGATCATGTTATTATCCATGTTAATTGGTTGGTTAGTTGGCTTGTGATTCAGCATGTTGGACACATTTTAAAGGCCATCTGATGCTTTGCCTCATGAACGAATTGCAAAATAATTGCTTCTACATGTCAACCCAACTCAGATTTTCTTAATTTTGAACCATCAACCTGATTTCCGTGTTCATAATTTACTTATGGTAGTAAATCTGCTCTAGACTAGGTTTGTAACACTAGGAATGAGGCAGCTTATCATGGCCTTGGACCAAGTCCACATAGTTCTCCAACCGCCGGTGGAAACATTGCATCCGGGTGGAATCTTATAATAATACTATTATGTTTTGTCTAACTTTGGTTTTCTTTCTCCCTCGACTAGTTTTATTGTGGAAAACAAGCCCGGTGATGGGAAGCGTTTTATTCGCACCCTTGTTAAGGTACTTCTCATAATTCCTTGAGTATAGCATATCGAGTTCATGGAAAATCTTGGTTTTCAATGGTACATTCATATAGTAAAATAGGGTTATATCCCTTGGCATTATGTATGACAGGAGAAGCAAGATCTTGCGGAAAGAGTAATGGTGACCCGGCTTCACCTCTATGGAAAATGGGTTAAGGTAATGATATCAATAGCGTTAGTGCTTGACTCTAGCATCGGCATGTGATCACTGGAGAAAATGATTTCTTTGTAATGTTGTTGTAGAAATGTGACCATGCTGCAATGTATAAGGAGATTTCTGATCAGAACTTGGAGTTGATGCGTGAGCGACTCATGGAGACCGTGATATGGCCATCAGATGACACAAATACCGAGAAGATCGGCTAATGGGGTGGATCTTTTTCTTGGATTTTGATTTTCTTTCCGGGTTTCTGCTCTTGTATCTAGGTAGATCCCTCCCTGCTGCTTAAGAAAATTAGTTATCTCGTTTATATTATTCTCCACAATAAGGATCGTCATGCATTGTCTATGCAAGTTGCGTATATAAATTCAACCCTCAATCGAAGATCTTTTAGAAGGTTGGGATTCAAATCTGGGGCTTGTCTTACCAGAATCGCAGTAAATATATATATAATTATGTGTACTCTAAATCTGAAGTGATTTGAATCTTTTAGGGTTCATTATATTTGGGACTGTTTTAGTTTGTGGGCAGTGAAGTTCTTATGAATAATATAGTTCTCTTAACTCTATTTTCAGATTGAAATATTAGGATTTGGGGTGGAGATGAAGCGTCAAATCTTCATCCTTTTCTAATATAGTCACGTGAATAACTCGCATAAAATAGACAGTGAAATTCTAAACTTAAGCTCCTTATTTTGTAAACCATATACTCCTGAGTTATTCAGGTGCTTATCACCCTCATATCAAATTGAATTTTTTGTACAAATGGTCGTCTTTGACGAATGTATAGAGTTAAAAATTTGGATCAAGGATGCAAGTCCAGGACGGGCTCGCGATGGGAGAGTTTGAAGGGGTAAGAGAATTGGGATATGAAGGGGAGCTCGAGCCTAGGAGTATGATTTGGAGCACTTTTTTGCTTGCTTTGGAGATGCACCTGTCCGACTTGGTCACTTGTTTGGAATTTGTTTTCTGTGTTGATCTTTGTAATTCAATAGATAATTTGGGTCAGTTTTGAGTTAAGAGGCCAATATACCATAACAGAAATGTGGATCATAATCAAGCACTCGGTGTCTAGAGGAGGAATTTGGAAAATTACTGGTCACTAAACAAGATATAAAATCATCTGGGAAATTTTCAAGGAGAATTCTACCGTCAGCCAATGGTAAAAGGTTCAAAAAGAGAAAACTCTTCCGCGGAAGAGTTCAAAAAGTGAACTCTTTTGTTGAAGAGTTAACTTTTCCGTGTCAGAGCATTAACTTGTCCGTGTCAGAGCCTATAAAAAGTGCAAACTTTTTACGTGTCGGAGTCTTTAGAAAGTGCAAATTGTAGCGCGCTAAAGATAACTGTGCCATGGAAGAGTTTGCCTTGTTGTACTAGACTGACAATAGGAGGACTGAATTTTCAATAGCAATTTGAATTGTGCGGTCCGGTACAATCATGAAATAAAAAAATGCAAAAGAAGATGATGTTAAAACGGATTTTCTGAATTCATTGCTGGTCACTTTCATGTTTAACCAACTGTTGGATGTCCACCAAAGCTTCTTCGGGTCTAGTCCTACAAGTGCAAGCCTTTGAAATACTACTACAACTGCAATATTACAGGACAGTGTCCCAAACTTGAGCTTCAGGCACTGGGCAAATCTCAGCCGTCATATATGGTCTTCATAAACTTTGCAAAGACCTGTGGATTTATGAAAGGGTTGTCATGCAAACTCAAGTGACCTTCGGAAGAGTCACCAACACTAACATTCTTTCAGAATTGATGAACAGAATACCCATCCAAGAGAAAGCAGTCATCACGATTCATATGACGATAGGAAGAGTACTCCCAGTACAAGTTTAAAGGCAATTCATGGACAAATCCAACTTCTATGTGCTGCTTCCATACCTTTCAACACGCCAAATAATCCTAATTTTACATATCCCCTCCGGATAGCATCCTTTCTCAATTCTCAGTACTCACTTAAGATGAAAGTCATGAATGTACACACAGACTACATTTACAATGACACAATAACTGAAACAGAACATCTACAAATCATGTAACAAATGAAACTATAGCCCCGAAAAGAGGTAAATATTATACAAAGAAGAAAAAATCATGATTAGAACTGAGATGGCGGATTCCCACTTTTGGGATACAAGTTCGGTGGTGTACTCACAAAACAAGCTAAGTTCCCGACTATGCTATGCTATGAATTGGAACATAGTGAAAGCAAAGCATCACACCTGCAAAATGAAACGGCAGCAGTACAAGCAGAGATGTGATTCGCACCCTCATAGTGGGGAGTTCCAAAGGGGATTCAAAGGCAGGGAAAAAGAACAACTTTCTTGCCTTGATCTGCAAGATTAAACTAAATCCACTCAACGTAGAACACTTGCGCAGTAGTCAATATTCTTGAATCTGCACCCTTAGATGCGAATATTCATGAAACGGGGGATGGGGGTGTGGGAATCAAATCTTATTCGTGGAGGATCGCACTCTGAAAATATAGTAATTTCTTTTCACAAGATATAACACAAAATCGCGCATCTATTGTTGAATTGGTACAGAAGTAAATGTGCCATTTGGTATGACCTTAAAAAATGGGATCCTAACCCTTGAGTGATGCATGCCATGCTGATTGAGTGCCACCACTGGATGTGATACTGAAATTGCTGAAAAGCCCAAGCACCAACTTACAGTAGTAAATCGCTTGTCTCAAACGACAAATGATGATTATTACGTTGAACCATCACCAAAAGTCATGAATTGCCCCAGGGCTGTTCTTACGCGAAGCTGAAAAGAGTTAAAATATTCACTAACAAGAGAATTACGACAAGTAAAAGGCATATCAATTTTACTTCATAATAAAGTAATAATCACCTTTACATCTAGGAAGGGATCATTGACCATGGTCTTTAATTGGGAAGTTATCCCGGCATTCCGTAGTTTTGCAACTCGATTCGAAGCACCAGGACTGCTTGGAAAGGTGAGATTCACTAAAGCCCAGGTGGCAGCTGTACGTAACTGGCTGTTATTATTCTGCAAATGCTTGATCATTAATGGTTGGGTGTTGTTTCCATCTTGTGGGAAAAGTTGGTGCATTACCGCTTCCTTGTGGATTTCATTCCCAGATGCCACATTGCTGAGCACGTACATTCCCTACATCAGAAAAATAACTATGATCTAAAAAACACATAAACACAGATGTACCTAGAATATCCTTGTCGACTGACAACATGGGTCAAAGGAAATCCAATCAAACCCGTTTAAACCATGGGTCTTGGGAGTGCTTACAATTCCAGCGATCATCCTAGTAAGGGTTCTATTATAAAGCTAACAGATTAAGAGTGATATTTTCACAATCGTCTTTATTATATTCATGTACGCTCTTACATTGATTATGTACATAAGATTACTTCTGAAGCCAATATTATAGCATGAATCCAACAGCCGGGAATCAGACTCTTCACGCACATGGGAAAAAAAAGTTGCTGCCTGCATACTCTCTCCCAGACCTACCATATAGTCTAGTATAGCTGTTTGCTATGTCATGCGTCAAAGAGAACTTATGCCAGAAACTGGACATTTCATAGCAGCGGTTAATGCCCCAAAAATTTGCCACAGTTCTTGGACATGTTGCAGTTAAACTCTACCAAACTCGATATAACATATTAACATTCCAGGATCCCTAAACTCTACCAAACACGATATAGCATGCTAGGATCCTATACTAATATTGTGTTATAGTACTAGTATAGCTGTTTGCTGTGTCATGGGTCATGGGTCAAGAGTACTTCTACCAGAAACTGGACACTTCAAAGCAGCAGTTAATGAAATAAAATTTGTCACAGTTCTTGGACATACTGCTTTTAAACTCTACCAAACACAAAATAACATGCTAGGATCCTAAACAGGGGGAAAAGGATCAAGGAAATGAAAGCGACAAAGGAAAAGAAAAACATGAAAAGAATAATGGCCGATGATGAAGAATTACCGATAGGCGTGGACAAAAAAAGAACTTACAAACTTTTGTCTACGTGTCTACTTTGCTTCAACCAGAAGATCTTCTGTACAGTCAACTAGGTTTCTACTATATATTCATACATTGTTCAACCAGAAGCCAACAGATTATTTTAGGGTAGATTTTCTCCACAATCAACGCCGTTTTATGTAGTTTTGTGCTTTTCTAGAGACAACCTCCAAATGAAAATAAAGCCACACCTCTGCCTTTTCTTCTCCATTTTTCAAATTTTGCAGCATGTGAAAAAATTTGAACCCAAACGGCATAGCAACAATAAATGAGTACTGGATGCTTTCTAATAGATTACCACTGCAAAACAGGAATATGTTTTACACTGCTACAGTGTCACTCCATTCCAATGCGTAGTGTTTAATTGTTATGTTTTAATGTGATTTATACAAGTAAATCTAGAAGGATCAAATGTTAAACCTACCGTAAATTTTTGTGCTCTTACACCTCCAATAACTTTCTGATGGGCTCACATCTCACAAAACTCATCGTCCTCCCAAAATTTCCCCTCCCCAAACTTTGGGCTCCGTATTAGAGGTTTATTTGATTGGAGTAGGACATCTATAAATGCCATGATAAAGAACCAAGGACTACCAATTACCAAAATATGGTACTGATCTTAGTTCAGATGCTAAAATTTGACCCATTGTTGGTTAATCATACGGAAAGAAGTTGCGACCTAACCAACAGAGATTATGTCATGGCACACAAAGAAAAACATCGATGGCAATATGTACCACAAGAATGTAACCTGTTTTTACTTCTTTCTAAACATTTCTTAATTCGTTCCGTCTATTTCTTTTTAAACTTGGCCTGGTGAACTGTGAAGACTTTTTGTTTCCATTAATAATATATAAAAAATATAACAAAGACTCTAATGCCAAAAAAGGAATTTCTACATGCAGATTTGTGGAGAACCCTCAAACAGACTTTAGTGGCAAACTGTGGGGTCTTGGAATCTGGCAGATATGCTCTGATTATGGATCATAAGTTCTTGGCAAGAACTAACTTGCAAGATCCCTAGTCAAATTTCAAAGAAATTTCACTGAAATGGGACTGTATGTCCCGGTATGCTATTATTGGTAACTGTGAATCATAATGAATCAATCTGGACAGTTCCTACGAACTTCCATGTCAAATGAGGTTGTAATATGTTAACTATAAGGTCTTTTCAATTAAAAAACAAAGAAAGGGACTTCTAACCTGAACTAAAACCTCAGCTTTCAAGGCAGACTGTACTTGCCTTCCAATAGCATGTAATATAAGGCCATCCTCCAAAAACACATATTCAATGGAGTCTACACAACCATCCACAAGATTACGAACAAGAGCCAGAGCTTGCTCTTGGACAGAAGGCTCAGGGTCTGCGATGTAAACACAACAAAGAAGTTGCAAGGTAACAAATAATTAGTAATACGCAAATAAATATGCTTGATTATCAGAAAGAAAGGGCATGATATGTACCACAAATTAGGCTTGTTAATGTCGATGCTGTGAGCTCGAAGAAAATCCCTTCTTTGCATCTGTCGTTTGACAAGAACATCAAGTTCCTCAAAGCCCATACGGCATTTAACCTAATAGCTGATTCCATCGATTTTGACAGCTGAACAAGCTGTTTCACTACTCCACATTGTATGAATACTGACTTATGCTTTGTAAACTCAACCACGATGTTACTTATAGCACCTAGGGCAGCAACCTGGAGAAAATGATCGAATGAAAATCTGTAAAACAATCTTATCAGTGAACAAATTCAGAAGTTTGGTACTTGTAGGGAAAAAATGTATTGCGAGCTTTACTAGCAAACAGTGATTTTGCCGATTTGCATGTAAAAACTCAAAATAAACAACACAAACACAAAGAAAGAAATTTTCAGTAAACTTGTCATCCCACTAAATTTATTATTTATGGATATTCTGAGAAGCCAGAATTGTAGACAAGCATGTTAGCCAGGCTGGCATCATTCCTGGACTTTATGTGAGCAAAGAACCAGGAATTTGCTGAGCTTGAAAGGAAGGCAGAGAGGATTATGTTTCCCAATTCCATCCATTATACAGAAGTAAACTTTTGGGATACTTCTTAATGTACTTTAAGGTGCTTTCATTCACTGCTACAGTTATAACAACAATACAGTGCAGAGAATGTTGCATTGAACTCCCAATATACCTTTTACAACAACATAGAGGGATACTCAGATTTGAATCAAGATGGGCTCAATTGTTGGAGTTATGCCTTGAATTTGAGGTTCTGTACTTTTGGTCCGGACCAACTTCTCGACGGTCGGACCAACCCCAGGATGGTCCAGACCAACCCCACAACGGTCTGAACTAGAACCGCTGAAATAGGAAAAACTGAAGCGACTTTTCTGTCAGGACGGGTCAGACAAGGGATTGAACTCCTTTTTAAGTTGGTTAGGGCTAATTTTCTGTGTTTTCTTATAAAAAAAAAGGGACCTTAAGTGTTCCTAGGGTTTGTCTTTTCTTGTCGGGGCTTTAATTAGTAGCGACAACAGCTTGAAAGCCATGGGGTACCTAATGCCGTGGGGAAAAAATTGCAGCTACAGCTAGTAGCATCAAAATTCTGTTTCTCCTCGTTTGACGCCATTAAGTTGGAATATGACCCCAAGTCCAAACAAATGAGGCTGTAGCAGTAACACTAGATAATTTTCCCCATCTATATCCTGAACTCATGTCTTGTCATTTTTCGTCCCTTTTTCCCGCTCTCTCCCTCTCCCTCTCTCTCTCTCTCAACTATGGCAACTCACGAAATTACGTCAATAAATGCCATCTAAATTAACTTCAAACACGTGTTAATTTAAATTCAATTTAACTAAAAGCAAAATCTTATTGTCTTAAATTGAGAAATATACGATCGAAAAAAGGTGTAGATTTTTTTTATTGGCAAAAGAAAACTTCGTTATCAGAAAGATAAAAAAAAAATTAAATCGATAGTAAAGAAAGCATTGAGAGAGCATACTGTCTAAGTTCAAGAAATATAGGAGGGTAAATTTTATTCACCTCCCTTTTCTGACAAAAACAGAGATCTCCCTTACTTTTTCTAAAATATCTATGGCCTCCCTTGCTTTTGCTAACAATATACAAATACCTCCTGTTATTTTTACCTCCAAACTCTGTTAACTTTGGCAACAAAATGACGAAAATAACCTTTGCTTTCCAACAACTCCAGCCACCCTCATCAATAAAAATGTCGTTTTTCTTTCTTTTTTTTTTTTCAAATTTATCGAATTAACAATGTGAAAGGTGTGAAGTAACAATATTATTCCCACAGAGCTATTCCCACTAGTGGAAGAACTATTATTTTTCCCTACAAACTCATTAGAATCATAATTTAAGCCCGACCCATCAACACCAAAATCGTCAAGTCTGACTCCTCACCACCTCCTTCGCTATCCAGAATCCCCCAATTATTTGTGATTGCATAAATTTATTTCTTTTTCTGGAATCTGTTTTCTGACATGTAGTTTGCATAATATGTTTCTTCATTTAATACTCCTCATTCAAGTAGATCTATTTCCAGTTCAAAAAAAAAAAAAGTAGATCTATTTTTTGTTTTTCTTTCATTATTATTTTTCTTTCAACCATTGGAAAAGAAAGAACAAAAAGGAGTTTCAGTGCTTCAAAAAGTTCTCGAAAACCTCACGGTGAATCGGTTTCTTTCCCATTGAAGCAAATTTGTGTTGAGAATTGAAGGTTGCAAATACTCATCTGGGTGCCGATAAAAAAAAATAAAAAATACCTCATCTGGGTTCAAATCAGGAAACAACAGTCAAAATCCCACATCCTTTTTAGTTGGGAATTCCAAAAACTTGAATAGAAAGTCTATCCGGTTGTTTAACAACACATTAAGAAGGAAAACATGGTTGGGTTTGGAGGAGGGAGGAAGTAGTGGTTTAGAAATATTAAATCTGATTTGGGGAATCGATGGGCTGAATTGGGACTTTTTATCATTGATAACAATACAGTGATGTCAAACAAAAACAGTCTCCAATCAAATTGGAACATTCGATTCCGCCTCAAATTTCAAGATAGAGTACAATAGTTTTGCAACCAAGGGGGGCGAAGGGTGTCAACAAGTTTTGGGGATATTGGTGCCCGGTGCAACGGAGTTCGACAAAGGTGGGGAAGTAGCAGTGGAGGGACTCTGTTTTGGTGGTGGGATTTATGGTTGGAATAGGGGAGCTAGGGTTTGTGTGTTTAGGAGATGATATATACATGTATGCATATATAGATATAGAGTTTATGTGAAAGTAGAGTGTAGTTTTTGTCATCTGAATTGCCAAATTCAACAGAGTTGGAGGCAAAGTTAACAAAAGGGGTGATTTGCATATTGTCAGTAAAAGCAAGGGAAGGCAGTGATGTTTTTTAAAAAGTAGGGGAGATCTCTGGTTTTGTCAAAAACCGCTGGGGAGTTGAGTGAAATTTACCTAATATATAATTATACCTTGAATGTTGTTGGCAATATATTAGAATTCTATTTCACCGAAGGCTTTGCTCTGAATTGGCCTTATGTGCAAATATACGTGGAAATAGTTGAAACTTCATTTTTGGTTTTGAAATAAATTATTATTTTATTAATTAATTTTGACGTAATTTGTCAACATAATAATTGTAATTTGGATACATAACTGGCCCACCTATAACAATTCCTGGAGTCGCCACTGGCTCTAATATTAGTTTTTTTGGTTGTTTCTTTGGGTTCTATCTAGGGTTTGTCTCCTATCAAGTTCCACCAAAGATTAGTCCCTAGATATCTTTTGGGTACTTCATTGAAAGTTACGGGTATAGCCGGCTCTTTGTATTCTCTTATTTTCATAGTTAATCCACTCTTGCTCTTCCCCGTGGGGTACATTATTGCTTTGTGCTTGAGCAAAACCACGCAAATCTTGGTGTCCTTGATTTTACCGCTTGTTGGTTTGTTTATTCTCTAACTTCGTGGTTGTCATAACGAACTAGAATCAGAGCTTTATTCCGCTATGTCGTGTTTCTGGCGATTGTTTCAATTGCAATATGACAGCTCGATACGAAGTTAAGTGTAATACGTGGCATTGAAATATTTCTTATGTCTTTTATATGGTTTTGTCTTACATGAGGGGAAGTTAAAAGATGAAGATAAGAATTGGACGAGGAAAAGGTTATTGGTGAGAGATTTTGTACGTGGGTGTGTGCATATTAGGCACATATTTAATCTCTATTTGTGTAAAAAATGACAAGGAAATAAATAAAAGGTGGAAGGACAAGTGTTTTATGGAGACACATTGTGAGTTGACTCAATAGGTGCTATAAACAAGAACAAAAGGATACTCTTTCTCCGCGGGGGGGGGTGTCTCCTAATGGGGGAGAAGAAGGAAAAATAAAAAATAAAATTAAGAGGTCTTGCGAGAGAGGATTTGTGAGAAGTTAATGGGAGTTTAGCAAGTACGAGTGGAGCAGTGGTAACTATTTAAAATGAATTGGTGGCGTAACGCCATCGGTTATTGATATTGTTATTCGGAGGTATTTGAGTTTTGTGGTCGTTACAGTTGGTATCAAAGCACAAACGGTAAATCTTATATGGGTTATGTGGGTGTAAGAATTTGGTGTGGGATTTCCGATTATTACTTACAAGTTGATGGTATGTGATTTTTTTTTTCTTTTTCGAAAAACTGAAAGAAATCTATGTTGAATTTCATGATTAGATAGTAGTCAGTTGCTTTGGATTTATATGGAATACTACGCATTATTTTTGTTGAGAAAGGTTGGAGGTTTGGGATACACGAAGCTCTGGTGTGTTAACAGCAATTATGTGATAAGTGATTTAGGTAAATATCTTATTTGGTTTGAGTACGATATTGAGCAGAACTTATGTTGGTTCTAGAGATTGGCATGGAGTTGAAAAAGAAAACTTTCGATAGTAATTTGGTGGTTATGGGCCACTAAGTGCATGATATTCTCTTGGATATATGTATGTGTATAATACAGATTAGTCTAATTCTTTTAGCTCAATTTATCTTGTCCTGTTGAGGGAGATCCCAAAACTAATTATGAAAAGGAGTTCTGCTATTTGATGGCTACAGAATGGATTTGGGGTTTACAAGGGAAAAAAAAGATAGATTAAGTGGAAAATGTACCATCTGGTATATATGTTACTTTGATTTTGTTTTCACACTTTGTGTGGGAATTCAAGTGATGTATTAAGTTCAGACGCGACGACGGATACCCGACTCCACTAAGGGGGATTTTGTGTTATCGTTTTGCTAGACGCTTAGACCATCGAGATGGGTGCACTTAATTACAATTGTAAAGGATTATGATATTGCTCATGGTTTGTGGTTAGTTGTAACACTTATGCTTAGCTTGGAGCCAACAATTGTCTACGCAGTTTTAGTGACTATGTGAGCCTTGTCTTATTGGCGTAATTAATGTGGCCTTAATGGCGTGGTGAATAAAATAGCTTCGTGGCGTGGCCTTCGTGGCGTGATATATAGCCTTCGTGGCGTGATATATATAGCCTTCGTGGTGTAGCCTTGGTGGCATGACCTATGTGGTCGGGCTTGTGGTATATTGACTAAAAATTTGTATTGCTTAAATATGTTGGCTTATCAAATGTTGGTCATGCTTTGTTTGGAATGTTTTAGTGAAATTTTACCAATAAGTTTATTAAAAGGAAATGAAAAAGTGCGCAGCGAAAGCGTGGAATTTATTTACTTAAATTTTGATTAGTAAATTTCGGGGACGAAATTTCTAAAAGGGGGGGAGTATTGTAATACCTGGCATTGAAATATTTCTTATGTCTTTTATATGGTTTTGTCTTACATGAGGGGAAGTTAAAAGATGAAGATAAGAATTGGAAGAGAAAAAGGTAATTGGTGAGAGATTTTGTACGTGGGTGTGTGCATGTGAGGCACATATTTAATACTCCCTCCGTCCCAATTTAAATGCTCCCTACGGTTATGCGCGTTTTTTTAAAACTACTATAGTTTTTATTCTATAATGTATTTTATATGCAATATGGATCTTATTTGATAGATCTCAATACAAATTTTTTAAAAACTTTGAAAACCTTACCAATAAAATGATATAGACGTTTGAAAATGGCACGGATATACGTAGGGAGCATTTAAAATGGGACGGAGGGAGTATCTATTTGTGTAAAAAATGACAAGGAAATAAATAAAAGGTGGAAGGACAAGTGTTTTATGGAGACACATTGTGAGCTGACTCAACAGGTGCTATAAACAAGAACAAAAGGATACTCTCTCGAGGGGGGGTTTCTCCTAATGGGGGAGAAGAAGGAAAAATAAAAAATAAAATTAAGAGGTTTTGCGAGAGAGGATTTGTGAGAAGTTAATGGGAGTTTAGTAAGTACGAGTGGAGCAGTGGTACTGTTTAAAATGAATTGGTGGCGTAACGCCATCGGTTATTGATATTGTTGTTCAGAGATATTTGAGTTTTCGGGTCGTTACATTAAGAATCTGATAGGCAAAGCAGTAGAGTTTATGGCATGTCAAGATAAAGCTTTGCTAGTTCAACAAAGATTATCCAAGGCTTTGTTGGGAAAGGCCAAGAAACTTGAAAAATGGAGGAGGATGTTTTCAAATATCTCAATGTGAAGGCTCCCAATTCGGTCTAGCCGATGATGTGCTTTGCAAGGTTGGGAGGAGACTACGACTAACGGAATTTGGTTGAAGTTGGAAATTATTTCTATGACCAAGTCTCTCACTAACCTGTTGTATTTGAAGCAGCGCGCCTTTATGCGTTCCGTATGAGGGAAAGCATACCCATAAAAGACTAATTAGATGCGTTAAATCCAATTATTATGGATCACAAACATATTGATGTTACGATTGATGACGAAGATCAAACCCTTATTATGTTATGTATTTCGTCTGCATCGTATGAGCACTTTATCACTACCCTTACTTTACAGGAAGGATACGATTTCCATGGAGGATGTTAAATCTAGTTTATATTCTAAGGAATTGAGGAAAGGCATCCAGCGAGAGTGATGTTTATGCTCA
>OY978217.1:28387077-28417077 GCA_963854785.1 Vaccinium vitis-idaea | reverse complement strand
GACCAACCCCAGGACAGTCGACGCGATTTTCTCCTTCCAAACAGGAGTCAAGTTCGTCCAGATGGTCGGACATGGGATTGACTCGTTCTTAAGTCGGTTAGGGCTTATTTTCTGTGTTTACTTATAAATAGGGACCTTGGGGGTTCCTAAGGTTTGCCTTTGCTTGTTGGGGCTTTAATATTAAAGGTTTTTGGTTCTCTTTGGGTTCCATCAATAAAGCATCGACACTTCTA
The DNA here is from genome assembly GCA_963854785.1 of Vaccinium vitis-idaea. Taxonomy (NCBI): domain Eukaryota; kingdom Viridiplantae; phylum Streptophyta; class Magnoliopsida; order Ericales; family Ericaceae; genus Vaccinium; species Vaccinium vitis-idaea. The sequence continues at coordinate 28,416,844 of OY978217.1, read as the reverse complement.
GAGGCTAGCTTGTCCCCGTGTCGACACATATTTTGTCGTGGCCCCGCGTGTCCTATTAATTAAATTAATTTTTTTAAGGAGACACGGGAGGGACACGACAGCGACAGGTATGGGGCCACGGCTAGGACAGGTATGGGGACACGACTGAGGTTAATAATGGAATTTTTTGTTAAAAAAAAAAAATGGGGATAAATGTGTATTAATTCAAATATTTTGGGTTAAAAGTGTACTATGATGTATATTGGATGTTTGTTTATATATAATGAAGTTTCATGCCTACACATATAACTATATTCCTACTAGAATAAAAATAAGGGAAATGATAATGCCAAAACCATTTTTGTTTGTGCCAAAACTGTAGTGCACAAAAGGCTTGTACCTTGCACATGGTACTAGGTTTTTAAGCACTAAATTTTTGGCATAAACAAAAACGGTTTTGGCATTAACACCACCCTAAAATAAATATTATTTATTTTTGCCGTTTCTGTGTCTCCATTTTCGAGAAATCTCGTTTCCGTGCTACATAAGGTTCCATCTAGGGTTTTTTTGTCTCCCTATGGAGTTCCACCAGAGACTTGTCCATAGATATCTTTTGGGTGCTTCATTGAGAGTTTGGGGCACAGCTGGCTCTTTTGTATTCTCTCCTCGTTCATATTGAATCCTCTCTCACTCTTCGCCCATGGGATACGTTCTTGCTTTGTGCTTAAGCAGAACCACATAAATTTTTGTGTCCTTGATTTTATCGCTGCTTGTTTTGTTTGTTCTCTAACTTCGTGGCTGTCATAACATCAATATCTTCAACAACATGGTGTTAAAGCAATACATTTTTTCACTTGCACACCTTTAACCACGTAAATCATCTAAATATGAAAAACTTTAATCAATTTTTGTAGGCAAGAAAAACAAGAAAGATAAATAAGTTGCACTCCTCGATATAGGAAAAGTCATCACCTGGAAGAAATAGGCATACCTGGACAGATATGGAATTATCATCTAAGAGCTGAACCAACGGAACCACAATGACTTCATTCACAAAACTACCTGCACTTAAATTCTGAATGATAACCTGTTAGCAAAGATGGTAATTGGTGAAATCAAATTAAACTACCCTCATTCAGCCGCTTTGCAAACCTTGACAGACCGTGAGACACTTTTCATGCAAATGCACGCCGCAGCACGTACGTTGGCACTATCATGAGTTAGCGCATCAGTAACCAAGTTCAAGACCTATATTCAGAAGTAGGATGTTCTGGTAAAAAATAATGCACATTAATTTTCAAGCAGGAACGACAACTTATTTGATTTGACTACTTAATAAAATGTTTATATTACTATTTGATTTGTCTGGCAGATAGTAAATCCATGGAAGTTTTTCCGCACAAGTTCAAAACCCTCATCTCCCACTCATCTAGTATCTCTAAAGCAACTGGTAAGCTAACCAAACACTCACATTCATTCATCAGACACTTTCTTAAACTCTGTATTTAAAGAGCTAAATCTGCATCTGCAGCAACAGATAAGAATTATAAGAACAAGAATCTACACTTCAGTCTGCTACAACCGTTTATAAAGCAATCAGATAACATTTTAGATCTTTCAAATATTAGATAACGATAGCAAGTGATCTATTTGCAATTAGTTCACTACAAAGCCAATAAGTAGCATGGAGGAATGATGAAAACTTCAAATGGTAGAGCTAAGTATGGTTTCCATTGTAGCTCATAATCTTCTTAGCCAAAGGACATGCATTTTTTGTGCAGAGGTTGGCCTATTGTCATTATCAAGCAATAAGCCGTTAAAAACAACTAATTTGGTTAGTTTCACAAGGTAGATCAATAGCCTTAACCAAGTACAGTATAGAAAATAACATTCAAAAGCCCATTTTACAAACAAAACAAATAAATAAAAGAAGTGGTCCATTCATTCTTCTGGAGTTCTTTACTCGTAATTCTAGAGATTGATGATATCAAGGATGATTCAAGTGAAGCACTTTTAATCCTCACAAGAAGATTTGGAGTGCGAATGTGGCCATCACATGATTCCCTAAAAGAGGTCCAATTACTAACTACTTTGTTTTCTTTCCGGTGCCTAAACATGGAAGTTCAGGTATGGTACCCTGTCACCTCCCATACCACTATCTTATGACAAATAGATAAAAATAAAAAATAAAAAACTACAGTATAGTGCATACAAATATCACAACATTTGCAAGGCTTTTTATTCCATGAAACAACAGACCTGCAATGACAAAAGCCTAGACCTGCAGCTTTCCAACTTTGAGCATAGATCAGCCAATGCCAACAATATTCCTTCAATACGTTTGGCTTGTAACGGACCTTTTTGCAAGTGGTTGCAAAGGCTATCAACAACATTTGCTTCAAATGCTAACTGTTGTAGATCCTCCTTTTCTGCAATTAAACTAGACAAAGCAAAAGCAGCTTCGTCTCCAACTTGACCAGGATCATCAAGAAGCTCAAGTAATATCAACATTAATTTGGTTTTTTGTCCTGCATCCTGCAGATAGGAAGGAGATGCGTTCCTTATGGCAATCAAGCACATGCAGGCTAGCAATCTTGTCCGAGGATACCTATCTTTTGTTAACTCAATTACAGCACCCAGTGCCCTTCCACTTTCAGGTCCCAAAAACCTCGAGACAACTTCAGAATTTCCCTTGACAACTGTGGCTAAAGACTCTAAGCTAGCATCTCTCTCGCAGAGAGAACCTCCAAGCAGATTAAGAAGCCTCTTCAAGACCCCAGCATCACTCAACTCCTTCTGCTCAACATTTGTCTCACAAGAATGTGAGATGATACTTGCACCAAGTCCAGTAACGTTCTCATTCTCATTGTTCAACAGGGATATAAGAAATTCCATGTTTTTCTCTTGAAGAAAATCATACTTTGGAGCCAGTTTCGATTGATATATCATTTTAAGAGAACGAGCACTGGCGTCCACAACCTGTAGAACAGATGTACAATCAAACCAACATTCACGATCAAATGGATGAACACTTGCAAGAAGGAAGAGCGAATATCAGCAATGTAAGCACGCAGATATAAATTAAATAAGAATAGAACAAAAGTGCTATGTGGTTAACTTTCCAATGCATAAAATGTTAAATGACAGACCTCAGCCAACATGGCACAACTAATCATTTAAATTATGTGTATCCATCATATGATTCAACATAGTTGTTGACAAAGTAACAGTGCTTGTACTTGGTAGGATTTAAAGTCTTGAAAAAACAGTTAAGGCATATACTAAAGACCAGAGACGGCTATCAAAATCCAGAAAACTTCAATTCAAATATTACCATTCTATTCGATTCGACTTTTTCCGATACAACTTGCTTTCCATGAGTTGGAACATAATCTCAATATTCAAATTGGCTACGAGTTGTTCAATGGCCATTCCGTTTCCAATGACACGAGTCCACTGTCTTCCCTAATATGTGCCCATAAAGAATTAACTTCCAAAGGAACTTTAAGGGCGTTTCGTTCAAACAAAATTTGCCCCATTTTCTACCATAACATGCCCCCTTAAATAATTAACTTTGCAAGGAAGTTCTAAGGCCTTCCGGGATAGGATAAAGCCTATCTTTCCCTTTCTTCTGCCTTTGGAGTTCTCTAAGACCCTGATTTCAGGAGGGCTTTTGTTTTCACACTCTATAGGAATACCGATCTAAGAATTGCTTTACAAACTTCTACATGCAAAGATAATATCACTAAATCTATAATTTTGTGGTTGACATGCTTCTGATAATGGAAATAGTTCAATATATTGAAAGTCCGAGTAAAGTGATGACAGAACCAGAGTTTGGTTTTTAATTTGGTTCAAAACTTCAAATACATTTGTCTTCTAAGACAACGCAACTGCATAGGGGCTGTTACAACTTACAAGGGATTCTTTGGGATTAGTTAGGGTAGCTTTCAAGAGGTACAAAAAAGAATTTAAAAAGCATAGTTGATAAATACGGCAAGAATCATAGAGACTACAGCACCATGAGCGCGTTATTAATTGTGAGAGCCCATTAGGGGCAGTCCCGCATCGGAGAGATGTGGAAATTATACATGGTATATAACGAAACGTCCAAAAGCTACTGTATAACTTGAGGTTAACCTTTTAAGTCAGGTGGTTAGGCTAAAAGTTAGCAAGTCAGTTGGGGCAGGTCAATACAGTTGGTATCAACAAAAGTTATATAATCTTCAGTTCATAATCTTTTCACAACCCAAATATTGTTCTTCGGATTCTACCTATGGGTGCCTATTACTTCCTATTTATTTAATAATTTAACAACCAATCTCATGAGCCACTACAGAATAAAATTCACACCATATCATTATGTATCATATTAGATAATATACAATTATAGTGAAAGCTTTCATGGGTAAGCTCTTAAAAAGCGCCATCATGCCATGTGATTATTTGTAAATCGCAATGTGTCCTTGGAAGTAGAAAATGATAAGCTATTGACCTTTCTTATCTGACAGTACACTAAGGAGTTGTTGCTTTGTTTAGCTATACCCCCCAAAATAGCGAGGGGGGTAGGGGGGTTTTATCTTTTTCTTATGTCTTTTGTCCTATCGGTATTGTTGATTTCTGTCCTATGGTTAGACGTTCAGTTCAATCAGTCTTCAGTCGTTGCTCTCCTTTGCCTGCTTTAATTGTACTACTTGATATAGAGTCTATGAGTAAGAGCTACTCTATGACTATGTTTAGTATAGGAGAATCTTCATTAAACTTATCTTATAGCATAATATACTATAGACTAACTAAACTCTCTATATAGCCTCTTCTAGAGGCCTTATAGCTTGCTTAGTTCATATAGTATAGTATAGTATAACGTAAGTACTCACTATAGCTCCCTCCTTACCTACCTCTTGGGGAGGAGGGCTGCTGCCTTCTCCAGTTCACCTCCTGGGGGGGTATGGGGGGACAAGAGCAGCATTGAAGTGTTAAGCTTTTCAGTTTCACTTTCTTTGCTTTCCTTGTTTCTCTCCCACACCATTCCCGCCCAGTATGGAGCCACCGTCAAAGTATAGCATAGCAAGTGAATCGAGTGATTTGAACCGACAACAGGTACTTGTCGCAAGTTACCCCTGACCATCAAGTCTGATATGACTATTTTAGGAACATCGTCGAAGTCAGTTCTCGTCACCCTTTTCACGTTCTCAAGTCAGCATATGAGCTTCTTGAGAACAATGACAGCCGTCTTGTCTCTTGGGTTTGGTTTCTTCATCTCCCTCTGAATATACTTCTATTACGTGTATTATACGATAAAAAAAATTCCGCAAAAAATCATTGTTTTTTATTTCTTTCATTCATGTCACTTAGGTTCTAAACGAATGAGTCATTGATTAGTAATAATGTATAACTTCCTATCTTGTTTTCTTCTTAAATCATTTCTACAAAAAAAATCACATCCCGTTATTTTCTTTCACTTGTGTCACTTTGCCACCTTGGTTACCAAGGAATAAATTTCAAGTGTTTAATAATGGAAAACTGAATTATCTTTCAAGTCTTCTTATATTCTTCAATTCTTTGTCCCTCATACTTGCATTTACCTACTTTTCCACTTCAACTTCTCATTTTTACTCTCCAAAAGTTGTACGATTTCTTTACCGGTCATGTTGAGGTTGATGAAATGTGTTTTTCCTCTTGATGAAGAGAGAGCTAAGGCCAGCAAAAAAAGAAGAAGAAGAAGAAGAAGAAGAAGAAATGGATGTGATTAGAAGTAACCTGGGGGGTCTCTAATGGGGAGATTTAAACACTTGTATAGCACTGTTTTTCAGAAGTGTAAGGGAGCCATGGCCCCTCAGAGTGAACGAATGGATCTGTCGCGGTGGTTAGCAATTTCACAGCTAATGAGAAGAACCAAGTTCCGAGGGGGGTAATTACTGCAAGCAGGACAATATTCTGTTCCTTTTTTCATCACTCACATTTCTAATGAGAACTTGGTTTAGGTCCAATTTCTAATAAAGCAACAAATTCTGTCATTCTTATAAAACACAAATTGATAACTTGGAGAATTTCCTCGTATACCTCTTTTCTGTATTCATTTATTCTATGAACATGTGAAAGCAGAAGGACCCTCATCACATCACTTAGGTAGCTACTTAGCTACTCAAAGTTTCACCCTGATTGATCACTTCGACCTCCCCTCGCCTTTCACCCATCTCAAAATCATTTATAAGCTTGAATCGAAATTTTTTACAACGAAATCACTCCCAATTAGAACATGAAGTCTAGTTATAGTCAATGTTTGCCAAATCAAACATCATTGAAAGAAAGGTCCATCAATGCCATAAACAACCCAAAATTAATTGCCCAAAACTCTCCACATAGACATTACGGAAACACTCTAAACCATAACCAAGCAAATGCAGGTATGCTTCCTCTTGTTTTAACATCCTTCAAATGTCCCATGGAACATTCTCAATCTTTGACAATTCTTATGATACATTCCCCTTCTCAATTTGTTCATTAACCACCCAATCAACTAACAAAGCCAATTTAAAACAGAAAGCTTTACAGCTCAGGCCCCAATCAAATTATATCATAGATTTTGACAAAAGAAAACAAAGGTTTGGTTATCCAACCTAACAGTTGGCCAGAACCCTTGCACCTCAATAGGAGATCAAAGGTTCGATTCTTTCTTCCTGTGTGAAGGCCTTGTCTAGAGTTGTACTTGTAATAGTTGAGCGTATTATAGGGCTTATGAGAGATGCAGTTGGATATTTTCATCATTAAAAATATCATATTGATGTAATTGTCATGAACTAAAAAACCTGAAAGATTTCAAGGGCATCCAATTGATCAAAATTACCTTGCTATTGGGATGAGAGATAAGACTCAAGAGGTGAGGGAAAGCTCCGGCATCGAGAACGGCCTTGACGCCGGCTTCGAAGCCGCACGCGAAGCTGCCGACGGCGGCGGCAGATTGCACGAGGACGGAGGTCGACGAGGCATCGTCATCGGCGGCAGCGGAGGAGAGGATGGAGACGACGGAGGGGACAGCGCCGAGCTTGATGTATGAGAGTTTTTTTGTCCGATTGCCGATGATCTGGTTCTTGAGCTCCCTCAGGGCCTTGAGCTTGGCCTCGCCGTCGACGGCGGCGGATCTCAGCCGTGAAATCAGGTCCTCCGGACGGTGAGCCGACGACGCTGACGAGGCTGGCATGGTGGTCGCGGGACGACACGGAATGTCATGCGTGACCCTGCGGGGAGCAGTGCCAGATGTGTGTGTGTGTGTGTGGGAGAGAGAGAGAGAGAGAGAGAGAGAGAGAGAATGCTTGCAGGAGTAAATTTCACTGACCTCCCCTGATGTTTCTGAAAAATGCAGAGACCTACCTTGAGGTTCTGTAATTATACTGACGTCCCCTTCATTACAAACTATTACCAAGATCTCGCATTCCGTTAACTTTACTCTAACACCGTTAGTTTTGGCTACTAAATGACTAAAATACCTTAGATATTAGGATGAACTAAACAATGAAGTCTTGCTCTTTTTTTTCCCATTTGGGATTTAAATAGTAAAATAAAATAAAATAAAATACCAAAATAAAAAAAATCCAAATAAATTGCATGAGCAACTTTCTATCTTATTTTATCCACCGTCCAAAATAAAAGATGAATGAAAAATCAATGTAAATTTTGTGTAATGACGTATTTTTATAATTAAACCAATATAATTGACATGTCTATTCTACTTTAGTACTCTATTTCAATTTTTTTTCTTCCTTTTTACTACCTACGTACATGTTTATTGGTCATTTTTCGAAATTTGTGCTACTTTTCATACGTTTAATCCTTTATTTTATAATATTTTTTATGATTTTGAAAATTTTGAATAATAAAACTAATTGAGATCTATCAAACAAAATCCATATAGCGTATTTTTTGAGATCCGTATTAAAATTATAAGGTGTTCTGCTAAGGAAGGGAGTTTTGTTTTAAAACTGCCTTGGTTTTTGTGTTCACACCTTTTTATGTGATATATTGTGAGAGGATGACCTGTCTTGGTTTTGGGGAAAACTAGTTTTTGGAAAAAACTAGGTAGTGGAACACCCCCTCAATTGAAAAGTGGTACAAACTCCTAAAATTAACCAACAAACACTGACGGAGAGAATACCATTTTTAATATGGTAGAAAATGAATGCACACGTGTCTCCATTTTTTTCAAAAATAAAAAAGAGAAAGAATGCTATACATTATGTGGTAAAAATTAATTCTATAAAAATCAATGATTAGCAAAATATACAATGCATGATTTGCTATATAATTTCGACTAGAATATAATTTAGCCATTCCTATCAGATAGGAAAGGACCCATCACGCTGACTTACACGTTCTCTAAAAATCTCAAGTTTGAATATTAACTCCACAATAGAAACAAAAAGAAAGAATATGTGTTTGCATATACGACAAACAATCCAGAATACAAGACTGCCCATATATGTGATACAATAGGGATTTTTTATGCCTCCTAATGAGAACAAATTTGGAGCATGTACTCTGAAAAGGCGTTTGAATCATTATGATTCCATCCTGTAAATGGAAATCGGACCATTGTGCCCTTATAAGCTATTTTTACATCCAAAAAATAATTTCTTTATTTATAGATAGATAATGCCGTTACAATCTTCCCCAAATTATAGGGGTTAACTAATTCCTTTTTTAATGGGATTCTTTCTCTTTAATAACTTCTCATAACCCTAAATCCATTCTCTAACTCTTCTCTGAATTTGTCGCCCCACTCTTTCTCTCACTCCTTCTTGTGCACCACCACCCACAACCCCATTTCTCCATAGCCATGACCCACCTGCTGTTCAATTAAAGCAAATATTTCGATGTCGATTACGAAAAATCAAAAAGAAAACCGCTTATCTTCCAAGTAATCTTATCCAAATCATCGACCGATCTAAAACCCAAGTTCTTATTTCACACCCATGTGCCGCCAAAACATGAGAAGAAGAAAAGAGCAAAAAACCCCAATCAAGAATGAAGAGGAAGTCAGCCAAGAAAATAGCAAATAAATGACGGGCGAAGGCGTTCATAACAGCCTCAACGTGGATGGAAAGTTGTCGTCACTCTCGAATAATAAGTGGTTACATGGCAAGTGATGGGTTACACAGCAAGTGGATCTGAGATTTACACACCAAAGATGGGTTTTGACTTTTTTTTTCATATTTTTAGATTTGTTATGTGGGTTTTCGCTAATTGGTGGATTTATCTTGATTTCTAGGTTTGTTTGAAATTTTCCATGATTTCTAGGTTTGTCTGAGTTTTATTGTAGATTAGTTTTGGTTTTTTTTTTTTTCATCGAGAGTGACGACAACTTTCAGGTATTATTTCGTACTATAAAAGTGATAAATTAATAAACCATGTATGAAATAAATGACACATGAACATGATTTATTAATTTTCCATATTGGGTGATTTTATATAATACAAGATGGTTTATTTGTTTACCACTACGGCAATTCGGTGATTCGGCATAGTAAACATGATAAATCAAAACATGATTCAACTATGTTCTTCATGTGGTTTCATAGTGTATTAATCAACCATTTTTTCAAGGTTTTGGCTTGAGTTGTCGTTTTATGGTGCATTAATATACCATATGTTTCGTGGTTTTGGCTTAATTGGGTTGTGGGTTTTCTACATTTTTTTGGGTGCATTAATCTACTATGTTTTTATGATTTTTTTTTAATATTCAATTTGACTCTTTTATGTTTGGACCACTTATACCTATTTTTTATGATGCATTAATATATCATGTTTTTTAGTTCATTTATTTGTTCAGAGATGTACCATAGTTTACATAGTTGTTTACATATAAAATTAACAAATCCAATAATAAATTGACACGTAATCATGGATGCCAAATATTGGCAAATATCTGTCAATGAAAATACACTAGATTATTGAATTGAAGTTGGGTAAATACGATGTCGTATTGTTTCTCAATTTAAAGAACAGTTATTGACAGTTACAAAGTATTGTCAATACAGAAAATCGAATTCGAAGCTATGATTTTAACTGCTAAATGTATAAAGTCCACGTGTAAACTTGTGATGCAAAGCAATTAGCAGTTAGAACACGTGGATTACATCTTGAAGGGCAGTTATCTCCTTAAAATATAATCATTTGGGTTAGTTCAAGCAACGGTGCAGATTCAATGAGAAGCTTTTGGAAGAAGATTAACAAGAATTCAAATTCAGACGTGGAGGAGGGAAGAAACTGTCAATTCAAATTATGAAAGATGGAGTTCAAAGCAAGCCAAGTTCAAATTCATTGAGCGGGAAGTTCAACTAACAAACAGCGTCTATAAATAGAAGAAATTGAGGAGTAAAAAGCCCGGACAAATCTTCAACAAACAGCTATCAAAAAAAATGATGCTTGGTTTGTTCATTGGCAAGTAGTTTAGGATTTAGTTCGAAGTAGATTAGGAAGTAGTTAGGATTAATTTCGGTTGTTCTGGTAACAATCATCTGTTCGAAGTTCTCATCACGTTGTATTTTGAAGTTGAAGGCAATTTCGAAGTAAGTTTACCTTTGATTTATCAATCGAAGTATCTTGTTTCTTTGTTGTTCTTTAATTTCCTAAGTATATTGGTTTACATTTCTTCACTTATAAAGAAAAATCCTCTTAATTGAGGTAATTAAACCATTAAAAACACAATCGCCTGATTAGATTTGGTTTTTCCAAAGTTAATCTGAGGGAGGAGATTGAAACTCTCTCTGGCACGCTCGCACTCAATTATTTTTCATTGCAAAGAAGTAAAAGAACCAAACAATAGCTAATCTGGTCACGGAAATCGTGAAATAGTTTCATGGTAAAAAACATGGTGGATTACTTAAAAAGTGCATGAAATTAATTTCTCATGACTCGTGTTTTTAGGTCAAAATGTCATGATTATTTATTTTTAATTTTATTTTGAGATTTTAGATGTGAGAAGATTAGGAGAGAGAATTATAAGATTAGGAAAAAGAGATTTTTCAAGATAGGGGAGAGAGAGATTGAGATAGGAAAGATTAGGAGAGAGAAATATTAGGAAATTAGGAGAGAGAATTATAAGGAAAATCAGTAGAGAACTATTAGGAAAATTAGGAGAGAGAGGGTGTTTTGGGGTTTATTTGAATTTCAGGATGGAATCATAAGTATTCAAATCTAATAGGATGAAATCAAATGATTTTTTTTTATACAAGATGCCTAATTAACTCTCCCTTTGTAAAGATTATTTTACTACAGTTTTTTCTTTAATCTTTTCAACCTCATGGACCATTTTTAGGGAAGGATTGGTAAAAGAGACGGTAGCATCTTCGATTCTTCGTCCGTTCTTTGAAAGGAAAATCTTTTATTTTCTATTTGGTAAAGATTATTTTACTACAATTTTTTCTTTAATCTTTTCAAGCTCTTCAACGCAAATTAATTATAGAGACCATTTTTAGGGGAAGATCGATAAAAGAGACGGTAGCATCTTCAATTCTTCGTCCGTTCTTTGAAAAGTAAATTTTTTGTTTTCTATGTTGTAAAGATTATTATACTACAGTTTTTTCTTTAATCTTTTCAAGCTCTTCGACGCAAAATTCATCCCAATCAAACACTTTCGATAAGTGATGAGTGAATTTATAAAATACTTTCTAATTTTTATTCCACGACAAACTATTTTATTTTTTTTCCTTTTCTTCTTATTGGGAATATTTGATTGTATTGTATTCCTTCCCAATCCTTTCTTTGATCTATTTAGTTTGTTTGCAGTAACTTCAAATTGACATTTGTGTAGTTTGATAAAAAAAAAATTATATTTTCTCATTCTACACAAGTTAAGAAAAAGAAGATGCCCAGGCTTTCGAGACAATCATTATGTTGACACCAAATTTGATGAGGCAAATTGCGGCAGTGATGTGATGTATGTAAGCAGTAGATTTTGTATGACACGAAGAGGATCATGAGCTACTGTTTAGAAAGAATTGAATTGTGCTACATATTGAAGTTAATTTGGATGTGTCATGGATTAAGCGGGTACCTTAAGAGATCTAATTTGATTACAATTCTTTTTGTGCATAGCACGGGTAATTTAACCGGTTTTATACTTGAATTGATATTCAAATTATGTGTACAAACATTTAACTATGTATACTAAATTCAACTATGCATAGCTAAACATTTAGCTGCGCACGGGTTTTTTTTGCTTGTAATGTATTAAAGTAGAATAACTTGTAATTATGTTAACTCTGTTTATAAAAATAAGGCATGACAAAAAAAACTCCAGTTTTTTTTTTTTTCATTCTTTTTTTTTTGTACATACGTTTTTTCCTGAAAAAAAAATAATTTAACGATCGATGCAGAAAGACCGTGATAACGAATATCATTGTTAAACGTAAAAGACAATGATTACCAAAATATAGTATGTACAAAAAATTACATAAGGTGAATCATCTATGACCAAAAAGACTATTTTTTTAATATTTAAAACTCCTTTAAAAAAGAAAAGGACCAAGACTTTGTTGTTTAGTTTACCATAATATGTATTTTAGTCGTTTATTAACCAAAAATAACGGTATTAAAGTAAAGTTAACGAAATGGGAGAATCTTGGTAATAGTTTGTAAAATAATGAAGGACTTTGTCAAAACCTCAAGGGAGGTCCTTGCATTAGAAACCACAGGGGAGGCCAGTGAAATGCAGAAAGTCCTGCTCAACTGAGCTAACCCAGTTGATCATTAGATTATAGATACTATTATGCGTGCATAGAGATTAACTAAACTCTATATGATTGTACTGTATAATGGTGCTAAATAATTTGTATTATGTGGAGTGGATTATCGATGGGCATTGTGTGGTGTTAAATCATTGCATGCTGCGCAATGTGCTATGCTGGGGCCAGTGTCGGTCCGTCGATTAGAGACGTTCACCGCGTAGAGCTCGTCGGGTACTACAAGTGTACCAAAAATCAACTCGATTGAATATCGTTAGGTGCCTCATCAGAACATTATTATCTGGAAATGCATGATTCCGAGTGGATGCAGAACACTAGATCAAAATCACTACTACAAGTTATATGTGTTCCGATGAGACACTTGTCGATATTAGATCGAGCCGATTTTTGGTACACATGTAGAACTCGACGAGCTCTACGCGGTGAACATCTCCAATCAGACACTGGCACAACGGTGTCGTGCTCGCACAGTACGCTACGCAGCACCCACCATGGGTTCTGTTGTTCGATGTAGTACTACTGAATATTGCATGTCTAACTCCCTCCGTCTCATTTTGTTCCTTAGTTATTTCTTTTGTCTCTTTTATTTTAATTGTCTTTATCTTTCAATCTATAATGTTTTTTATGATTTCGAAAACTTTGTATTATAAAAAAAATTGAAATCTATCAAATAAGATACACATTGCATATTTTTGAAGATCGAAAACTTTGTTCTTATAGAACAAATTGAAACCTATCAAATAAGATATATATTGCATATTTTTTAAGATTCACATTCAAAGATACATGCAAAAGAGACAAAAGAAATAATTGACAAATAAAATAGGACGGAGATAGTAATTTCTAAATGTTTGGAACTTAAATTTTCAAAAGATCAATTTTCTACTTATTACTACTTCGTTTACCATCCACAGCCCTGAATTGGTAACCCATCATTCCCTAAAAACGAAAAAACAGTCCCCATCATGCATTATGCTTTCATCTATTCCAATGCTAATTCGAGGAACCGTCACCGAATCCAAACACTAACTCGAAGCAAAAATCAAGACGCGATTGCATGGGAAGACATAAACATGTGCTTGAGGTCGAAGTGCAGGTTCGTGTATTGTAACAATTAGGGACAATCAGTGATTTGGATGCTCACAATCGATGCATTGGCAATCTTCGATATTTTTTTCCCTTTCTGGAGCGGCAATAGCGTTTGATTCAGATGTATACACAAACTCAATACTATATTTATAAACGTTATGTAATATGTGTGTGTGTGTATCTCTCATTGTGTAGAAGGGTAAAATTACCACGAACACGTGACACGAAGCCCGAAGAAACGCATGGAAAAAGGATAAAATTTGAAATTAACTAGAAAGAGAAAAAGAGTTTGTCCAAGGACGAAAGCGTAGCCTCGAGTGGCAGCCTCGAGAGGCCCATCCTCGGGTGGCCCCAGCCCCGAGTGGCCAACCCCTGGTCCTCAACCCTGGGGTGGCCCATCCTCGGTTCCTCACGCCCCGAGTCTCTCACCCCCAGTCCATCAACCCTGGGTTCTAAACCCCGGGTCCTTTAGTACTTATAATTTTGAGTTTTCTTTACTTTAATTTATTTATAAAAATAAGGAAGTATCCCCTTTTCGGAAACAATGGCATTGCCAGAATTTTGAAATTCCAATCCTATCAATATCTCATCCCCCACTTTTAGTACAAAGGCGAAAAAATGGCACATTTTTATCCAAAGTAAAGGGCCGAAAGACAACATTCCGCTACTTACCAAGATCATCCAATTATACCATTGTGCTTAAAAAAATCCAAGAAACAAATACCAGAACTTTTTATTGGTCAAATCGAAACTTTCCGAAAAAGTTACTTTTCTATAATTAGCCAAATTTTCGAGTGACAAACAGGGGTGCCCGATCAAGAGGCAACCCGATGGTGACACAACCTATATCATTCGAGTCTCGGATGAGAGACGATGATGAAGGAATCGATTATGAACCCCCAAGATTTTGTGGCACGGCGAAGAGAGACGTCGGCCTCTGAAGATGATCCGACCCGATTGACGTGTCAACCCCCGGCCGACTTGGCAGGGTCCGAGGGGAGGCCATTTAGAGGCTTGATTGCGGTATTGGCGCGACCGAGGAGGTCGTGACTATGCCGCTCAAGCGGTAATGGCGAGGTAAAGCCTCGACCATGCTTGATAGCGGCAACGGCGAGACTGAGGCAAACCTTGACCACGCCATGCACTCGGGATTACTGGAGATTTTGGATGACGAATTCCTACCAAGGGTTCTTCCCTACTGTGTTTTGTCTTGTTCTTCACCAATCCACAAATTCTCTCTTAGACCCCCAAGCTAATCATTCATTATTCTCATCCTTAGTCAACTAATCACTCTTTCTTATTGATTTACATACCCTAAGTTTATTTCCCTCTTTTACACATTGCACCTTCCTCGTATTCTGTGAATAATTTCTTCTCCTATCTAGCTTTATCTTTCAGTTGCCCCTTGATATTGGATAGCTATTACGGCAAATAAGAGTTGGATGAAGCCCCAACGAGGGATATCAAAAACAAATAAATTAATCTAACAAGGAGATGAACCAAACATAAAAAAATGGTGAATTTCTTGTTTCACTGTGGGTAAGCGAATCAGTAGAACATATGAAAAACATTCATGCTGAACATATACGTTTTTTATTGGTGACATGAAAGCTTTGGTGTTAAAAACCATCTTTTGTTGGGTTGATTTTGAATTCTTTGATGTTCTTTTTTACACTCCTTGAAAATGAAAATGAAAATGAAATAAGATTTGCATTCTTAAGAGATGGTCATCACAGTTTCTTGGAAAATATACTAAGCGTTTTTTTTTTTTTCTTTTTGGTTTTATATTGAGATCATTTAGACGAATTATATATATCTATGGTTGTTTGGTAAATCACTTATGAGGCAGGACTGGAGGGCGAGAGAGACAGAGATGAAAGACGGCAATTTTGTCTATTTTGGTTCAACATTTGGTCACATCATCACACAGTTAACTATATTGACGGAATGATAACTGAAGCAGAATTTTGTAGAATGTCAGAAAAAGAAAGGGAGTATAGTGAAATTTCAAAAACCTCAAGGGAGGTCTGTTTTTCTAGAAACCTCGGGGGTTTAGTGAAATTTACCCTTATTTTTTTTTATTGTCATTTCTTTCCCCACAACTGTTACTTTATTTATCCGATGATACAAGTAACATTTGGTTTCCTTCATATTTTTCTTCCGGAAAACCTATGGGTACAGACCCATAGGTACATAAAAATGCACAGAGGTGTTCGGGGACCCACTTGTGGATCCCACACGGATGATCCGAACCGTTCATTCATCTTAGAATAATTTTCTAAGGGGCCCCGCGAGAAATCACCTCGATCCGACGTTCGTAAGTGGTTGATCCAATATCTCCCCGTTTCATTATAGAAAATGTCACGAATCATATTGCTGAAAAGTTAAGAAACACTAAAAAAAAAAACATTACGATTACCAATGAGATGGCACAATCTAGGCCATACAATAGGTGCATATGGTATACACCTTTAATGGGTGTGTATTGTAGCCATTTCTTTTTCATAAGTGCAAGCAAAGTAGTTTTAAGTCCTTAACGAGCAAGGCAGTTTTTGAATTATTTTACAATCCATCCCAAGGATTGTAATGCAATCGTTTAGTTTATAAGCCAGAGATCAACCCCTACGATCCTGTCTATATTTAGACATTTAGACCACAATAAGGTCATAGCATGCCCTAGCATCACATCATATGCTTAACCAAGTTCTGAAATTATTCTGGATCCTCCAATAATGTTCATCGTACAAAAAAAACTACGCAGCTCAAAAGGATAACAGCGCACAAAATTCCTGCTTACTTGTCACTACTTGGAGTACTCTGCTTGATAACATTGTCCTCACATGCTTAATATGCATTACAAGTTACAATTACCAACCTATCAAGCTATGACTGATAAAAAAAAAACTTACCAAGCTATGCTCCGAAAACCTGCTTGGAATCAGTTACTCCGTCTTCTAGAAAACATAACTTCTTTGGTTGGTGAATACTAATTTTCGAAAACTCTTTTAGGAAATGTCTTTTAAGCATCCCACTATTCAGGAGACAACAGATCATGTTTCCGATTTTGGAAAAATCGATTCTGCACAGATATTCAAGACAATGGGATGGGGGGATCGGGGTCTGCCACCCCTCCTTCCCCCACGGCAGGCCCTACCAACCCTTAAAACTACATCGTTTTGGGGGTTTTGAGGGGGTACCTAAGGGTTTTGCTAA
The DNA here is from genome assembly GCA_963854785.1 of Vaccinium vitis-idaea. Taxonomy (NCBI): domain Eukaryota; kingdom Viridiplantae; phylum Streptophyta; class Magnoliopsida; order Ericales; family Ericaceae; genus Vaccinium; species Vaccinium vitis-idaea. Next base: position 28,399,820 of record OY978217.1, on the reverse strand, counting down.
AGCCCCGTTTGGCATTCAATTGATTTTTTGGGCTCATTTTGGATCCCACAAAGATGATTCAAACGCTAATTATACTTAAAATGTTCTTTTTTGGGCTCATTTCTGGTCCCACAAAAAATGATTCAAACTGCTCATTATTCTTAAAATGTTTTAAAAATAAAAAATCAATAAAATCAATTGAATGCCAAACGGGGCTTTAGCACCCTCAAAACCCCCCAAAACGACCTAGCTTGCCGTGGTAGAGGGGCGGCAGGCTCCCCAAAGTGAAGACAATGAGGGGTTTCCGAACTTTTACTATTTGTTCCGGGAACTTTTACTATAGCCTTCACTTCCAAACTGTAAAGACCCCTTAACCTAAGGGATAGAACAATAGAATAAGGGGGGAAATCAATATTCCAACTGGTCACTATCATAAATTTCAGCTCTCATTCCATGTCACAATTCCAAGCAAGTAACAAGGTTCTAATTTGTGTGAGTTAAGGCCTGATAAGTATACAATCATTCCCTACACAGGTTTCTACAAATGCCCACAGAAAATTTATTCCAAGGAAAAAGAATCAGAAGTAAAGCAAAATTAACAACCAGCTTAAAAAGCAGATACAAATGAAAAATCATACCTTTGGGCGAGCAAAAATAAGGAAATCATCTAAGTTTGGGTCGGCAAATTAACCAAACCAGCCCCCTCTACCACAATCCAATGAACTTCCACCAAACCCCTCCAACACCAAGCCAAATAATGATATTGACAATGGAGATGAGGAATCCGTAGCCCCACCATTTAGCAAGGGGAACGTAGTTTGCGCCATAGAAAACGGGTGCTGATCCGATCCCGTAGTGGGTGAGGCCTCCCATCAAGTTGGAAAGGAAGGCAAGAACCATGGCTCCCAAGTATGGTGGGGTCCCTAAAGCACTAGCAACTGACAAGAAAGCTGTATACATTGCACCAATATGAGCTGCTCCACTGGCAAAGAAGTAGTGAGAGTAGAAATACAGAAGAACCAAGATGCCGAAAGATAGCTGCCATGAAAGACCCAATCCGCCAACAAACTGTGAACCGAGGTAAACAAATCAGTTGCAAATCCACAATTTTATAACTAGTTTATATTGATAAACGAAGTATGTTCGAAATTAGAAATTCAAACAAAGCTATTAGGTGTACTCTCTGCATTCAAACCATAATGTCGGATTGATCCTTGGGAACCCACTTCGGGTCTCTGATCCGCCATCCCCAGCTTGAACTGGACTTTCTACTGAGAAAGCTTTCATTAAAAAAGATAAAAGGCATGGCAAGAGCATACAACCACCACCATGAAGGGACTTTCATAAAAGTCTTTTCGGAAAAATTAATAGCATTGAACCGTCTTAGAAAACACATGTATACCGATAATGTAATAGTATTTATTGAGGATCATTTAAATCACTGTAAATTAATTCATGATTTTTCTCAAAAATAGTAATGATGAATAAGTTTTGCTCCTACATAATAGAAATATGTAACAGCAGACATGATGATTTTGCTCCAACCTAATAGAAGCAACCGACCGGAAAAGGTAAATTAAGGTTTATGCCCCGTCGTTTAGCAACTTAGGCCTTGTTTGATACAAGGTTTGGAGGGTGGGATTGGACTAATAAGGAGGTGGGACCTCTAATACTATGTTTGGTTTGAGAAATAAGCCAAGGACTAATAGTCCCATGGGCATGCCAATCCCCCAAATTGGCCGGATTCGTAATACCTGGGGGTACTTGGTATTGTTAACAACGGGATTGGGATTGAAGGATTTCTCTCCTGTGCAAACCACCAAACCCCATGATCTAATCCTATCCTAGACAAAACAAACATGTTATTAACAATCCCCTGATCTAATCCTGTGTAAAAACAAACATGGAAAATGATTTGTCTCCTCATTAATAATCCCACCTTATAACCAATCCCAATCCTAATCCCATCTCATTACCAATCCCCCCCAAAACGAAACCTCGTATCAAACGGGGCCTTATACTTAAATTCCCCATGCTTCACAAAGAGCAATATACTCAGGCCTGTGAAGGTTCAGGTTCTAAACTGCTTTAGACTTTTTCCACAGGATATGATATTCAAAAAGTTGAAGGAATGTGAGAAGCTTCAAGTAAAGAGTGAATATCTTAGTCTTAATTTTTCTTTCATTTGGGCACTTCAATTTGGAAAGAACATAAATTTCTCTTCCATTTGTTTTCTATTTTCATTTCCACTGAAACATTTTTCCCAAATTAAAATGTAAAGAAACATTGATACCTTTCTAGCATTTTTCTTTCTTTCTCCTTATTTGATGTTTTAAGTAGAATATGGTTTATCCAAAGAGTCATTTGCCATGCAGCAATTATATTGACTCTAAAAAATAGCAGTTTCACCCAAGTCTATACAACAGGCTTGCAAGTGTCGCATCTTGACATAAGGTGGTGAAAGTGAAACTAGGTCTAACCAATTGGAACACTAAATAATTTTCTCACATGGCTCTAACTATTGAAAGAGGTCCCTTCACAAGAACATATGAAATTTCTGCCATGAATCTCAAGCACCGAAAAAGAAGCTACAGTTTTCCCATAGGTTAGGCAGACCTAGCTCCAAGAAAGGGGAGAGCTAAAAAATAGATCTGTTTCTTGAAATGAAAACTGGGAAATCCCCATCTTTTTTAATTTCGTATTAATATAGGCAATGCAAGATAAGACCAAAGAAAGGTGAAATTGTCTACGAGTAGAGAGGAAAATAAGAACCTTAACAACAGTTTGGCTAAACCATGAGATAAGACCATATTTGTTTAGATAACCAGCCATTGCAATGAGCGCAGCAAACCACGTGAGAGTATCCCAAGCAACAGATTCGGCTAAGCATTCCTTCCAAGTAACAACCCCTGTTATTAGGAGAACAGATAACCCAAGGATGGCAGCAGTAACAGCATCCACATTCAGCACACCTCCAAATACCCAGAGTCCGACCTGATACAAAGGAGAATAGGACAGGTGAGTAAGAACAGAATAAGCAATTCCCTAAGATGTGCACAAATTTCACACCAGCAGATGCATGCCCATTTAATTTGACTGAACCAGAAGTGCGTGAGTTTCGCTCTAGAAGGACTGGACAGGAGACATTTGGTCCATAGTCCTAACACCACCTCAGCCAATGTATTTGTTATTATTAATGCAAGTAAAAAAGACCAATGGTCATAGAGATGGGTAAAACTACCCAACATTAGGTATATTTTCAAGCATCTTCATCAAAACCAAATCTAACATCAAAACAACTAAATGTTGGCAAAACTTGGAAAGGAGTCCAGGAGTGAGACTCGTGACATGTCAAACAAGTAGAGTCACTAGGGACAGGGGTTGGCAACTAAATTTCAAGAATCATACTTTTAAAAACCAGCCGTGAAGAACCATTTCGGCTGGTTCGTAGCAGATTTTAGTCGCTCCGGCTCTGATGCTGACCGGTATACTGCTGGGAGCGAAGATCAAAGGGTGAACCAGCCAGTTCCCGCTAGTAGCGGTTTACAGCACAGTATTGGAAGAAAGCAACAGAGCCACAGATGGAGGATAGCTGATTTGGTGGGTGCCATTGTGATTTCAGGAAGAAAGAGAAACGGGAGACCATGGGTTGGACTCTATGTTGATCTTCTCCAGTTTACGCAATGGCATGAACGGCGTTGAGGGAGAAGAGAGAGAAATAGAGTGTCGATACCTATGCACATATATGTGTGCATATATAAAGATACAGATTTTCCAATTATCTGCAGCTTCCTGGGTACCTCAAACCCTAGCTAAAGAGAGGCGATGAGAGAGAGAGGAGTAAAGTCAAATGGAAAGAGAGCGAGAACAATCTCATGTTTTTTGAAAGTTGTGAAGACTAAAGAATACCAATTGAAACACATACTCTATGCCGGAGAAAACGCACAAGAGTCTGACCTTAAAAAAAAAAAAAAACAAGTAAAGAGGGTCGAGGAAAAATTATTCAGTGTATGCATACGTTTCTTTGTTCTAGGCAGCACTATTAAAGTATATTCTTATTTATTTGCCAAAAAAAGATTTAAGGATAGGCTCCATTGAAGAAAATGTGTTATTATATGTCCTAAGATTGTGTAAAAATGTGACAACTTAAGCCAGTGAAGGAACTCGTGGAAATCTCATATAAATAGCAACTGGTAGATAGAAAAGTTGAGTTTCACGAATTTCATTCAGCTTCAAGAAATCAATACTGCATAGGAAGTTAAACACTAAAAATCAATCAATCATAGTGATTAACAATGCAAGGATAGAAATGAAAACATAATGAATTTTACGGCAAAAAAAGAAGAGCATGACAAACAATTAGAAATGTTATAACCTAAGTCACATAATCCTCCGGCGGGACCCTCCTCCAGCCTTTCCATCATGAATTTTAGTAGTTTGATACTCCCTCTGGCCCAAAAAGATCGGCCGCAAAACAATAACTTAAGAAAATACATTTCTATCACAAAAAATTTGAACATGCTTTGATAAATCGAAAAAACTCATATATTTAGAAACTACCGGCACAAAGTTAAAATATTTTAGGGGATGGAGTTCGTATATTTATGAAGGACATTTTTACGGGCTCACACTCGTTCATTATGCGTGTGTTTTGCGACTTGAGCTTTGCTAGTACACACCTTTTGGAACACACCACCCAATAACGTGAGGTCCCACCCATGTCGTTCATTTTGTAGCTCTAGACGCCTAAATCATTTATGCAAAAAAACATATCTATCAGATATGTGTTTGATTCAGATCAATTGAATAACTAGGAAGACTTTTAACTACCCATTTTTCTCAAGGAAAATGTACAATTATTGTTACTAATGTCCGATCAATCTTATTTTTAGCATAGATAATGTTCGTGCCAAGACCTACAAAATGGACGTGTAATTAGAATTATCTTATGCGATTTAGATTACAAATGATAAAATAAAAAAGAAATGCAATTCCTATAAGGGGCAACAATTTCAAAAGAGAGTGCTACGAACACAACCGTTCAGACTTGAGAGTTGTTGGATGCATATGGGCCCACATGCATTGGTCAGCTAAAGTGTATTCAAGATTTATGAACTGAATTCAGAGTGTCATACCGTAAGAAGCAGAGTAGCAGCCATTATAATCTCATTCCTCGACATGGGTCCCATACTCTTCAACTTCTCCCTCGCGAGCTTGGGCGCATCCGGACTACTCTTCACCGACGGTGGATAAATCACGTACAAAAGCAACGGCACCACAATCAACGACACCAGCCCAGGCACAATCGCCGCCTTGGCCCAATCCATCCACCCAATCGTCTGCCCTATCGCACTAAACGCCAAATTCGCACTCAACGGATTCGCAGCCATCGCTGTCAAAAACATAGAACTCGAAATAACCGACGTCTGAAAACACGTCAGCATCAACCACGAGCCCAACTTATGTTCCGTCCCGTCACCGACGTTACTCCCGCACGCCACGCATAACGACTTCACCAACGGCAGAAAAATCCCACCGGCTCTGGCGGAAACCGACGGGATCGCAGGGGATAAAAGCGCTTCGCTGAAGACCAAGCTGTAGCCTAACCCTAACGAGGAGCTACCGAAGAGAGAGACGAATTGGTAGGCAATTCGGTTGCCGAGGCCGGTCTTGATGAAGCCTCTGGCGAAGAAGAAGGCGAGGGCGATGAGCCAAGGGATAGGGTCGCCAAAGGCGGAGAAGGCGGCGGCGAAGGTTAGGGTTTTGGTGAGGACGCAGGCCCCGAGGCCCATGAGGGCGACGGCGCCGAGGGGGAGGGGTTGGGTGATGATACCGACGATGGTGGATAGGAAGATGGAGAGGAGTTGCCAGGCAATTTTGGTGACTCCGGTTGGGGGAGGAATGAACCACAGGATAATTCCAGTGGCGATGGAGGCGATCAGGGGTTGCATGGAGGCACCTTGCCATGGCTGCTCTGGCTTTGATGGAACCGACGATGGTGTTGCGGCGGCGGCGGCGGCGGAGGCCTTAACAGTGAGATTTTTGCTCGGGAATGAAGAATTGATTGTGAATCCAGTAGCAGTACCAAGTGAGAATGGTTTCGAAAGGATTTTTGGACTACGCGCGTTGGATTTGAGATGCAAAAGTGGAGGTGATTTGGTAGTAGAATTTTGGGTTTTATAGGTGGGTGGTAGTGGCCGAAACCCTAGGTTGAACGACGAGGTGAGGGGTAGGGACGCCATCGCCGTCGTGGGCCGCCTTTTTTAGAGAGAGAAACAGTAGACTGACTGACAGAGTGTGCTTTGTTTTGATCGGATCGGGGGGACAGCAGTTGAGATTATGAGGATTAATCTAGGGGTATTTTAGACATCGGAAATTAAGGCAAAATAGATCTGGACCGTTGGATTTTGATCTGACAGCGAGGATGGGGTTTGAATATACGATATGCGGGGCCCAGCTTTGCGTTGCAAACTCCGCCAGGGATTTTGGTATTTCCGTCGGGGGAAAATGGAGGTATAGAGCTAACGTGCGCTAGGAGGGGATGGGTTGAGGATGAGGAGGAGATAATTAATATAGGGGTAATGTGGAACGTGGCAAATTGTCGATGGACGGGTGTTTAGAAGTTTGGCGTTTGGTGCCCGACCAAAAAGAAAAGGAAGTCAAAAGATAAATCTACATTTGATAAAATTAAATAGTTGATTTTATCGAATGAAAAAAATATGTGATTAAATCAAAACAAAATTAAGTGTCTTTTTGCTTTGATTTTAATCAAATGTCTTCCTCATTTGGTAAAATCAATTGTTGTATTTTATCTTTTGAAAAATTTGACACTATTAATTACAATTGCATGGGAAGGTTATTGGAAATGACCGGATTCATGACAAGGAACAAAGAAATTTTACATAAGTGGTACCCCAAATAACTTCTCTGAAATACCCCTATGTGAATTTACCCCTAATATCCAACCACTCTTCCTCCCCCAGCCACCGTCTCCCTCCCTCCCTCCCTCCCTCAACCTCATTTCACTATCACCCATCAAAACACATGTTTCTAATCTCACCCAAGAGTAAAACACATGATATCGTTTTAAAACATGTTTAATAACTATTGCAAACAGAAACCATATCACCGTAGAAATCAGTTATTAAACATGTTTCTAATTTCACACCATTTGGTAAAAACATATTTCTAATTTTACAACCAGAATGCACTCTTTTTCTGGGTTGTGCGTATAGAAGAAAATCGAACAACCAAATTGGTAAAACCATGGACGTATGTTCTGTATCCCAAGTGTTCGATGAAATGCTTGTGAGGAGTGCTACTTAGAATACTACTGTGGACAGCTAGCCATCCACTGGAAAGTGAAAATTAGTGCTACGGCTTTAGGATGCTATGAAAGCTCATGGTGCAAAACCCAATTTAGGGACATTCATCAGCTTGTTGGTTCCACAATTTTGCCTACTTTGGCCATATATATTTTGCCCAAAAAAAAAAAAGAGAAGACAATAAATTTGTTGCATTGGTTAGACTATCTTAACATGTAGTGCTGAACATAGGAACACATGTGGAAAAGAAGAACGGGTGGTGGTGTGGTACATAAATTTGTTGCATCGTAACTGAATTAGGTTTCCATATTCGGTAATTCCTTCCGCATCGAGAGAAATGTACAGACCACGTACCGACGGCGTCGCCGACGCCGTTGTGGGTCCCAATCGGTCGATCCGAGCCGTTCATCGTTCTCAGAATCAAATTCCGAGTGGAATGGGGTGATTTTGGATCGAGCTCATACAGCTGTCCGATTGCCTCGATTCCCGTGTAGGCCCACTCGGAATTTGATTCTGAGAACGATGAACGGCTCGGATCGACCGGTTGGGACCCACAACGGCGTCGGCCACGCCGTCGGTACGTGGTCTGTACATTTGCATCAGTGCAGGTAGAAGGGTTGCATATTTTATGAACTAACATTGTTCCTTACCTCAAACTCATTGCACTTAGGTTAGGCCTTTGCTCCTTGAGTGAATTAACATAATGCCAATTTGAGAATAAATATTGTTCCTTAAACGAAAAAATATTGCACTCAAGTGAGTACAACTGGATTCAATGGGTTACCAATGTTTTTTTTTTTTTCCCTGAAACAATCCTTGCTCCTTGCATGAACAAATTGTGCACCTTACGTGAAAAAAATGGCACCATTTGACAATAACATTGCATCAAAATAAGGACCATTGCTTTGCCAATCCCACTTTTTGCATTAGGAAACAACATTTGCTCTCTGTATTAATAAATTTTGCACGTTAAGTAAAATAACATAGCATCCTTTGACAATAATATTGCACCGGAATAAGGACCACTGGGTTGTCAATGTTCTGTCTCAATCCCACTTTTTGTATTTGGAAAACAACATTTGCTCCTTGTATTAACAAATTTTGCACCTTACGTGAAAAAAAATGTCCCCATTTGACAATAACAATGCACCGTAATAAGGACCATTGCTTTGTCAATCCCACTTTTTACATTAATAAAACAGCATTTGCTCTTTATATTAATAAATTTTGCATGTTAAGTGAAATAATATGGCATCCTTTTGATAACAACATTGCACCGAAATAAGGGCTTCGATTTTTCTATCCTAACCAATATGTGCTTCAATTTTTCTATCCTCTGGTCTGTCTGGAAAAGGAGAAAGCTTGAATTGGGGATTGTGTGGAGGCTTGTTCAGTGGAGAGATGGCAGGAGTGAAGTACTCCGATTTTGTTTATCTCATAACTCCACAAACATATCTAAGACGAAAGCACACAAAATCATTTAGGTGTTCCACTAATTAAGCCTCTTTTGGGTAAAAAACTTAATCCAGATTTTTGGTTTTTTGGGTACAAAAAACTAGAGTGCTTTGGGTAATAATCTTAATCCAAAAAACCAAAGTACTTTGGGTAATAATCCAATAATCCAATAATCCAGATTATTCGTTTGGCCAATAATTCACCTATTTTGGCTTTATTAAAAAAAAATTGAGTTCTGACCATAATTTTATACTTGTTAGATTCGTCTCGTCGAGAGGAATCCAGAAATCACAAAATCTTGATGCAAAACTAACGAATGCAAAAAAAAATTGAATAAGGACAAACGAATAATCCAATAATCCATAATCTGGATTATTAGCCAAAGGAGGGAATAATTTGGATTAGGTTTAAGAAAAAACCAAAAACCAATAATCTGGATTAAGTTTTTTACCCAAAGGAGGAGCTAGTTTTTTTAATAAACTGGTTTTTCATGGTTTTTTTATGTGATGTATTGTGCGAGAATGACCTGTCCATTTGAAAAAAACAATTTTTTTGTTAGTGAAACACCCCCGGTCTACGATCATCACCTGGTAAAGGTCTCCATATGTAATCTTTGGATGTTTAGTCTTTATTTTTTCACAGAAGTCAATTGCTATCTTCAAGCCATTGTTTGAGCCATGAGAATACTCTTCCTCCGTCCTAATCGATCCATTAGGCCCACCGGTCTTCCGGCCTGTTTGGATGCCGGATTTGATTTCGGGTGGATTTGTAATGAGGGAGGATTTAAGGGTGGATTTGTAATGGGGGTAGATTTGTAATGAAGGTGGACCCACCTCCTAAGAATGGTGGATTTGCATATGAGGTGTTTGGATGTTTTTTTGAGAAGGTAGATTTAGAGGGTGGATTTGATAGGAAAATAGGGCAAATGACCAAATTACCCCCAGTGTATTAATTTAATAAAAAAATGAATTGATTACATTATAATTAGAATAAATACATAATACTAAGAATAAATACAGAATAAATACATTATTATATTTAAACTATATTAGATGTTAAATGTATATAAGAGAAAAACAGTTTCTAACTTCTTCTTTTTTAACTGAATTTTTTTTTTTTTTTTTTGGCCATATTTTAGGATGTTAGTGGGGGTTAGCGGGGTGTTAGTAGTGTCAACCACAGACGAGTACAGGGGCTATCTATAGCCCTGAAACTCCAACGCCCCAACGGGGCTCGATCCCTGGTCTCCCACATGGGGAGAGCCAAGAGATACCAACTGAGCTACAACTCACTGGTTTTTTTAACTGATTGGATATGTACCTTTTTTTTAATTACCAGCGATTGGATAAACATTTTTTTTAAGAGAAATTGGATATATATATCATAAACACTTACAACAAAAAATTATTTGGCCCAAAATAATGGGCTGGGCAAAAAAAAAAAAAAAGACAACAGATTTGGCCCAAAATGGTGGGCCAGTAGCATGGGCGGCTTTCCTCCCGGTTGACCGGAAGGCAGTCCTTCCGTTTGATAAAGTGCCGGAAAACTCCATTGTTGTCCGGAAAACTCCATTGTTTACGAATCCAAGCTCTAGGTCACACAAATTACTTACTAAAAATATAATCTATACATATATACGAACATATTTATGCTTTTTTTGTTTCAATCTGGTTCAAGAATAAGTTATCTAACCAGTTTGCATTTCAATCATGAGGAATCCTAAAATCAGAAATACAGAGGAGGAAAAATAGATCTGCTCGTATGGGTAGGAGAGGGTAGATTTGGAGGGGTAAAAGCGTACAAAAAAACTCCAAAACACCCAGATTTGCCAACGATAGGGGGTACCCCAGTCGTTAGCAAATCCACCCCAGCCCTGATTTCCAGTCCAAACAGTGAACATATCAGGGAGGAAGAAGTGCAACCCAAACGCAGGAGATGATGGTGGGACCAGGATATGTAATCCGGGTCCTCTCATATCCGGGTGCATATCCTGCATCCAAACACGTCGTTCGTGTTTACATCAGGTACTCGCTGCTAGCCTTGTCGATTTGCTTCAGGTACTCGGTGTCGACGATTGGCATTGCCATCGGGATTTCTCAAAAATCGAATGAAAAACTTTGTGGTAATCGGAGACGACCAACGATTTTGACTGGATTGGCGATTCTCACCGTGAAGCTCTGGCAAGAGTGAAGTACTAAACCCAGAATGAAGAGGAGAGAGAGTACGGCATCACGGGGTGTTCTTCTTCGACCGTCTTCTTCTGGTTCTTCTTTTTTGATCGTCTCCTTTTTGGGGAAGGAAATAATAAGGTTAGGTTTGATTTTAGGGGGAAATACAAAGGGTATTTTGGGCATTGCAGGTATAAATTACCATGTATGGATAATATTAATTTTCCTTGCCATGCTTTGGTCATTTGCCAAACCATAACCATCTTTTGGTCTTTTTTTTTTCTTTCCTTTTACCATGTTTTGGTCATTCTCCCAAAAGAAAATGGGGAAATTACAAATGAGGGGGAAATGGGACAACAAATCCCATCTTCACCTTCCAATTTGCTAGACTTATCAGTTTTATGGAAAGGAAAATTAATATTTGCACATTGGAACTTGTGCTTTTTCTTGTATATTTCTAAGAGGGAAAATTTCAAATCCCCAAACTTTAATCTTGATGTGTAATAGTCTCCCAAATTTTCGAAAAAAATCAATTTTGCTCCTAAACTTTGTTTCCGTTAATCGAATTTACTCATACCGTCAAATTACTAATGGAATTTGCCGAGTTGGGCATTAGGCTTCGTTAAATAAGCTTACATGGCATCCATTTCCACTTTAAAATGTGACACATGTACCCCTCTCTCTCTCCGTCCCGAAGAAAGGCAAAAAAAAATCTATTTTAAAACTTTATTTCCAAAAAATGATTTTAAAAAAAGTAAATGTTTTTTTTTTAGAAAAAACTGTTTTAGACTTTATTTTTCAAAAGTATATTCAAATTCTTTTAATGAAAACCAATTTTCAAATGATATTTATTTAAAAAATAACTGTTTTTAAATATACTTATGTGGCTTCCAATTCCACATAAAAATATGACAGATGTACCCCTCTCCCGAAGAAAGAACAAAAAAAAAATCCATTTTCAAACTTTTTTTCAAACAATGATTTAAAAAAATAAAATATTCTTAAAAAATAAAAAAATGTTATTTTGAAAACTATTTTCAGACTTTATTTTTAACAAAAGCATTTTTTTTCAAAAGTATTTTGAAATTCTTATAATGAAAAAACTATTTTTAAACTATATTATTTCAAAATAACTGTTTTCAAAACTTTAAATTTTCAACAAAAAAAAGAAGGAATAATTAGTCACAAATACATAATATTTTGTCTATTTGAAGGGAAGGACATGGAACTTTAGCAATTAAACATAAAGACATTGTTTGTAATTATCTAATATATAAAGGGTCATTGTTTGCAAGTTGAGGAAGTTACCAACGGCAACCATGATCCACGTTCTTTGCCTCAAAACCAAATTTCGACTTCTTTCAAATCGAGAAGAGGTTTGTCGACCCTGAAACTATCTTATTCCTACCTCCTTTTTATTTGGTTACACAAGAAAAGACCTGTCCGCCGCTAACCCTTTCGAAGATGATTGACCTCCACGAAATGAAGAATTCTGTTGTTTTTCTTTATCATCATGATGATTCTTTGCAAGTGATTATTATCAGTTTCTTTTTCGATTACTCAAGTGATTATCAGTTTCTTTTTTAATTTTTTGTAAGAAATTAGAATTTCAAAAATTAGTGAAATCTCACTAATTTTTATGGTAGCCGGAAGTGTTTGGCCGGAGGTGGGGGTAGTGGTCGGAGGTAGAAGTTGATTTTTTGAATTTTCTATACGAAATTAGAACATTTAAAAATTAGTGAAATCTCATTAATTTTTTGGGCCGCCGGAAGTGGTCGGCCGGGGGTGAGGTAGTGGTCGGTAGACCTAGGAGTTG
>OY978217.1:28044577-28384577 GCA_963854785.1 Vaccinium vitis-idaea | reverse complement strand
GTTGTAAAACTCGTGAGCGGCGTCCAAACTTTCAAAGTGTTGCTTAACTTTAGGTCTCAACTCCCTTTTTACTTGAGGAATGTGTACTATTTGGGCAGAATCAGCAGTCGATAGTTGTATATCTTCCAACGACTCCATCCTACAAAGCAAAAGACAACATAATAACAGAATAGCTGAGCATAAACAATACTTCAAATGTGATTAAACTGCCCTTTTAAAAAATGGACATATATGTAGCTATGTATCCACGAATTTAATGCAAGTTAATGGACTTGTGCTCCACTTAGGACCCTTTTAAAAAATGGACATATATGTAGCTATGTATCCACTAATTCAATGCAAGTTAATGGATTTGTGCTCCACTTAAGACCTTCTTTCTATAGAACTAATAATTAGACTACCCCATAGACATGAATCCAACAATAAACCCCATCCATGATGCTATCCCAACAAACAACAACAAAAAAATGAAAGCCAAGCATAACTAACCTTGATTATGAAATCAATTCCTCCTTCAGCACTTCGAAGGAAGTATGGTATTGGACAGTGCTTTTCAAATAACCTCAAATGCTGGCAGTGGTGAGCTTTGCGTATGAGATTTTTAAGCAACTCAACAACAGAATGGTATCTGGAACACAAAAAGTGATGAATTAGAACAAATAAACACCAATAAACAATCTATGAAAGGAGAACCATTGTCCATCATATCAGGACAACCAATGTCCATCTTGATCTACCCTCGACAGTTAACAACATCCAAAATAGAAATACTTTTCAAACAAAAGGTTAGGGTTTGTTCGAATTGAATGGGTTAGGGTTTTTCAAACCCGTAAGGTTAAACCCTAACCTACATCGATGAATGAGAGAGAAGAGAAGGATACGTACCTTTAGTGGGTTAGTGGTGGATCGATTTGTGGTGGCCGAAGCCCTAAATCGAACAGCGTGGGTCGCGGTGTGGTGGATCGAATAGCATGGGTCGCGGTGTGGATCGATTTCTTCTCCTTCTACTTGTTCGTTGTTCGTTCGTCGTCGTCGTCGTCTCTCTTCTCTCTGATCGCTCACTCTCTCTTCTCTCCAGATGGAGCGTGAAAATGAGAGGGGAACAAAAAGTCTGGGGTTTTGTTTCAGACCCCTTGACCCTTAAAGAGTCCATTTTAAGTGAAAGGGTCAGGTTCAATTCCGTGAATGGTCTGGGCCGTTGGATTAACACCAACGGCTGAGATTAAAAGGACCGGAAACTGTTCCAATTGGGGAGTCCGGAGGTGAAGTAAATGCTATATATATATATATATATAGGTTCCACTTCTTATCCGGACTTTTGATCCAAATTTTTTTTTGACGATCCGATCCGTCCAATGTGTTCAGAAGGTGTTTTCAGGGGTCCTAGCGGAAAATCTTCAAAAAAAAATACCGGGAAGGGCTTTGCGAAAACTACTTGGATCAAGCCCTTCCCGGTATTTTTTTTTGAAGATTTTCCGCGTGGACCCTTAAAAACACCTTCTGAACACATTGGACAGATCGGATTTTCCAAAAAAAATTTGCAACACAAAAAAACCCCATTTTTTCCTTATTTCCGGGAGTGTGGATAGGAAGTTTGCCGTATATATATATATATATATACAGAAATTTTCACATCCGGGACTCCCGAAAATAAGAAAAAATGTATTTTTTTTTGTTTTGCAAATTGTTTTTGGAAAATCCGAGCCGTCCAATGTTTATTTACAGTTTTGCGAAAAACTGCTTGGATCAAGCCCTTCCCGGTATTTTTTTCTGAAGATTTTCCGCGTGGACCCTTGAAAACACCTTCTGAAAACATTGGACGGCTCGGATCGTCAAAAAAATGATCGGATCATGGAGTCCCGGATCCCGGAGGAGAAGCTCTCCCTATATATATATATATATAGGATCCGGTTCTTATAAGGGTGCCCTTACAAAAATAATGCGGGAAACGTATCTGGGCCGTTGGATCGTTTCACGGGATCTACGGCTGAGATTAAAAAATAGACACGCGGGTCGATTGGGGGTCAAAACAGATTCGCGGGTCAGGATCCGGGTTAAAACCCCATCCGGATCCCTCCCCCCTCATTTCATCTGGTCTTCACCGAGAGAAGAGAGAGAAGGAGAGAAAAACGCGATTTAAAAAATCTACACCCCGATCGACGAAGAACGATCGATTTCGTGAATAAATCGACCAAAACGAAGGTATAATCTCTCTCCCTTCTCTTCTCTCTATCTCTGGTTCGTATTTCTTGGATCTGTACTCAAATCGATTTCTGGGATTTGTAGGGTTTTCAACCACAATCGATTTCTGGGTTTTTGTTTGACAAAATCGACGAAGGTTCTGCTCTCTCTCTCTCTCTCTCTCTCTCTCTCTCTCTCTCTCTCTCTCTCTCTCTCTCTCTCTCTCTCTCACGCTGGTTTTTGTTGAGAGAGAAGAGAGAGAGAAGATAAACGACGAACCAATTTCGAACTACCACGGGACGGCGAACGATCTAGGGCTAGGGTTTTGAGAATCCACCACCAAGGTACCCTCTCTCTCTCCGTACATCGAATAATTTCTACGTTTCTGGTTTTTGAAACCCTAGACCACAGGATTGTTTTTGAAAATCAGATCTCTAGGGTTCCGCTTTTGGGCTTTTGTTTTCGTGGAGATTTTGGCAGATACCAGTGTGTATTCATAAGTTTTGTGTATCAATTGCCAAACTTCACGTGTTTGGCAGAAACCAGAAAAATTAGATTATCCCAAACTTCATTTTTTGATAATCTATGTATTCATAAGGTGCTTCCAAAAACTTATGGATAATCTTGTCATGTCAACACATAGATTTGGATTGCATTTATCATGGATTACAGAAATAGCCATAAATTGGATTGAATTTGTTTGACTGAATTGCTTGATATTTGTTACAAGGGAGTTTAGTCAAAACTCGAAATCTGAAATGGATTTTTCAAATTTATGATTGCACCTTCTTCAGATTTGGTCATGAACTCATGAACTCTATTGCATTATTGGCCATGATCAGTGGTTAATTTGATTGGAACGCGGTATTAATATTAATTTTGACTGGAAATTTCTCTGAAAATGTGAAGGTCTTTACATGTCGTAATTACGTGAAGTTCACATGCTTTACATTAGCTAGAATAATCAATCGAGATGGATATTTTTCAAATTGCACACTTATTGGTGTTAACGGCATGAGGTTAATTCCTTTTTGGTTTCGGCAATGGATGAGGTATTGGCACTATTTAACCTTATTAGTCTTTGCTGACATTCTCTCCTACTCCTAACTGCAGGTGGATAAAGCTCTTATGCAGCTAGGTGGTCCAAAAGCCTATTTTATGCACTGCTTGGAACCGTATGCACGCACAGAATGCAGTGATCCTTGAGACTTGAGAGTGTTAGAACTTGGGCAACTTTAGTTTGTAATCTGTTTTTCATTTTTTGTTTGATACCAAGGTAGTGACAGTAGGCTAGAAAACTTGGTGCTTTGTCCTTACATATTTGAGTTGTTTGTAATTGGTATTGGAATGTCAGGGAGATGAATTTTTTATCTTGTACTCAGATGATGTAATTATATTATACGATCAATAAAAATCTGTTGTGTTTGAATCTGGAATTACCATAATTTTCAATCTGGAATTTCAATGTGGAAGTTGAATCTGTTTCTGGAATTTTTGCCTTGGTTCAGTGCAGTGTGAATCGCATCCATTCCTTCATGTATGATAGGCATGACGATGGCAGGGGCTCATATAAACTGTTTTTGTTTTCCCAGGACTGTACATCCAAAACCCCCATTTTATATACCATTTGACTTGTCCATTCTGTGGTAACTTTTTCAAACAGCACAACACAAGTGCAGCCAAAGTTCAATAAAAACCAAAAAAAAGGAAACAGCCTAGGGGTACAAGTAAGCTGCAAAAATTAAAACTCTGTGAATCTGTGGAACCTACGGATTATTCCTGCAAAAGTGTTTCTAAGTTTTCTCTTAATGGGCATTCAATTACAAAGAAAGAGTACATGCTAACAAGACATTCACCCACACGGTCAAATTACATGAAAATGGTGGCAGTCATTTCTGAATGTGCTAACAAGACAACTTGAACACAATTCAGTCAATAAGCAATGGGATTGAACATCCAAACTTAAATTACAGCAGTTCCAAACCACAATTACTGCCTATGCAAAGTAAAATTACAGAACATCCAGACACCACAGATGATAGCACACCAGCATTAGTATTCTACCATCCTCGTATCGCAGCAACAACAACATTCATGGTCCCTGTTTGTTTGATCAAATACGTGTTACAGCAGCAAAACAGATTCAAAACAAAACAGATCGACAACAAAAATGTAAGAGATCAATCATGGTCCCTGTTTGTATGATCACACATAGTAAATCACTTACTTGCTCAAACCAAGTAAATACTAACAGCTTATTACTTAACAAATAGTGAGAATGAGTAACAAGAAAACCCACAAATTGCATAGCAAAAAACACGAAAATGCAGAAACCGATTGTGGTTGAAAACCCAGAAAATGCAGAAATCGATTTAGCTACAATCCATGAGAGAGAGAGAGAGAGAGAGAGAGAGAGAGAGAGAGAGAGAGAGAGAGAGAGAGAGAGAGAGAGAGAGAGGTACCTTCGAGTAGATCGATTTTGCTCGATTTGTGTTCGTCGAAACCCTAAAAATTGAAAACTCGATTTCAAAATTAGGTCGAAACCCTAAAAGATAGAGTGCGAGAAGAGAGAGAAGAGAAGGGAAAGAGATTTACCTTCCATTTGGTCGATTTATTCACGAAATCGATCAGAGTACCTTCGTTTGTGGTTGAAAACCCTAAAAAATTTCAAAACCCAGAAATCGCGATTTGAGTACAGATCGAACAAATACTTTCCAGAGATAGAGAGAAGAGAAGGGAAAGAGATTTACCTTGTATTTCGTGAAGAACAGCTCGATCGATCGATTTCGGGGGGGTCTGGTGTTTTCAAATCGCCATTTTTCCTCCCTCTCTCTCTTCTCTGGTATGTTGTACGCGTAAAATGAGAGGGGTGGGATCCGGATGGGTGATTTAACCCGGATCATGACCCGCGAATGGTTTTACCCAGCCCTTTTGACCCGCGTTTATTTCATCCCATCTCAGCCGTTGATGGCCTTACGCGATCCGACGGTTCACATCCTTCTCCCGCATTTTTTTTTGTAAGGGTTCCCTTATAAGATCCTTCTCCTATATATATATATATATATATATATATATATATATATATATATATATATATTTTATTTTTATTTTTTTTTGAAAGAACATTTAACTTCTTAAAAAACATTTTGTGCAAATAATTTGAAAACGGAATTTTTTTTTTACATTTCTTTGGGATGGAGAGAGACGGAGTTGAGGTACATGTCTAACATTTTAAATAGAATTGGATGCCACATAAGTGTATTGAACAGAGCGGGAAATGGGGGGGTGCTGTGCATGGTGTTGTTCACCCCCTCGGCCGTTGGATCGTGTTTTAGACGGCTCGGATGTGTTTTGATTTTTTACGGTAAAAAAAAATGAAAATTAAAGGATAATTGCCAAACGCATCCGAGCCGTCCAAAACTCGATCCAACGGCCGAGGGGTGCACAGCACGGCTGTGCACAACACCTCCCCCAAGTCCGAACAGAGCCAATCAAATTGTGCTAGTAATTTGACAGATTGCGAGTCTTGTGATGGTAGGAGTAGTTTGATTAACGGAAGCAAACTTTAGGAGCAAAATTGATTTTTTTAAAAGTTTGGGGGTCATTTGAAAATTTTCCTTTCCATGATAGAAAAACCCGTACTCGAAAAAATCAAAATATGTTATTCTCGAGCACGGGTTTGAAGGGCGTCCTAGTACTAGTGCTAGATTTAGGCCTCCTTTGACCAAAAAACCAAAAAAAGGTTTTTTGGTTTATTCATTTTGTCTATTCAAAAAATTTCACATTTGTTAGTCTTTTGTCAAGTTTTTGTGATTTATTGATTCCTCTCGTTGGAATCCGAAAAGTATAGAATTATGGTCAAAACTAATTTTTTTTTTAATAAATCCAAAAATAAACCAACAACGAGAATCTAAAAAGTATAGAATTATGGTCAAAACTAAATTTTTTTTGAATAAAACTAAAATTAATCCAATAAACTGGTTTATTTTTTGCTTTATTAAAAAAAATTAGTTTTGACAATAATTTTACTTTTTGGATTCCTCTCGTCGAGAGGAATCAATAAACCATGAAAACTTGACGCAAAACTAAAAAATGTGATTTTTTTTAATAAAGACAAAACGAATGAACCAAAACCAGTTTACAATTTTTTTTTGCCAAAGGAGGCCTTGAATAAGCGAGTGTGACATTGTGCCACTCCGACGCTTAGCTCGCGACAGTTCCTCGATAAGGGAGAACTAAAGACTTGTACCAGCAAAATACTTGTCTTTGTTTCATTCGGCATTTAGTTCATGTTGTATGATGCTAGCAGCTTGGACTATGCCATAACATTCTCTTGTACTCCATTTGGTTATTCGGTTGACTAATGCTGTGGAATGTTCGGAAAACCTTGCAAGTTATCACGGAAAAATTATTGATTTCACCTAGTGGAAGTCGTACAAAATCTAACACAAGACTTGAAATACCAAAAAAACAAAAGACTCAAATGGGCTAGAACACCACCAAAAATGGGCTCGAATTCCAAGGCCGACAAGTACGCCTACGGTCCGATAGAAGCCTTACCCATTGGGGTTGGCCGAGTGATCTGAGATTCAGAGAAGTTTGCTCCCTCGGTCCCTCTTGAGATCTCAAGTTCGATTCTTCTTGCCAACAATTTTGGGGCAACATCATCTCACGTGTAAAAGTGGAAAGGGAGATGCAAGGATTAGTCCGAGCTGCGCGCAAGCCGGCTCGAAACACCATATATTACCAATAAAAAAGTTTGACAGTATACATTACCAACCATAAAATGCATGCATATAGAGAGATTTCATGCATATATGTTCAACCAGCAGAATCTTCAAACAGAAAATTGATGTTGTATAATTATGCTAGAAATTTGTTAGTTCTACTAGTGCATTCCACCCTCAGAATGCACTAGTAGAACTTTCCAAAACAGTGAGTAGGCCCTCAAACCCCCTCAGAATGCAAAGGCTTCTTGTAAGACTGCAAAAGGTCTACCTCAAACACCCTCAGAATGCAAAGGCTTTTTGTAAGACTGCAAAAGGAGTGAAGAACAAACCACACTAATTGATGAAGCAGCCATGCAAGCACCAGCAAGCCAAGGAGGGATCCGAATACCCGTAAAGGGAAACAAAATCCCCGCAGCTATAGGCATGCCGAGAATGTTGTATCCAAGGGCCCAAACGTAGTTGAGTCGGATTCGGTGTATTGTCTTTCGGGACAGATCAATGGCCGTGATCACATCTTCCAAGTTATTCTTGATAAGGACTATATCAGCTGCTTCTATGGCTACATCAGTGCCAGCACCAATTGCCAGGCCGACATCTGCTGCAACTAAGGCCGGTGAGTCATTGATTCCATCCCCCACCATTGCCACTGTCGCACCTTTCATCTGCCATAAAGGTTTGTTAGAATGGTAAAAAAAATAACTACTTCATGGTTTTATTCTGCTTTCTATTTGGACTATGATTTTCGCAAAACTTCAGTGCCTATGGTGAATGTGAATTTATGTATTTCAGATTATGGCTAACAGTAAGTTTTGGGAAAAGCAATAAAATTGTCATGTCCATTCTGTGTTTTTCTAATCGCATTTGACAGCACAAAATGGCACAATCTAACAAGGTGTATCAGGGGAATCACAAAGAACCAGTAGAGAGCTGAAATCATATAGTAAAAGCATTAACTATTTCAAACAAATTTACTCAGTTTGGTTTACACCATATGAATTGGCTAGGTGACAGGTATTCCAAGTCCTAAGGTCCGAAAGTAATTACACTACCACCCTGTTCTTCTTTCTTTTGCCATCAGTTTAGGAATGTGTGACTATTTTGCAATCATTTTGTCATCTATCATAAAAAAAATAATTTAACCAAACCATTGGCTAATGCAGTGGACTCACATCACAATTCATGTTGATATCCAGACTCGGATATACAATATGGAAAATGACCGTACCTGCAAATCTTTTATTTTATCAGCTTTCCCCAATGGATCCGTCTCAGCAAACACTTTATGTATCCCAACCTGCTTTGCAATTGCAGACGCTGTGGCCCAATTATCACCAGTCACCATGATGCTCGAGATGCCCATGGAATGGAGGTAAGATATAACGCGTTCAGCCTCTGGCTTCACTGGATCAGTCACAGCAAAAGCTCCAGCAACTCTCCCGTCAATGGCAACCAGAACACAAGTACGAGCCAGTTGCTCAGTTTCTGATATGCAGTCCTCGATCTCAGGACCAATAGGGACATTGAAAGCCCTCATGAGCCTTTTGTTCCCAACCAACACCATCCTGTCTCCAACTTTTCCTCCCACCCCAGCTCCTGCGTGCACTTCAAAGTCCACCACGTCAGGGACATGTTCAGGTGGTGAACCATGCTTCTGACGTAGCTTCTTCGCATGCTCTATCACAGCTTTTGCCAGAGGGTGCTCACTGTTCGCCTAAAAAAGGGGGGAAAAATTGTAAGTTCACATTTTTTTACTATAGATGTTAGAGTCTTACTTTTCATGATTGGCTCCTTCATAGACCGCGGTAAGTATGTGGGTGAATCTAATGTTGGACTTTACCAAAAAAAAAGAAAAAAAAGAATCTAATGTTGGACAGAATCAATGTTCATCTTATGAAGCATGGTTCTACCCACAATTCATGATTCACATGATTCTGGAAGCCGTAAGGTCCGTCAACTTCCTGACCACTTATTATAGATTTCACATATTAGCAACTCATATAACATCTTAGAGAGTGGAGTCTCGTATTAACAAATACTTGTGCATTCTGGTATCCAAATGTGATAAACCATAGCATTACTTCTTGTGAATCACTTAAATTCACCAAATTAGATCACAATACGGTTCCTTTTCATGTATGCATTACATGAAACCCCTCGCCCTACTTTCTCAATCTGAGATCAATCAATGACTCATTGTTTTAGTATTTATTTATTTTCTTACTCCTATTCCACGCACTTCAAAAATCTATGTCATACATGAACGTGCCTTAAATATCGAATTGAAACGACTCCATACAAAAATGACCTACCTCCGCAGCAATTGTCATGTCGCATAGTTCCTCCATGGAAAATCTGGGAAAGAGCATGGCACTTACTACTACTGGTCTTCCAACGGTCAATGTCCCAGTTTTATCAAAGACAACTGTATTTACCTGCATCAGCAAAATATGGACATTACAATTTTCAAGTCGAAATGTCAAGCTAGATCATGACATGGAAATGAACCGCTTATCACTAACTAAGCTGTCGCGTCAGTTGATGGCGGAAGCTGGGGTGGCTGATTCTCTAGGACAAGACATTCACTGCCATTGCTACTGATTATGTCTTAGATGCAACCGAAAGAAATATACTACACAATATCATCTACCAAAAATAGAGAGGACAAATTTCCTGCATAAGGCTGTTGAGAAGTGAAGTCATATTATGTTTCAACAAATCCCGTCTGGACCATGGCGAATTCGGTCTGGACCGTCATGAAGAGAAATAGGAATCCTGAAGCTCCATATTTTTGGTCCTGACCGACTTTGGTTCAGACCATGGTCATGTTGGTCCAGACGCCGGGTACCCAAGGATGCACGTTTTTCAGTAGAATTAGAGTTTTTTGTGGGGCCTTTCTCTTGTAACTACATAAGCTATAGTTGGGGCACTCCAAGTTATAACACTCATTTTTTCATCATAGTGAAACCACCCAGCACCCCAAGAAGGGATACGATTAAGCAATCAGCTTAAGAAAACCACGTAAACTCTCTGTGTCTTACTTCTCTTTGCTTGTGGTTGTTTTCTGTTCTTGGTTTGCTCTTCGATTGTGTGTGTGTTTGCTTGTAGGTTTGGCCGTTTGAATCCCCAAGAACTAGTATCAGAACTCCGGGTTAGGAGGTCAAAGGTTTGTACAATGGTTGAAGACAAAGTCAAGATTGAGAAATTTCAATGGTTCGAACTACGGGTTCTGGAAGATGCAGATGGAGGATATTTTGTATCAGAAGGACATGTATCTCCCTATCGATGGCAAGAAGCCGAAGGATATGGAACAAGCAAAGTGGGATATTCTTGATCGCAAAAGCCTAGGAACTATGCGACTGTGTCTCATGCCATCAATTGCAACGAATATCGCCACGGAGAAGACGACATTAGATTTGTTCAAAGCCCTAGAAAAGATGTATGAAAACCTCCACGGTGAATAAGGTATATCTTATGAAAAATTGTATAACTTAAAGATGACTGAAAAATCTAATATTGCTGAACATCTGAACAATTTAATACGGACACAAATCAGTTAGAATTCGTGGGTATTAATTTTGATGATGAAATTAGAGCTCTTGTTCTATTATTAAGTTTGCCAAAAAGTTGAAATGTATGAAGCACCGACACTTCTAGAGGTAGCCGTATCGGCATGCCGGACACGGGGACACGACGGGATATGTATGGGACATGCCATGTGGCGTGTCCCCCAATTTTTTTGAATTTTTGACGGGGACACGGCAGGGGTCAAATTGTAATTTAAAAAAAAATTGGGGTCAATCTGTAATTTTTAAATGTTCAGGGGTCAAATTGTAATTTTTTTAAAATTTTGGGGTCAAACTGTAATTATCAATCTTTGAAGTTTCAAGTTTTTTTAATTTTTTATAATATTTATATATGTATTAATAAATATATTGCCATGTCTCCCGCCGTGTCTGTGTCCGTGTCCCCCGCCATGTCCGTGTCCGTGCTACATAGGTTGGAATGGACTTGTCGTGGCATTGAGCAATTCTTCCGAGTCTACAAAGATAAAATTGGAGGATGCTGCCGTGTTGATATCAGGAGAAGAGGGTTGATATTAGGAGAAGAGCATCGGGTGAGGATGTTGCTTCAAGTTCACCGCTGAGTACAAAGGAAAGAGGCAGGTCTGTGAATAGGGGAAGGCAATAAGGGCAAGGGAGGAGCGGCTTCTAAGAATTGGGGCAGGAGTAAATCTCATGAAGGAAATGCAAAGCCTAAGGGTTGTTGGAACTGTGGTCAGAATGGGCACTGGAAGCACCGCCGAAAAAGTAGCAGAAAGGGAATCATCAAGGGGGCAAGGACACTGCCAAAATCACCAGTGACTCTGATAGTGATGCATTCATTGGATTCTCGCAATAAGTCTTGGAGGATTGTAGACTCTGAAGCCTCATTCCATGCTACTCCACGCATGGATGTTTTGCAGTACTATGTGGAGGGAACTTCGGCAAAGTTTATTTGGGTGATGATGAGCATTCAACATAGTTGGGAAAGAGGATGTCAGATTAATCAGATAGACAGGACGGTACTAAAATTGAAGGATGCTAGACATATGCATAGTCTAACAAAGGATCTTATTTAGGTGGGTTAGTTGTCAGAGGGTGGAGTTGTCACATAGTTTACATCAAACGCTTGGAAGATGAGCAGGGGGGGCTTGATTCTTGCTCGGGGCGAAAAGGAAAGAACCATATATGTATCTATGGCACTTATGGTAGCATTGCGGTGACTAAATCAAAGGTTAGTTGTATTGCGTGGCATCATAGGCTCGGTCACATGAGCAAAAAAGGGATGAAAGTAATGTTGTCGAAGGGAATTTGCCGGGTTGTACTGGAGGAAGATGAAGGAAAGTACTGGAGATAGTTAGGGTTTAGAGAGAGAACTAAGGCGTACCCTTTAAGGGTGATCCTTCTACGTTTTATAGTGAACTCTTGACTTGTCCCCCAAGTACGTTCGTGCCTAGCACGCGCGATAACCGTTTGGGTGATGTCACATCTAACGAAGAGAATCAAGACGGTTACACGCACATGCTATGAGCTGCCGTCCAAATCAATAAAAACACGGCACGTGTCATAACCGTTTGGCTGAGGTCCCTAACGCGACGTTTTGTGCAAGTTGGTTTAGACATGCATGAGCTGCTTCCTGTAAATTACGTGGGTCAACCCACTCGGGTTTGAGCGGCAGTGCCACAAATCCACCTTTGGTCGTTCAGGTTATGGAGTGCGGATCCGGGTCAGTTGTTCGGGTTGGATCGTTCAGGTTCGGATGCCATTTGGTCAGACCTGGACGAGCTCATGACGACTACAGATTCTTTTGGGCTTTATGACCCATTTGCCTAACCCATACTGAGCCTAGATTACTCAGCCCACTATAGACACCCAACACTTAATGAACTTTTTTTAGATCAATCTGCGTACCAACAAAAAAAAAAAAATACAGTTACTGAACTTTTTAACCACATGAATATCTATGAATTTGAACACACACTTCATGCGTACTACTTTTGTGTACTCTACCTTTTCCTAGTTTGTACGGTGCACATACCTTATGTGCCTTTTCAAGTGCATTTCCACCCTTGATGAGCACCCCTTGTGAAGCACCCTTTCCTGTGGCCACCATTACCGCTGTAGGGGTAGCTAGCCCCAGAGCACAGGGACAGGCAACTACGAGGACTGAAATGCCAAACTGGAGTGCAAGCTCAAAAGCATCCATGTCTTCTGGAATCCAGCTCTTAGGGAAAATACCAGTTTTTCCAGATACAAACCATCCAAGCCATGTTAAGAATGCTGCTACAACAACCTGAAATTTGATAGACAATGTAACGTGTGTAAACATGATGGAAACAAGCCACGTGACCATGCATATTATCAAAGTACTCTTCTAAAAGAAAAAAATGCTTATGATGTTCGTTCACTATTTCGGGGAAGATATGTGGTGAAACAATCATTTTTATCCATGTCTCTTGATGTTCTTGTGCCTAGTCCTAAAGGGAATGTTGTTCAACTCCAAAAAGGGGAAGAGAAGGTGACAGGTTCTGTTTCATCAAGGAATATTGGGCGGGATTCTGGAAGTAAATCTACTATAGTTGAGCAAGTTTCTAATAAATTTTCTGCTCTTGATGGGAATGGCCTTACTGATGAGGGAGTTTTGTGCTCTGATGGGCTTCTGGATGTTCCTGAGTCTAATGTCTCTGAGATTATTGGCGAACCTGAGATTGCTGAACATATTCCAATGGAGGTTCAGGAGAAGTCCCATTCCACTTCCATTCTCTGCCCTAATCCTAAGAAGGGCAAAGGTAGAGGTAGAGGTAGAGGTGGGGTAAAAGATCCCTCCAAGGGGAGGGGACAAAAGAATGCTTAACCTTACCTTTTCACATTCAAGATTGCTAACTGGAATATTAGGGGTCTTAACAACCCCTTAAAGCAAAAAGAGGTCAGATCACTTATTGTTTCTCAGAAGCTCTCTCTGTAGTGTTTTAGAGGCCAAGGTTAGAAAAGAAAACCTTGTTGCTGTTAGTAGTAGGTGTTTTCTTCATTTTTGGATGGTGTGGGACAATGCTGGGGCAAATGATGTTGCTCGAATTGTCCTTGGGTGGGACCCAAACCTATTAGATGTCTCTCAAGTGTACTCTCTTGTTTGTCTTCTCGAAAGGTGTTTTATGTTTCTGCAGTTTATGGTGCAAATTCTATGGTTGTTAGGAGGGCTCTTTGGACTGCTATGCGATCTCTAGATTTGGCCATTGGTGATTCCCCTTGGATCCAGATGGGGGATTTTAACGTGGTGCTTAGGAGCTCTGAAAGAATTGGGGAGTTTGATAGTTAAGCTGCTTCAGAATTTAGACAGTGTTTGTTTGATATTAATATGGAGATGGTAACTCGGGGTTTTTGGTTTACATGGACAAATCGAAGAGGTGGAGGGGGAGCTAATATGAGAAGAATTGATAGGGTTCTGGTTAATACTAGCTGGCTGGATCACTTTTCTGAATCAGAGGCGATGGCTCATGCTCCTGGAATTTCAGATCACTGTTCTTCGCTGGTAACAGTCCCCAAGGAAGTGGTTTGTCAGAAGCCTTTCAGATTTTTCAACTTCTGGATGAAGCACCACAAGTTTAAGGACATTGTTCAAAATTCTTGGGCTGTTCCTGTAGCTAGTTCTGCCATGTTTAGGCCTTCATCGAAACTTAAATAGTTAAAGCCTGTTCTTCGGGATTTAAATCATACCTGCTTCTCCAACATCTCTGGGAGAGTTGAGGAGGCTAAACAACATATGGTTCATCTTCAACTTCTATGTGCTCAAAATGTTGGAGATGAAAATATTAGAGCTCAGGAAAAAGAAGCTGTTAGGCTCTATATGGATTTAAGTGCTGCTGAGGAATCTTTTGAAAAACAGAAATCTAGGGTCCGTTGGCTTGCTCTTGGAGACCAGAACACTAAGTTTTTTCACCATAAAGTTAGCTGCAATAGAATGAAAAATAAAATCTTAAGCTTGGTTAATGCTGAGGGTGTTAGGTTGGATAAGCCTGAGGTACAGCAGGAAATTATAGGGTTTTATAAAGTTTTCTCGGGTACCAAGTTTTCAAACAGACTGGATGCTAAGGGTGTTTGCAACAGATCATTACGAAGAAAGTTCCAAGTGCTATGCAGATGGAATTGACGAGACCTGTTAGCATGGATGAAATTAGGGCTGCTCTTAAGTCTATAAATGGGGATAAAGCTCCTGGGCCTGATGGGTTTTGTTCAAGTTTCTTTCAGCAAAATTGGGATATTGTGGGCCAAGATTTTTTTTGATGCCGTGTTGTGTTTTTTTGACAAGGGCTATATTCTCAAACAGTGGAACTCAACTGCTTTGACTTTGGTTCCTAAATCTGCAAGTCCTTCTATTAGAGATTATAGACTCATTGCATGCTGCAATGTGGTCTACAAAGTAGTTACTAAAATCCTTGTTAATAGAATGCAAGGGGCCTTACCTTTGGTTGTTGGTTTGAACCAGACAACTTTTATTAAAGGAAGAAGTATTGTCTATGAAGCACCGACACTTCTAGAGGTAGCCGTATCGGCGTGTCGGACACAGGGACACAGCGGGATAAGTATGGGACACGACAAGTGTCCCCCAAATTTTTTGAATTTTTTGATGGGGACACGGCGGGGACACGGCAGGGGGCAAATTGTAATTTTTTTTATAAAAAAATTGGGGTCAATCTGTAATTTTTAAATTTTCAGGGGTCAAATTGTAAAATTTCAATTTTTTGGGGTCAAACTATATATATATATATATATATATAGGAACCCCTTCCTATCCAAACCGCATTTTGCGGACCTAACGTCCGGACCTCCACCTTCCCAATTTTTTTTTGAAAATCCGAACCGTTAGATGTGTTTAAAAGGTGTTTTCAAGGTCCAACGCGAAGATTTGGCAAAAAAAAATACCCGGAAGGGCTTGATCGGAGCAGTTTTTCATAAAAACGCTATATTAGAAATTTTTATGAAAAACTGCTCCGATCAAGCCCTTCCGGGTATTTTTTTTTGCCAAATCTTCGCGTTGGACCTTGAAAACACCTTTTAAACACATCTAACGGTTCGGATTTTCAAAAAAAAAATTGGGAAGGTGGAGGTCCGGATTTTTTAAAATCCGGGAGTTTGGATGTGAAGTTTTTTGTATATATATATATTGCCGTGTCCCCCGTCGTGTCCGTGTCCCTTTTTTCAAAATTGCCGTATCCGTGTCCGTGTCCGTGCTACATAGAGTATTGTTGACAATGTGCTTCTTATGCATGAGTTAATCAGGAACTATCACAGGGATGCAGGCCCTCCTAAATGTGCTCTCAAGATTATATTATGAAAGCTTATGACAGTATGGATTGAGATTTCTTGCTGGATACTATGCATGCTATGGACTTCCCAGATGTTTTTGTTGGGTGGGTTCGAGAATGCATCACCACTCCCATGTTCTCTGTGATGATAAAAGGAGGTTTAGTAGGTTATTTTCCTGGGGCTAGAGGTCTTAGGCAAGGGGACCCGATATCCCCTTACCTTTTCCTTTTGGTTATGGAGGCTTTTCCTCTCTTTTGCAGTTCAATATAGCAAATGGGGATTTTAAATTCCATCCAAAATGTCAAGCCTTAGGGATCTCTCATGTGATATTTGCTGATGATCTGTTTGTATTGAGTGATGCTGATGGGGATTCTTTGCAAATTGTATTGCAGTCCCTTAGAAAGTTTCATGGTTTCTCTGGATTGCAGCCCAATTTGATGAAGAGTGCCATTTATTTTCGGGGGTTTCAAATGCAACTAAACAGTCCTTGGTAGCTCTTGTGGGTATGCCTGAAGGTACTCTTCCAGTCATGTACTTGGGAGTTCCTTTGATCAGTTCTCGATTGTCATCCATTGACTGTGTTGTGCTTAAGGAAATTTTTTTGAGAAGGATTATGGTTTGGAATCAGAAATTTCTGTCCTATGGGGGTAGGGCCCAGTTGATTAGCTCAGTTTTATTTAGTATTAAAACTTACTGGAGTTCTATTTTTGTTTACCTCAGAAAATTATGAAAGAAATTGAAGGGGTTCTAAGTGCTTTTCTCTAGTCGGGGCAGGATCTAAAGCATTCAGGGGCCAAAGTTTCATGGGCTAACCTCTGTATTCCGCGGGGGGGGGGGGGGGGGGGGGGATGGGGGGATTTAGATCTTTAAAAGAATGGAGCAAGGCTGCTAATATTCGGCACCTTTGGGCCCTTAGCAAGAAAGCTGATAATTTGTGGGTGAAGTGGGTGCATGTTTACATCCTTAAGGGGCAGGTTATGGGGAGTTTCTGTTCCTAATGATTCTTCTTGGGTAATTAGGAAGATTTTCAGTCTTAGAAGTTTTAGCCTGCAGTGGATTCGACATATTATAGGGAATGGTGAAGACACCTTCTTGTAGACTGATAATTGGCATCCTCTTGGCGCTTTATTCCAGAGATTTGGGGAGGCTGTTGTTATGAGAAGAGGGAACTCACTCAGGGCTAAAGTTTCTTCTATCATTAAGCAAGGTGCTTGGAAGTGGCCTAGGCAAAGAAACAGGATAATCATGGAAATTCAGAGCCAAACTCCTCCTGGTTTCCTTCCATCTCCTTCTGAATGTGATAGGGTTATCTGGACTTTATCAAATGATGGGTGCTATGCTGTTAAGACTGCTTGGGAGGCTTGCAGGCATAGATTTTCAGTCAAACCTTGGCACTCTTTGGTTTGGTTTGGTATGGGCAAGCTGTTCCGAGATGGAGTTTTATTGAGTGGCTTGCGGTTTGGGGTAGACTCTCCACAAAGGACAGATTGGGTGAGTGGGGATTGTTTGTGACTCCTCAGTGTGTATTGTGCTCAAATGCTATAGAATCTCACTCTCATCTCTTCTTTGAATGTCCTTTCTCCAACACAGTTTGGCGGCGTATGTTGACTAAGAATGGTATCTCTAGGGGTACTTTGCCTTTTGAGCAAGAATTGGACTGGGCAGTCCAGCATAGGAAGGGTAATGGGTTGAGGAATGCGGTGTACAAATTATCGTTGGCAGCTTCTATATATTTCCTCTGGGGAGAAAGGAACCTTCGGATCTTCCAAGGAATAGCAAGGAATGAGGCAGCTGTGTCCTCTGCTATCTTTGCAGATGTTAGAACCAAGCTTAGCACTTGGTCTTCTGTCAAGTTCACTTCTGGGAATAGGAAAATCTGTGATGATTGGTTGTTAGATTCTAGAATCTTTAGTGTTAATAACTAGGTCTTACGTTGCTTCTCTTGGTTTTTTTATTGTTTCGTTTGGTTTTTGTTTGGCGGTTTTTTTTCTATGTATAGTTCTGTTCAGGGGTATGCCCTGGTGGTTGTGTAGTTTTGGCTCTTTTTGGTGAAATAAAATTTACTTACCAAAAAAAAAAAGTAAGGATTAACAGAGTTCAGATCTCTCACGGAATCTACTCTCTATAACCAAACCCTTCCTTAAATACTGACAAACCTTGGACCCTCAGCCGTTTGTCTCAGTAAAAGGTCCAACACAGTAAATCTGAGAGTAAATAGAATACAAGACACCTCATCAGCCGCTCTCGAGATGAAAAATCAGAACTCTCACTATTGGGAAAAGATAGTCAGCAGTACCCATTCAATTGAGAGTATTAATATGCTTTTTGCCGAAACAAAAGAGCAAGTTACTGATCGTAAAGGTGTAGTATCTTTCCGCGTCCTATATTTTCAGGACTAAAGTAAAGTAAAAAATGAAAATAAAAAAATGGGGAAATAGTGAACGATCACTAAGTTTCAGATGCAGAAAGACAGAAGCAGATTCCCATATTACAGGATGAATGAACTCACAGTAGGTACAAAAAACCTTGATATCTGATCAGCTAGCTTCTGAACAGGTGCTCTGGCAAGCTGAGCAGCTTCAACTAGCTGAACAATTTGGGACAGCGCAGTCTCCGGCCCAACATGAGTGGCCTTAACCAATAAACACCCATTCTCATTCATGGTTCCACCAATAACCTACAAAAGATATTTCAGAAAGATATATCTCTCATTTTGCCATTTTTTAAATCTTTGAAATAGTCACTTTACAAAGGATAAACAATGATGTGTACCTTATCACCAGGTCTTTTAGCTATTGGCCTTGCTTCCCCTGTGATCATACTTTCATTCACATGACTCTGACCATTAATAACAACACCATCAACAGGAATTTTTGCCCCGGGAACAATCTTGATTACGTCATTCCTCTGAAGTAGTTGAGTGCTAATTTCCATCTCTGATATAACATTGCCATCATCATCCAATGTTAACAAGCAAGCTGTTTCAGGAGCAAGGTCTGTCAACTTTGCTAAAGCATCAGATGTCTTTCCTTTAGCCACAACCTCTAAATATTTTCCTAAGAGAATAAATGATATCAACATAGCACTAGTCTCAAAGAAATCCTCCCCCTCAAATGTATATGACGTTAAAGCTTTTATCACAATATATAAAGAGTAGAAGTAAGCAGCATTAGTGCCCAATGCAACCAGAACATCCATATTAGCAGATCTTCGTCTCAATGCATGGTACGATCCCACATAAAACCTGAAAAGGAGATCCAAAACCATGACAATGTGAGACTTTTGAAATTATCTGCATCTTGAAACACTTATGAGACGGGACTATTTTAACATTAATATATTTTTTGGGGGATAGAAAATAAAGGATCTTCTCGTGAACAATCGTGTCTTCTTTTGATAGCTGGAAAGAAAATAAAAAAGTTGTTCTCAAAAATCCATTTTTTATCCTGAAAAAAAAAAAAAAAAAAAACACTCTAGTACCAAAAATAGACAAACAAAATGGGATGGAGGGTACAGTACCTTCGGCCAATAATAAACTGCACTGGGGTGCAAAGGATCCATCTTAAAAGCATCCCAACAGTGAGCATGTTGTGAACCTTATAGTCTAACCAATCCTCATAAGGTGGAAGCATTGGAAGTATCATGGAGAAAACAAACACTGGAACTGAAAATAGGCAACTCCACCAGAACTGGTTTCTATACATCTGGATTTCATGCTCCCTCTCGGTTTCTCTACGCCTAGGTGGGCTGTAAAAGCTTGCTTGATAAAAGTGAGTGCCATTCCCAGCTTCATGGATGCACTGTATAACAGACCTTGGGCCAGTGATGTCAGGATCATAGCTCACAGTAACCTTATGGCCTTCCAAATCCATGTCAACATGATTTACACCTTCCAATGACTCAAGGGATGATTTTATCACAGTCAAACCTTCAGGGGAGTTGATTCCTTCAATCATTAGATGCACTTTGTTCACATCACTTCCAGAGCTTATAAGATCGGCCCCAAATCCAGCATCCTCTACTGCTTCAATGATGCGGTTGCTATCGGTGAGATTTGGATCAAAGTGGACTTTTGCTTCTTCTAAAGCCAAACCCACAACAGCTTTTTTCACTCCTTCAACCATTAAAAGGGCACGTTCAACGGACTCAGAACAGCTCGTGCATGCCATCCCTTTAATTCTGAGTCGGCATACTGCTACGTCTTGCTCTGGAAAATCATCAACTTCAAAACCTGTGTCTTTCACGGATTCTTTAATTGTTTTTGCCTAGAATAGAGTCTCGTCATCAATCACTCTCATACGAGATAGCAAAGTTAAACAGCCAACTAACAATCAATCAGAAAGGATTTATACTTTCATTAAGCATAAAAATGTGCGAGCTACACTAGAGGCATCTAAGCAAGATAGACTCCATATCGGGCATCAAATGAATTTATGATACTTAAGAGGTGAGTAAAGGTTTAACTTTTTTCGATCCTTCTCCTCGTTTATAACACTCACCAAATTGATTCTGAACAAAGAAATGACATTACAAATATTTGCTATTCTAACAATCCCAAAAAAATTCTTTTAAAAGGTTGTAAATTTCTCTCTATTCCTTGATTGAGCAATAACATAGTCGATCTTGTTCTTTTTTATTTTATCTTTTCGAGCCAGTATTACTTCAGAAACAAATAAGCTCAAGGTATACTAAAATTAACAGCAATAACAGAGTGCACGTTAAGAAATAGATATCAAGTTAATGTCATTTATAAACTAATTATCCACTGCTATAGGAAGAAATACAGTCCAAAAGGTTGCAGCTAAGAGACGTAGAGTGAAAGAAAGAGAAAAGAAAAAAAAAAAAACCCACATTCGCATAGTTCCCATAACCAGATAGCATTACCGTAAAGTCACATAGGTTCCAATGAGTAAGGGAATTCGACAGTAAAATTAAACTTGACTTACACTGATGAGGTCTGGCATGTATCTGACGACAGCCTGCCCTTCAAGTGGTGACACCATTACACTCACAACACCACTGAGCTTCCCGACCACAGATTCTATGGAATTCGAACAAGATGCATACTCAATTCCCCTTATTTTGAACATAACTGTCTTAATTTTGGCATCTCCATTATGATTTGGCTGAGAAATGCTGACTGCAACACTATCTGAAGATTTCATAAGAGGTTGCATCAGATCATCCTTCCCGTTAACTTCCATTTCTTTGCTGTCAACCCCTGGCCAGGAAATGATCACAAACAGTTACAAACTATCCAAAATTGCAAGTGGAGTGGTAGTGGAATGGTAGGCCCCGTGTACCCATGCATTGGGTGGTTGTTTCAAACCCCACCCACCCCATCCCTAATCCCTTAGTTTAGAATAGATTAGGTTTCTCGCATAGAACATTAAAAAATGTCAAAAATCAAAAGCGAATCATGGTATATTCAGTGACAACTCACAATCACTTCAAAAGAGCATACAGCAACCTAAACATAAATCACAAACTAACTATTTCCACTTCAAATCCCAAACATTCAATGTCTGTAAAAAAGAAGGTGAAGATTAATAATGGACAACAAAAGAACAGGATTGTTGTTGCCGCTTGATAACTATAAACCGACTGAGCCTGCTTGCCTCGGTTGGAGAACGTGCTTGCCCTTGGCTGGTCTGCTTGGCCTCTCGCCTCCAAACACAACGGATGACTATGGATCTCGGGATCCATCTCTGACGAGACAATACTCACAAGTAAGTTGGGACTCTCCCATACTGCCTAAAACCCCATGGGGATAACTACAAACAGTCCAACACTAGTCAGGGCTCCATATCCGACAAGATAGGAGGGCTCAGGTCTCTGGAATCCAAGTAAGCGGGTGCCTTCCTATCTTGTCAACACCCAATGATCCTACACTCCAGTCCTAAGGGGAATCTATCTCCTAAAACGCCTATATATCAATCATCATGTAATGAGGATAGGTAACGTAACTCTTGCACTTCTACTTGCTTGAGATACTTTACTTCCTCCACAAATATACTGACTTAGGCATCAAAGGGGTGTTGGCCGGCACCACACCGGTGTCAAGTTCTCTCTTACACGTGGCCGAGACCGAACGCGCAAAAAATCGACTCATTACCACTTCATAGTTACGATCCCGGAAACAATCTGTTTGCCGGTACATAGAATACACTCAATCATACGTGCGTATGTGTATGTGTTATGGACATGCAATTTTTTTTTAATGTTTAGTCAGTAGTCAGTAATGAGTGGGTTCTCTTTGCCACCTGATAATTTTTGAAAAGCCAGGGATGTGGGTGAATATATGAGCCTCATCATGAAAATCGAGGGTAGTTGCTCCCGACGTAAAACAACCAAAAGATGATATAGTAACATTTTCCGACAACCCAGGGTGTCAGTTTACGTGCACTTGACTTGTACCTGAGTAGCAATCTCACCATCACTTGTGGGACTAGTTAAAGCGAGGGAAAAAGTACATATAAACTGGCCTAAAAAAAGTAGATAGCACCAAGGGAAATGTAAGATGAAGAAAAGACTGGGTCTCAGGCTTATGCAGCCGTCACATAATTTATGAAGTGATCCGAGCACAACCCACCAAAAGAGCATCAAAAAAGCAATAAAAATATTCATAAAATTGCATAAAAAGCAAGAATTAAATTCCCAGATAAACAATCAAAAGAGCAATAAACACATTTGTAAGATTCACAAGTTACACTAGTAGTCTAGCACCAATACTTTTCAGGAACCTTGCAAAGAGAAAATGAACACGAAGAAGACATATTCAACCACGCAGACAGTAAAAGCTAATTTCACAAAACAAAACGAAAAATAACACAGTGAAAGCTTTTCAAACACAAAACACACCTACGCATGCAAAAAAAAAAATCGTATCCAAGCGCAAAACAGGGGTAACTTTATCGAAGTATCATTGATATCCGAACACGAAATATCACGTGCCACGATTGAGCAAAAAGAGGAATAATTAGGGTTGGATTTTTGCGTACCTTTTGGAAGGGGGGAAAAAACAAAGCAACGGCTGAAGTTTGGGCTTGTGAAAACCAGAGCAGAAACAGAGAGACGACAGAGGAGGTTATATGATTATGTGATGATGTGATTGGGAAATGAAGATGAGAAATTGTTTTAGGGTTTACGCGTGA
This sequence comes from Vaccinium vitis-idaea, assembly GCA_963854785.1. Classification (NCBI taxonomy): domain Eukaryota; kingdom Viridiplantae; phylum Streptophyta; class Magnoliopsida; order Ericales; family Ericaceae; genus Vaccinium; species Vaccinium vitis-idaea. The sequence goes on along the minus strand of OY978217.1, from coordinate 28,361,669 downwards.
GAATTGGTTCAGAAACTTCTCGTCGCGTTGCAAAAAGGCCGTGAAAGTGGGTGCCGTGTGGATTCTGGAGTCAGCAGCTCTTTCGTAACTGAATTCGGTCCACTCTCCCTCCTTTCTTTTAAATTTTCGAATCCACTGACGTCCACGAGTTTATTTCCCACCAAACATTTTCTTCCTCCACAGGATGCGGCATGTTTAAGTATGTTTTCTTCTCCTAAGTTGTTATTATTCTATTACTGTTTTCTTCTCCTCAGTTGTTATTATTCTATTACTGTTTTCTTCTCCTAAGTTGTTATTATTCTATTATTGTTTTGTTGTTATTATTCTATTACTGTTTTCTTCTCCTAAGTTGTTATTATTCTATTACTGTTTTCTTCTCCTCAGTTGTTATTATTCTATTACTGTTTTCTTCTCCTCTCCTAAGTTGTTATTATTCTATTACTGTTTTCTTCTCCTAAGTTGTTATTATTCTATTACTCTCTCCGTTCCAAAATAAGTACTATAAAAAAAAATAATAGCATTTCCTTTGAAATGAAATTCTCTCTCTTTTGTCAAAAAAAAATATATATATGTATTTTGAAGATTGTGTTATGCGTAATATTGGTATTTGGTAAGCGCACCCCTTGACAAGGAGTTTTTTTACATAACTTTTTTGTGTGTGACTTTTTAACTTATTGCACTTTTAGAGTTTTGGATTTGTTCGAGTTTCGGTCATAATTTTACGAGGTAATTAAATAATCATCCTTTTTTTGGGTATCGTGTACATTTTCATCCATGTCATTTTGAACGGTTATGTTTTCATCCTTCTCACTTGTAAAATACCTTTTCTACCCTTATTTAGTGATACATAAATATTTTTTCCTTAAGAATTTTTACACGTTTGTATGTCAAAAATGCTATTCCCCAATTTAAGGGATAGCACTGATCACATGCTTCACATCCCTATTTTGGTGGGATGTGATTCCATTTTCACGAAATTCACTTATCTTGAAATAGCTAAATCCCTCGTTCTCTCTCTCTATACTTGGGCGGCTTCCCATTGTTAATGTCATCCACCACTGGATGAGGAATACATGCAATCAAGCACCAGAAACTTGGATGAGGAATACATGCAATCAAGCACTACAAGGAAGTCTCTTAAAACTGGGATTGCTCGCAAATTTGAGTTACGAGTATGATTTGAGTTTCTTTCCAACTCTACATTCATGGAAGGGCAAGTCAAAGGAGCAGTGACTTACATGGTGATGGATGATCTAACTCGTTTTTTTTTTTTTTAGCCTATGTTAACGGAAAAATGTATCAATTTTTTTTTTTTGGAATCAGCAACGTGACGAAAAATATTATTAGTCTTTTGGTTGTGGATTTTGATTGTGTTGGCTGAGTTTTGGTCAAGGGTTTTGATTGGTTGTCTGGATTTTTTGTCAAAATAAATGAAGAAAAATTAATTTACCATGATTGTTCGTGGTATATTAATTTATCATTTTCGTTGGCATTTTTCATGGCAAATTAATTTACCATGTTCGTTGCCATTTTTTCAAATTAATTTACCATGATCTTTATTAATTGTAGTTAATTTACCATGTTGATCGAATGACCCTTATAAATTTATCATGTTTATTGCTATATTTCGAAATATTTTTCTTTGCTTGGCTAATTGTCCATGATATATTAATTTATCATGTTCGTTGGCATTTTTCAGTTAATTTACTATGATCTTATTAGTTGTAATTAATTTACCATGTTGATTGAATGACCCTTATAAATTTATCATGTTTATTGTTAGATTTCGAAATCTTTCTTTTTTAATTAGCTCCATATACACTTAAGACCACGTTCATTGACATTTTATTATGTTTTTTTGCTATGGGTTGGGGTTACCTTCTTTTGGTTTGGTCCGAGATTTTAGGGGAGAAAAAATCATGAAAGAGAAATAATTAAAATATTAGGAAAGAAGAAGATTTGAAAGATAGGAGAGAGATTGAGATAAGATAGGAAAGATTTGGATAGATAAATATATAGAAAATTAGGAGAGAGAAATGGTGATTTGAGGTTTATTTGAATTTGAGGATGTTAACTTAAGTATTCAAAGGGCAATATTGGGTTTATTTGAATTTCGGGATGGAAACATAACTCCAAAAAAGGGGCGGGATGATTTCATAAAAACAAGTGACTTGGAGGATGATTATTTAAGTTCCCCTAATTTTACACTTTTGTCGATTCCTCTCGTTTAGACGAATCACGGGACTTAAAAAAAATGACGCAAAAGTGACAAAATACAAATAAATTTTGAAATAAAAAATACCAAAAAGTGTAAAGAGTTAACGGGAACAAGGCCTAATTCTGGAGGATCAAACTTACCGTCCACTAGCAAGGGCCATAATCAAAGCCAGAACAAAATGTCATGAACCGATAAAGATATGGGAATCAATTGAAGGGTACTGAAATTGTACAAAGGGGCTTGCGAGGTGCACATTTGGGTCTCACACGAATAATCCTAACCATGCAATAGTTTGAAAATAATTTTCGAGTGCCCCTATAACAAATTAGCTCAATTGGATATACGAAAAATGATTGATCCAAATTTCAAGTTTTTCATTCAGAATATAGGATCTTGCATTTTGAATGGAAAACCTAAATTTGGATTAATCACTTACTCATAACCAATTGAGCTAATTTTTTGTAGAGACATTTTAAAATTATTGAACGGTTCTGATTATTCGTATGTGACCTAAATGTCGGCCCCACAGGCCGCTTTGTACAATTTTGGTACCATGTATGTAACGCCCCGATTTTCGAAAGCATTAATTTAAATCATTTAATAAAAAGATTAATATAAATAGAAAGGATCTCATAAAATAAGCAGCGGAAATAACATAATTGTCTTAATTTGAGTACAAATAAACATATAGTACTTTTCTTGGGAAAATTAAATTACATTTGTCCCACAAAATAAAGGAGGTGATGGATCTCTAGAGGTTCAGGTTTAGATCCCACTCTTCTACTGTAATCTGCTCAGTAGGGAATTCCTCCGTCTGGTAGTACGCTCCTCCTTCTCCTTCAATACCTGGCGTAAAATGCCGAGGCCATAACAGCACCATAAGTGATAAATCACCCAATAGGTAACCCTTACCCACTAGCCCTTACATTACATTTAACCATAGTTCATGAATAGCATAAAGCAGTACAAAATTAAAGAGCAGGTAAAAAATTTCATTATCTAGTTCTTAACTTATATTTCATCTAAGTTCTCTACCTCGATAACATCCTCCCATTTTAACCACTAAGACTATGACCATTCGTGATTCAACTCCCACCTTGCTTGCCTTGACCAGGAGCCCCGATGAAACGGCCTAAGTTATCTACTTAGTCGGATTCATCAGTGCCACACAAGGATGAATTCCTCAGGGACTGACTGTACCACTGGCCCCACGAGGAATTAACCATTAACCTCGGGAGTATATAGTCATTGACCAAGAAGTATATTACAAACCACCCTTTTATCGCCTAAATTCACAAGGAGTAACCACGCAACGTCACATCTTAGGGTTTCGTTCAATAACAATCCTTGGTTGACCACCATTCAAAATCTTGGGATAACCTCCCTATATCACATCTCAAACTCAGGATAACCTCCCATAACTCATCATCATCTTGGGATAACCACCCACGTCTTATCACAAATAGGTCTTAATCATTTCAAATTTCCTTTACTTATCAACGTCTATGTGATTTCTACACGCGTATTCCAACCCAATGAACCTAGTTGTCTGTTCTAACAATCCAACAAATCAATAATGAGGATAATAGAATAAATCAAAGAAAAACGATAACAATTAATTCAAGGTAATACAATTCACATAAAAGTTTAGGAAGAATAAATACATGTTAGATTGCAAAACTAATCATACAGAATAGATGGTGATAGCATATGTTGATAAGCCCCCACTATTGTATATATCCGGGCTTATTTAGCTCTTTTTGTTTACACACACACGCATTTTAACACCTTATACGATTGATGTTGCGCGAAGTGTGTTTTTGAAAGTTTCAGGTCAAACTGCGACATAAGGAGCAGTTGAAGCGCTTTGGGACACATCCCAAGAATCCAAGAGCCAAGGGGTGAAGATTTGGCTAAGGATCAAGAAGTCCAAAGATCACAAGGTCAAACCGGAAGACGAAAGCCGTGACCAAGACTCACAAAGACTCCCGGTGGAATCCGGGAGTGAACGAGCACTCACGAGACCAAGTGCTCCCATTCCTGAAGCTCGCACTATGTTCGGAAGTGTTTTGGAAGATGCCCCGCACACAAGGCCAATGGATGGCGAAGAAAGAAGAGGCAACCTCAAATGCCTTAGTATTGATACAGGTATTGATACCAGTATTGATAGGTATCAATACCTCTGAAGAAGAAGCTGAACAGAACATTGGGTATCGATACCCCCAACCTTGGTATCGATACCCAGGCATTACGGGGAACATTTTGAAGGCAAGTATTGATACCAGTATTGATAGGTATCAATACCTAGCAACCCGAGAAGTTGTTTAACCCACTTGTTGGACTTTCTATTTTTGGAAAGTTTTGCTTTTTAGATTTTTTGGAGAGAGTAAAGTTGTTTGGTGTATATGAGACCCCTCTCTCTCTCTCTCTCTCTCTCTCTCTCTCTCTCTCTCTCTCTCACACACACACACACACACACACACATACACACACACTTTTCATATTTTACTTAAGTCTTTTCTTTTGCTCCCACCTATCTCCTCTATTGGAGAGCCTTTGGAACTCTCTCTCTCTAGAATTCTCCCGTAAGTATTTGTCTCTCGTCATTTTCTCATGTATTAATGTTGTCGCTACTCGTTGGATCTCTATATAAATCAAGTTTGTTTACATTTTTATCGGTTAAATTGTATTCTCCATTTTCTAGTCATTTCCTTCTTAAACCTTAGTTTTTACTTGTTGTTTGTGATTTTCTTAAGGCTTAAAGTGGTAGGCAAGCTTAGGAACTTTGCTAAAAATTAGTTTATTAAGTCACATGTCATGTTCTTTATTTCCTTTGCAAAATTAGTTTATTAAGTCACATGTCATGTTCTTAATTATGATCGAGTAGTCGTTTTAGGCTCGGTCTTGGGGTGAGTAGCACCCCGCGACTTAGGTTGATTTTCTCTCCTCGCCATACTACAAACAACGCTTGTTAATCAAAGAGTTAGGATTCAATTTTATGTATCAAAATTTGGATTTGTTAATCCCTTTGATCACACGAAGCCAAGGGCTTGACCATTTGGTACGTGTGATGCTTAGGGCTATGTCAATCAAAATGTTTGTCCAAATGGCACAAGAATCCTACTCTTTGAGAAACACCATTTCTAATCAAACGAGTTTAAAAACCAAATCTTTCATTCGGGGTCGTTTAACGACGGCCCCGAGTCCGTTATCTTAGAGGAGAACGAATCGGCCTAAGGCATGGGTGTTGTGAACCCCTTGACTTAGCCTTGTTTTAATTAGTCTTTTTAATTTCGCGTCATTCACGGAGTTAAGTGAATTTCACCCCCAAATCAAAACCAAGTTTGCCGCTTTAAGGCTAAAACCATCATTCGTGAATCATCTATCACGCGTTGCGCATTCGATCTCTGTGGAATCGACCCGGTCTTACCGGTTATCTTGCTACGCGAAACCTAGCCCAATGCTTGGGGCGACACCTTTTGCAATACAATCCAAGGGCTCAAGCATTTTTGGCGCCGTTGCCGGGGACCCAATGGTCCGCTCTGCGTGAGTTTGCCTCGCGCCACGCCACTGTAAGTATCCCATTTCATTAGTACATATCGCTTAGTTTATTTTTGTTCAACTAGTATAGTTCTAAGAGCGGATACCTCTAACCAAACAGTTGATTGTTTAAATTGAGGTTTAACGAAGCTCGAGGAAGTGTATTAGTTTTTATTTTCTTGTCATATATATAACGAGGCGACAGAATAGCCCCTCGGAACTGATTGTGGTGAGGCGGTGGAATAACCCCTCCAGTTTGTTGTTGTTGGTGTATGCAAGTCTACATTAGAGATCGTCACCGTAGAATTATTGATTTTGATAATCCATTTGACGACATGGGCGAGCGTGAGCAACCACCGCCGCCACCACAACCACAAGTGTTGTCCATGCGGCAGTATCTTAACCCCACGTGCCACGTACCACCATCACCCATTGCTCATCCCACACCCACCGCCGAGAATGCCGTTTACACAATTAAGCCAAACACGATTTCCATGTTGCCTGTTTTCCATGGTATGAAATCTCAATGCCTTATACGATCACGTGAGAGACTTTTTGGATCTTGTGAACACGCTTGTGATTGTTAGGCTGAGCTTGAGTCCGCATGCATGAAATTATTTCATTTTTCTCTTAAGGACCAAGCCCAAACATGGCTTTCAACTCTAAAACCGCTTTCCATCACTTTGGGAAGAAATAGATGATGAATTTCTTAAAAAGTACTACCCTGTGCATAAAACCGTGGAGATGAAAAAGCGTGTTTCCAACTTTGCTGAAAAACCAAAAGAACCATTTTTCGCTGTATGGGAGAGGTTTAAAAATCTTTTAACTGTTGTCCCACATCATGGTTTTTCGGTAAAGGACAAGGTCACGTTTTTCTATGAGGGCATTTCACAAGGTACTCGACAATTCATTGACACCATGTGCAATGGCAAATTTTTAATCCTCAGGGGTGTTATGATTTTCTCGACAAACTCGTCGAGAACAACCAGTCGTGGGATAATGCGGATCCCTCAGACAAGATCTATCATCCGGTGGGTGCGAGTGCGAGTGCCAATCAAGGTTCAGGTGAGAGAGGGAAGTATGTGCTTAAAGAACAAGATTATCTAAATTTTAAGCTTTCCCAAATCACTAAAAAGTTGGAGAATCTAGAATTGAAAAGTGTGAAGGAGTGTGTGCTTTGTGTAACCCAAGGGCATTCAACCGATGATTGCCCGACTCTTCCGGGTTTGAAGGAAATCCTTCATGGTGGGATAGCGGAACAAGCGGAGGTCAATGCCGTCGGTCAACGGTACGACCCTTCTCGAACACCTATAACCCTAGAACCAAGGACAATCCTGCTTTCGGTTGGGGGGGGGGGGGGGGGACAAATCAAGGGCAAGTTCAAAGGCCACCCCCTGGCCTACAACCAAGGCTATTGACCAACCCAAGGTCAAAATCAAAGCCAAGTTCAAGCCCGATACCCTCAAAATTAACAACACTATTGGTCTAATTTCTATCAACCACCTCAAAAGCGCTCATTGGAGGAAACCATGCAATTTTTCATTCAAAATCAAACGGTGACCAACGAGCAAAATGCTCATGCGTTGTGAGAGATCCAAGGTCAAGTGACTAGGTTAACCACGTCCGTGGGGTAGCTTCAACAAGAGAAGGGAAAGTTCCCATCTCAACCACAAACAAACCCCCAAGGAGTCCATTTGGCATGCACCACGTCGGGCCAAGACCCGAAAAATCTTGAGCAAGCTAAGTTGATTTCCGTCTTGAGAAGTGGTAAGGAGGTTGATAAGACTATCCCTCTGAAACCTACTCCTCCCGTGGTCCCTTCTCTTTCAGTTGTTGTTGAGCAACCTTCTTCGAGTGGCCCGGTAGTGCCACCTAAGGTCGTGGAGCAAGAGCCTCCTGTTTGTCCGTTTCCGGCACCTTATCCCCAAAGGTTGAAAGTGCCGGCCAAGCCTTCTTCGAACACCGAGGTGTATGAGGTTCTAGAACAAGTTAAGATCAACATCCCTCTTTTGGATGCCATTAGAACCATACCTAAATATGCTAAATTTTTTAAGGACTTATGCACTGTTAAACGCAAGTTGAATGTCCAAAAGAAAGTGTTTTTAACTGAGCAAGTGAGTTCCATCATCCAAACCAACATAGCTCCTAAGTAGGGGTGTAAACGAGCCGAGCCGAGCATCAACATATTCAGGCTCGGCTCGGCCAAAATTATGTTGGCTTGAGCTCGGTTCGAGCTGCAAAACTTAGGCTTGAGCTTGGCTCGCCATTTTTTTCCAAGGCTCGAGCTCGGCTCACCTTAGCTCGTCAAAGGCGTTGCAAGCTCAAGTGGGGCAACTTCGGTAAGGGTGCTCTACTTATAGAGGACCTGCAGAAGAAAATATTCTTCAGTACACGATGTGGGACAAAAACAAAGCAAGTGGGAAGTTGGAAACCTCTTGTTTTGCACTTTACTCCTTACTCTCAGAATCCCACATCGCCTATTTAGGCTCTCAGCACCAATTCTTCAGCTATAAAGATACCTCTCCGTCCCTCATATTCACGCTCACTTACGGGCTACCACTTGGCAGATGAGGATGCATATATGTGTACTATATGTATACATATGCTCAGGCTTGCGAGCTCACTCGAGCCGAGTATTAAGTGGCTCAGGCTCGGCTCATTTATTTAACGAGCCAAAAATTCAGGCTCGAGCTCATTCGTTTATTTGACGAACCGAGCTTGAACAAGCTCTTAGCGAGTCAAACCGAGCCGAGCTCGCAAACAGCTCGGTTCGCTTACACCCATACTCCTAAGTATTAAGACCCCGGGTGTCCCACCATTTCCATTGTCATAGGGGGTAAGAGAGTTGAGAGAGCTTTGCTTGATTTGGGTGCGAGCGTGAATTTGCTTCCATTTTCGGTGTATGAGGAACTAGGCTTGGGAGAGATGAAACCCACGAGAGTGACACTTCAATTGGCGGATCGTAGTATCCGTATTCCCAAGGGTTTAGTGGAGGATGTCTTAGTCCAAGCGGACAACTTTGTCTACCCTGTGGACTTTGTGGTTCTAGACACGTGTCCCGTCGCCAATGTTTCACAGGCACAAACACCCATCATTCTCGGACGCCCCTTCTTGGCGACTTCCGATGCGGTCATTCATTGTCATAATGGGTTATTGAACATGACTTTCGGGAACATGAAAATGGGGGTGAATGTGTTTAACATTGGGTCTTAAATGGGAGACGATGATGGTGTTCACGAGGTGAGTTTCATAGACACTTTGGTCCAAAAGCACGTAGACACCATACTTTATAACGATCCAATTGAGGTTTGTCTTACCGCCGAGGAGGCGTCGTTCTTAGATTCACCCGAGGTCGAGTATTTGTATTCTTTGTTAGAAGTGGAGGATGTTTGTGGGATGGACACATCGTATCCTAAGTTTGAAGATTTGTCTCCCCTCGAGAGCAAAACTCTTCCGTCTAGTGTCCAACCCCCCAATATTGAGTTGAAAACCCTCCAGGTCACTTTGAAGTATGCCTTCCTTGGTGTTAGTGAAACTTTTCCCGTGGTGATTTCCTCTTCCCTTGAGACCAAGAGTCCGATTTGTTAGCTGTGTTGAAGCGGCACACAAAGGCCATCGGTTGGTCCATTGCCGATATTCACGGGATTGATCCCTCGGTTTGCACGCACCACATCTATCTAGAAGAGGATGTGAAGCCGTCTCGCCAACCACAACGTCGTTTGAACCCAATCATGAAAGAAGTGGTTCCAGTGGAGGTCTTAAAGTTGTTGGATGTTGGGATCATACCCTATCGCCGATAGTAACTGAGTGAGCCCTATCCAAGTTGTTCCTAAGAAGTCCGGCATCATGGTGGTAAAAAATTCCAACGATGAGTTGGTGACCATCGGATGGGGAGTGTGCATTGACTATCGTAAGTTGAACGCGAGCACGCGCAAGGACCACTTCCCTCTCCCCTTCATAGATCAAATCTTGGAGAGGGTCGCCGATCATGCTTTTTATTGCTTTCTCGACGAGTACTCCCGGTATAATCAAATCGAGGTCACTCTTGAGGATCAAGAGAAGACCACCTTCACGTGTCCCTTTGGCACTTTCGCTTATAAGCGCATGCCCTTTGGCTTATGTAATGCACCCGGAACCTTTTCAAGGTGCATGATGGGTATTTTCAGTGACATGGTGGAGAAAATCGTTGAAGTTTTCATGGATGACTTCTCGGTATTCGGGGACTCGTTTGAGTCGTGTTTAGAGAACCTTGAGCGCGTGTTGGAGAGGTGTGAGGAGAAACACCTTATTCTCAATTGGGAGAAGTACCACTTTATGGTGACCAACGGGATTGTGTTGGAGCACATTGTGTCTTCGAAGGGGATAGAGGTTGACAAAGCCAAAATTGATTTGATTGCAAACCTCCCTACCCCTAAGTGCATGAAGGACATCCGTTCTTTTCTTGGGCATGTGGGTTTCTACCGCCGTTTCATCAAGGATTTTAGTGCCATCTCGTGTCCCTTGTGTCACCTCCTCTCAAAAGACGCGCCATTCATTTGGACACCCGCGTGTGAGGAGGGTTTCTCCAAGTTGAAATCTAGTCTCACCACTCCACCGATTGTGCGAGCTCCCGATTAGGACCTTCCGTTTGAGTTGATGTGCGACGCGAGTGATTATGCGATTGGTGCCATTTTGGGCCAAAGGAGAGGGAAAGAGCCGTGTGTCATTTCTTACGCGAGCAAGACTCTCAATGACGCTCAATTGAATTACTCCACCACGGAGAAAGAGTTGCTCGCGGTTGTCTTTGCTCTTGACAAATTCCGGTCCTACTTGATAGGGTCCCCTATCGTGGTCTTCATGGACCACGCCGCGTTGAAATATCTCATGACTAAGCAAGATGCTAAAGCACGGTTGATTAGGTGGGTCCTATTGCTCCAAGAATTCAACTTAATAATCAAGGATAAAAAAGGAGTTGAAAATGTGGTCGCAGATCATTTGTCTCGTCTCGAATTTGAGGATCGTTCCTCGAATATTCCTATCATTGACTCGTTCCCCGATGAGCAATTGTTCGGTGTCTCTTCTTGCTCGTGGTTTACGGATATTGTAAACTACTTAGCCACGGGCCAACTTCCTACCGTTTGGACTCCGCAAGAGAGGCGGTGGTTCTTTAGTGAGGTGAAAAGATTTTTCTTTGATGATCCTTATCTTTTCAAGTATTGTCCGGATCAAATCATCCAGCGATGTGTGCCGGATGTTGATCATCGAGCTGTCCTATCATTTTGCCACACTGAGGCATGTGGGGGACACTTCTCCGCCAAGAAAGCCTCCGCAAAAATCCTCCAATGCGGGTTATATTTGCCGACACTGTTCAAAGATGCTTTCGAGTTTTGTAAAACTTGTGAGAGGTGTCAACAATTGGGAGGAGTGACGAGGTGGAACATGATGCCCTTAACCAATGTTATTGTTGTTGAAGTCTTCGATTGTTGGGGCATCGATTTCATGGGGCCGTTTCCAATGTCTTTCGGGTACCTCTATATTCTTCTTGCGGTGGACTATGTGTCCAAGTGGATTGAGGTGATCCCCACTCGAACGAATGACCACAAGGTGGTTATTGAGTTCTTGAAAGAGCATGTCTTGGCTAGGTTTGGTACTCCGCGCGCGATCATTAGCGATCAAGGGACCCATTTTTGTAATAGGCCCTTTGAAACCTTAATGCGTAAGTACGGTATCACACATAAGGTCTCCACGGCCTATCATCCTCAAACCAATGGTCAAGCTGAACTTTCAAACCGGGAAATCAAGCACATTCTTGAGAAAACGGTGAATCCTAATTGGAAGGATTGGTCTACTCGATTGACCAATTCCTTGTGGGCCTATCGAACCGCGTATAAGACGGTGTTGGGGATGTCCCCTTACCGCTTGGTTTATGGGAAAGCGTGTCATTTGCCGGTCGAACTTGAGCACAAGGCCTATTGGGCCATCAAATCTTTGAATTATCGCATGTCCGAGGTTGGTACACATAGGAAGCTCCAAATCAATGAGCTTGAGGAGATTCGGAGAGATGCATATGAGAGCACGGCCATTTACAAGGCAAAAGTCAAAGAATTTCATGATAAAAACATTTTGAGGAAGGATTTTCATGTGAATCAAAAAGTGCTTTTGTATAACTCTAGACTTCATCTTTTTCTGGGAAAATTGCATTCACGGTGGGTTGGGCCATTTTTTGTGCATCAAGTGTATCCTCATGGGGCGATAGATGTTTTTAATCCAAAAGATGGTAAAATTTTCAAGATGAACGGTCAAAGGTTAAAACCATTTTTGGAAAACGGTAATGATGAGGAGGAGGTTGAAAAGTTGGTTGATCCGGTCTATTCAGACGACCCTCCGGTTTAAATTCTTGTGTGTTTTGCCCGTGGAGTCTTTGTGACTTCACTTTTCACAGGGAGCTAACGCGTACCCCTGAACTTAATTGTTTGGAGGGCCCGGCCCTTTGCTTCCTCTTGCATTGGATTTCCCATCATTGACTTGGGACTAGCTATACACGCCGGCTAGACAACAATGCGCATGTGCCCAGCTCCGGTTAGAATGACCATTCTTTATTCTTTTTAATAAAATCTTGGAGACCCCACACGTGAGGATAAGATAACACGAGTGCGTCAGTGACATAGGGCTCGTTAATAAAAAAAAACCTTTTTGATAGGAGTGATTCGCAACTAAACTCCCACGCTCTTTAGATAAGCCCCTTGCAGAGAGTGAGTTTCCATGAATGGGTGGGGGCGCTTGAATATTCTCATGCTTATGGCACGACGATAGGCTCTGTCTTGTGTCCGCCCTGTGCGGAGTTCATTGGGGACGTTGAACTTAATTGTTTGACGGGGTATTGTGTGCGACTTGGACGCTCCGAGTTCTAACGTAACAAATTTCTAGGAGAAGTAAAATCCGTGGAGTTTGAGAGAGCTCTAGTGTTTGTCGTGCTTGAACGGTGTTTGGACGGTCCCGTATAGCCACCCGAGCTTGAGCTACGTATGGCCTAGCCACAGTCTCAAGCTTGTGAAGAAAAGTAGTACCCGTGCGATCGCGTGACGATCATGGTGGTTTTTCCTTTTTCATTGTACATATTGTAAATATTGCTCATTGTGGAGCCCGAATAACACGAGCCGGGCGGTTCTCATATCATTTCTCTTAGTAGGTAGTCGGCAATTAAGTCTTTTGTAGGGTGACCATGCTACCGTACCAGCCTTGGTAGTTTGGGCGTAACTTGGCGGCGAATGCGGCATTCAGGAGCCCTAAGCAAGGGTGCGACGAAATGTCGCGGTTGTAAGGCCTATAAAGTCATTGAGGATGGTCTTGTACGAGTAGCTGCGGTCCCGGAGTGGGGCCGAAGGAGGAAGCCTTGGAAGCATTGCCAATGACGAATGTAGCCAGCGGTAGAAAAATTCCTCAAACTTGGTCGAGGTCTTAGAGGTTGACATGCCTCCCCATCGGTACAATTTTTGTTCTCCTATCTCCCTTTACTTTAGTTCTCTTTCAATGAGGACATTGCAAATTTAAAGTTGGGGGGAGGGAATAGTGTAGTGTACATATTCCGTGTATATTTTTCAATTTCCGTAAAAAAATTTGCGATAAAACTTCCCGTTTTAGTACAATCTCTCATAGTGAGATACGGTAGATATGCTCAATCGTTCTAAAATGGCTAGAGTATCGTACTTCGGTGATTTTGATTGAGAGTTTAACTTGTGCATACTCATATACATGCAATTTGATGAACATGTTAGGCCGTATGCGTAGTTGAGAAACGTGCATCACTTAGAGTAACAATTCATTCTTCCAAGCATCCCATGTTTCTTTGCTTTCAATTCCTTGGTGTACATAATTTTTTATTTGAGTTAAGCTAGCTTATTGTCACTCGTGCATTCATGTCGGAGTTTTTAGCGTGCTTAGGAAATGATAAGCATTTTCTTTGTGTAATTAAACCACACATGAGTCCCATTGCACCTATTTTTTGTGCCAAGTCCGTTTTCCATCAATTTCTAGCCTTGAGAAATCGGTTGTTTGGAGAAATTAGGAGGTGAGATAAGGGGCATGCCAATTGAAAAATTTGAAAAAAATCCAACGGTAAAAAATGAGACCGGATGTTTGGAGGATAGGTTGGATGTGGAGATGGGCGATACATCTCGTGAGGAGAGTGAATTTGGGGTGCTACGTACTTGAAGTTTCGGATCAATTTTGAATATATTTGAGGTGCACTTTGACATGCATAGTGGAATGGAAAATCAGTTATGACAAAATTTGAGCTTTAAACGGGAGTATGTATCGATACTAGGATGTTGGGTATCCATACCTTGATGTTGCTCAGGAAAATTAGAACGATGGGTATCAATACAGGTGATTGAGGTATCAATACCAGATGAAACCCAGCAGCAATAGAACCGTGGGTATCGCTACATGGGTTGTGGGTATCAATACATGAGGAATCAAGAGGGATCAGAACCGTGGGTATTGATATCCAGGTTCTTTGTATCGATACCTTGGGTTAAAATTTTACAGGTTAAAACCCCTCTCTCCCTTAAACCGATCGGTACTCCCTCTCTCTCCTCTATCTTCTTCTTCTCCACCCACGCCCTAACCCACCATCACCGACCTCTCTTTCTCCATCACCACCAAATTCCACCGCACCCCACCTCTCTCTCTCTCTCTCTCTCTCTCTCTCTCGGTTCCTTACAAAAATCCACCACCACCGATCTTCTTCATCACCTTGGACCCACAGAATCAAAACCCCACCCCCTCTCAAACCGATTGAAACCCACAGAAATCCCCCAATCTCCACCGTGATACACCACCGTGGGCCACCAACTTCGAGCCCTAGCCGAACCCCCATAACCCACACTCCTCCACCGTGAGCCACCACCATAACCCATAATCCCTCTCTCTCCTCTATACAAACCGATCGATATCCACAAACTCTGACCGACGACCAACAAAACCATAGCCCGAACTTGCTCTCTCCATAAATCGACCATGGGAAGTCGGATTCCTCTAGGGTTCCAACGAATTCACACTAGTTGAGTTTGCATTAAAGGGGTTTCAGTCGAGTCACCAAGGTTTTCACGGAAATTTAGAGATTCTTGTTTGCAAATCACGGTAACCCAGAACTCCCTTACACTGCTATTGTTTGTACTGAGAAATAGGTGAATTCTGGGTTGAATTTTAGCGTCTCTGAGGAAATTTCTACCGCTTGGTTTAGTTGAGATATTACTGTTTTGATGTGGTACTTCATTTGGGGCTCAAAATTTGAATTTTGGTAATGAGTTGATGCTTTGAGATTGTGATACGTATGTGTGTTTGCACTGCTGCTGTACACTGAGAAATCAAATGGGTTGCAAAATTCTGGACTGTCTTATGAGCTTTACTATTTGTAGACACCCCGATTTTGAACCCAGGATGCACTCGAGCATTCCCGATGATGAAATAGACCAATCGTGCATACCTCAAGGCTAAGAACAAGGCTTGAACTCACCGAACTACCCTAAACCATTCTAAACCCTCCTAGAACAACCTTAAACCAACCAAAATGACCAAAATACCCTTCAAACCATCCATAAACCATTTCAAAACAAACCCAAGCCTACATCATCTTCTAGTACATTCAAAACCCTCTTTATTGATATATAATACGTCTCAATCCATTTTGAAATGAGGGAGATGTGTCCGTTTTACCAAAATGACTTATTTTTCCGACCTTCTGAGGGTAAAATGGTCACATACTTGAATGTAAAAATTATGTTGGGTTCAAACTACTTGGGTTAGAAAGTACACTCGACAAGCTTTCCAACGCTTCAAACCACGCATGAAACGGAGTTCGGTAGCACCCGGGGCGGCCCCGCAAAGTTTTACCTTTTGAGCAACAGCCTTGAGTGCTCAAGCCCTGGACCTTGAGCGCTCAAACCCAAAAATCCCACCTTGAGCGCTCAAGCCCATGGCTTTGAGCGCTCAACTCTGATCCAGATCAGTTTTCTGCAGAGCATCTAATCATGATATTCTATTTCAAGAGGAGCGTCTACCTATGTTTTCTACTGCCTAAATACACTTCCTAGACCCTTGAACATCTCCTCAATCACCCCCCAAACCCAATTCAAAAATTAAACCCATTTCCCTCCCATTTCTCTATCTATATAAACCTCCTCCACTCCCTCACTCACAAGGTGGGCTGCCCCTACTGCCATTTTCTCCCCCCATCAGATCAAACCCACTCTCTCTCATCACTTCAATCACGTTTTAGCATCTCTCTCCTCCATAGCCACCATCCTCCATCATCTTCAACCTCCAAAACACCCAAAAACCTTCTAAAAAAGGCCTACAACACATGGGTCTTTGAGAAACCAACTACAACAGCCCCTATCTCACTCTAATAAGCCATTTACAGCCCATACACCCCATCAATTTCGTCCAAACCTAGCTCTTCCATCAAGACCCACCTCATCCAAGCCAAAATCACCATTTTAAGCTCAAATACTCCATCATCCACTCAATCAATCATTCAATCAGCCCTACACTCACACTCCTCTGTCCAAAATACTTCATCTATAGTTCATAAACACAGCCACTACCCATCCATTCATCAAACCACAAGTTCAAGCCTTGATCATAGCCGAAAAGGTAGAAAATCATGTGAAAATCACTGTTTTGGTCTTGCTGAGGGAGACCAGTGGGCTCATTCAAGTTCCTCATACTTGAAATGAGCCTACAAGGTCTGAAAAGTATCAAGAAAAGCATTGCTCATCTCTCATACATCATCCAAGTTGATTTCAACAACATTATTCACTTTCCAAAACTCTTCAAAGTCCATGTTTCTGTCCAGTTTTGGGAAAATAAAGTATAATCATTGATTTGGGGTTGTTTGATCATCCAATGTCATGTTATAGCAGAATTTGGCGACCTGGAAGTGGCTTGAGCGCTCAAGGCCTTACCCTTGAGCGCTCAATCCACTTTGAGCGCTCAAACCCCAACAGAAAGTCAATCATAGTGTTTCAGCCATAACTTTTTACTCCAAACTCCGTTTTCAACGTATTATATATCAAAATGTAGATAATTTGAAGGGCTACAACTTTGTAGTTTTATATTCTTCCTGATTATGTCTCAAAGGTTTCCAAAAAATGTAAATAGTGTTGGAAAGTCAAATAATTTTGCTTAATATGGTGTTCTAAGTCCTATTTCTCTCTTTCATTGTCATTTTCTTTGTTTATATCATTCCACCATCGCATTGTACATTGCACAAGCATCCACCATCACTTGGTTCGTATTTGAATACTTGTTTATGTGTTTTCCCATTCCCATACTCCCCGTTATTTGCTCAAAATCGAATTTCAAATATCTTCAAAATCCCACAAAATATCGAGTAGAGACCGGTTCACGGACCGGGCGAGAGGGGTGCCGTAAAACCCTTCCCCTCTCGTAACCAAACCCCCGAATCCGAGAAATCTTTGGTTCCGCCATGATCAGTGAAATCTTTTTCAAATGGGCAAACGAGTCATATTTTTTATCGGTTTCTCGGGTTCGGACCTCAAATCCGGGTGGCGACTCTAACAATCACAATCTTTTCCAACGTGAAAACGCACCGTTTTCCAGTGGGCCGTCCACACTATTGTACTGCATTGAGTTTGCTATTTGTTGAGTTGTTGCATTGCATTTGTTGTTGTTTGACTGAATCGAATTGAAGTAGGGGGTTGGGTGGTCATGAATCGGCGGTTGTTGCTACAAGTGTTTTGAATCGGTGGTTTGTGGCTACGGAGTGGGCTGTTGTTGTCTGAAATGGCACAGCAAAAAGCAAAGGGAAAGGAGCTAGCGATTGTTGCTCAACCGTCTAAACCTAGCCGTGACGATGATCCACCATTGAGGGGGAACCGTTAATGACCGATGCGGGTGCTGGATCAGGGCATAACAAAAGAGCAAAAAAGCAAACTCGGGAGGAGGTGTTCAATGATAATACGATGAATTGGGTTGAAAGCTTGAAAGGAAGGCCGGCGAAGAATGGAAGGCAAGTGGATGCCATAAGTCTCGAGGAGAAATTCAGTGTCCCTGAAATACGTCGGGAGGGACTTGAGGGTTGGTTTGAACCCCTTCCCGGGTATAATCTCAAGTGCGCAAGAGAGTTTTATCAAAATGTGGAGATAAATGTGAACAAGGATACAGGGTTGCCCATAGGACTCAAGTCGAAGGTGAATAACAAGCCAATCCTCATTTCTCCTAAGACCATCGCCTCGCACTTGAAGTACAAACGACCCGAGCCCTCAACAATCAACTACCCTCGGGCGGAACCACTTGACCCCGACTTTGTGAAAGGCATACTTTATGATCATCCCGAGCAAGCTACCGATCCCATCAAGCCCAACTTATTCAAGGAAGAAATCCGAACCCTAAACAAAGCCATTCACCATAACCTCTATCCTCGGGGAAAGGAAAATGAACCGAGTCAGAAATCGGCCGAGCTCATGGCGGCATTCATGGATAGTTTTGTGGCAGATTGGGCGGAGTTCATTTTAAACCAAATGGTTGATTTTATCCAGAATACACCGACAACCGCTCAAATGTGGTTTCCGTGTATGATCACCGCCATATGCCACAAGCAAGGAGTGAAAGGCCAGGCGTATTATCACATGGAAAGGCTTGACCCGGGGGTTATTGAGATGACATCTGTTAAAAAGAGTCGGGCCCAATCAAAAGTGGGGAGAGCCAAGACAACAAGGATCACCCGAGCATCCAATGTTCCACCCTCGACAGCCGATCCAAGCTCCACAGCCGGTCCCTCTTCTTCCAAAGGCAAGTCTAAGTTGTTTGTGCCCCACCGGATGGGTCGAAAGCCACAGTGTGGTACAAGAGGATTTTCAAACAACTTGCAACGGTGCTCAAGGAAGTACACAAGGCCAAGAAAGAGAGGAAATTGGCCAAGCACCATAGGGAATGGGAGACAAAGGTGCTTGAGGGCCTTAGTGGGCAACACTATGAGGCCCCTGCGGAGCTTGTTGTGGAGGATAGTGATGAAGACGATGAGGACGAATCCGATGATGACGATTGATTGGGGGTAGATGGGAACAATGGGTGGTGAATTACAAGTAGTAGTATATAGTAGTTGGCTAGTGAGTTGGTGGAGTCGATACACTTGTTTTTGTTTCATTAGTGTTACATCGAACTCTTGGTTTGCAGTTAATAACTTTAGTTGTTAGTTAGTTTTAATGCATTTTTTGATGCCGAAACTTGGCATATGATGGTGTAGTTGAGGGACGGTGGCGGCCAAGGGGTAGATACCCAAGCTAGTATATGGCCGCCATACTTTTGTAGTCCCTCCTTTTTGCTAACCAAGGTCAATACAAGCTATCCATGTTAAATTCATTTCTTAGTACGTGATTAACTCCGATAGGTGCACGCTTAGCAATATTTCATGTTTATACTTGAATTCTTCCCGTCATTAATTAGCTCCTTTGTCCACAAGCGCATTTTTTATTAGCTTGCGGTAATCTTTTGTCTCGTTATCGCATTTCATGCTAAGCGCTTATTATGGGATGTCTTGATATTTTAATGTGTGTGATTGCAATTTTTGGGGAACAATTTTTGTCTAGCCCTATTGGAATTGAAACTTTTTGGGGTGCATATCACTTGTCTACTTGTGTGGCCTAGTAGTTTCATAATTGTGCATGGCATGTGTGTGCGTGAGTTGCTTTTGGTTGAATGATTAGGATAACCGGTACTTTGCCTAGACTTTTTGTAGATTGAGCACAATTATCGTATCAGGTACCCGGGAAGTTTTATTTAGTTTAGTTGGTTGTTTTAGTTTAATTTGCTAGGGACTAGCGAAGTCCAAGTTGGGGAGTGTGATAAGCCCCCAATATTGTATATATCCGGGCTTATCTAGCTCTTTTTGTTCACATACACACACACACACACATTTTAACGCCTTATACGATTGATGTTGCGTGAAGTGTGTTTTTGAAAGTTTCAGGTCAAACCGCGACATAAGACGCAGTTGAAGCACTTTGGGACACATCCCAAGAATCCAAGAGCCAAGGAGTGAAGATTTGGCTAAGGATCAAGAAGTCCAAAGATCACAAGGTCAAACCGGAAGACAAAAGCCGTGACCAAGACTCACAAAGACTCCCGGTGGAATCCGAGAGTGAACGAGCACTCACGAGACCAAGTGCTCCCCTTCCCAAAGCTTGCACTATGTTCGGAAGTGTTTTGGAAGATGCCCGGTAGCACACAAGGCCAATGGATGGCGAAGAAAGAAGAGGCAACCTCAAATGCCTTAGTATTGATACAGGTATTGATACCAGTATTGATAGGTATCAATACTTCTAAAGAAGAAGCTGAACAGAACATTGGGTATCGATACCCCCAACCTTGGTATCGATACCCAGGCATTACGGGGAACATTTTGAAGGCAGGTATTGATAGGTATCAATACCTAGCAACCCGAGAAGTTGTTTAACCCACTTGTTGGACTTTCTATTTTTGGAAAGTTTTGTTTTTTAGATTTTTTGGAGAGAGTAAAGTTGTTTGGTGTATATGAGACCCCTCTCTCTCTCTCTCTCTCTCTTCTCTTTCACTTTTCATATTTTACTTAAGTCTTTTCTTTTGCTCCCACCTCTCTCCTCCATTGGAGAGCCTTTGGAACTCTCTCTCTCTCTAGAATTCTCCCGTAAGTATTTGTCTCTCATCATTTTCTCGTGTATTAATGTTGTAGCTACTCGTTGGATCTCTATATAAATCAAGTTTGTTTACGTTTTTATCGGTTAAATTGTATTCTCTATTTTCTAGTCATTTCCTTCTTAAACCTTAATTTTTACTTGTTGTTTGTGATTTTCTTAAGGCTTAAAGTGGTAGGCAAGCTTAGGAACTTTGCTAAAAATTAGTTTATTAAGTCACATGTCATGTTCTTTATTTCCTTTGCAAAATTAGTCATATCTTTCTTAGTTGTGATCGCGTAGTCGTTTTAGGCTCGGTCTTGGGGTGAGTAGCATCCCGTGACTTATGTTGATTTGATCTCCTCGCCATATTGCAAACATTGCTTGTTAATCAAAGAGTTAGGATTAAATTTTATGTATCAAAATTTGGATTTGTTAATCCCTTTGATCACACGTAGCCAAGGGCTTGACCATTTGGTACGTGTGATGCTTAGGGCTATGTCAATCAAAATGTTTGTCTAAATGGCACAAAAATCCTACTCTTTGAGAAACACCATGTGGACGGCCCACCTGGATTGTGCGAAAAAGATTGTGATTGTTTGAGTCGCCACCCGGATTTGAGGTCCGAACCCGAGAAACCGATAAAAATATGACTCGTTGCCCATTGAAAAAGATTTTACTAGTCCTGGCGGAACCAAAGATTTCTCAGATTCGGGGGCTTGGTTACGAGAGGGGAAGGGTTTTACGGCACCCCTCTCGCCCGGTCCGTGAACCGGTCTCTACTCGATATTTTGTGGGATTTTAAAAATGTTTGAAATTTAATTAATTCACGTAAATGGGGAATCGGGGACGGGAATCACATAACAACAAAGTATACAAGGGATACGAATTTACGGTGAATGCTTGTGCATTTGGTCTACATGAATAATGGTAATAATAACAACAATTACTACCAATATCCACAAAAATAAACTACAACAGAAACTATACAATCAATTCCAAGGAAGTATGAACATTGGATTTATCACACTGCTTGCAATCTGGATCCCAGAATGGGGATTGAGCGCTCAAGGTGATGACTTGAGCGCTCAACCCTCATTTCTCCCACACATCTTCCTTGCTGGTTTTTCATGTTTGATGGTGATTTAAGACTTTGAACCATTACAGAAACATCACACAAGTATCACCTTGCTTGAGAAATCATCAAAAGATGTCAAAAACATACTTGTTTTCGAACCAGTTTGAGCGCTCAAGGCTCATGGATTGAGCGCTCAAACCAATTTTGAAAGAAAGAGAGGGATTCAGATCACAAACGCCGTACTGACAACTTATACACACCAACAAGGACTTAAACCATAATCCATCATCAGAACTACTGGAAAATTATAAATAAGCCAAGAACAGTTTGAGCGCTCAAAGATCTGACCTTGAGCGCTCAAGCCATAACATGGCTTTCTAATTTTTGACCTTTAAACAGATTTCAATGCCTCCTCAGGATCACCAAAGGCATAAAATGAAGTTTCAAAAGGTCAGGCAGCCACTGTTTTGCAGTTAAATATAAGAAATTTGTAGATTTTGATCTTTGATCACCATAAAAGGTTAATTTACATTCATGCATGTAGTTTTGGTGTAGAAATAAACTGTTTTGAGAGCTACATGAACGCAATTAACTCTTTAAATAATTATCAAAACCAAAAGAAAACCCAGAAATTAGCAAAACAGAAGCTTGTTCAGAATTGGGCTTGAGCGCTCAAGGCTAGAGGCTTGAGCGCTCAAACCTGTTGTAACTGCAGATTTGAAAAAGGTTTTTGAGCAACTTTCAGACCTTTGTGAGTTCAATGCAAGTATAGATAACTTGCTTAAACTCACTGGTCTTCCTCAGATGGGCCAAAACAGTGAATACATCACATGTTTTACTACCTTTTGGAAGATGTTTGTGATTTGAACTTGATTCTGGGCTTTGGGATGATGATTGTGGATGTTTTTGGCTTATAATCTGGACGAATTGAACAATGTAGGTGGTTGATCGATGATCAAGGGTCGAATTTCTGGGTTTGATGAGTGGTTTTATAGGTGGTTTTGATGGTGAAAGAGTGGTTTTTGTAGAGAGAGAGAAAGAGTGGTTTTCTGGTGGAATCCGAAGGTGAGGAGTGTGAGTGTTCGTCCTCAAAACCAGGGGTGTTGGATGGTTTTTATAGAGTGAGTGGGAGGGAAGAGAGGAGAGAGAGGAAGTGGGTTTGTGTATTTAGGAGTATTCTTGGTGTATTTTTGGAGTTGGTGGAGTGTATTGTACACATAGAGATCGTATAAGATCATTCCCAGACGCTCCCATGCAGGAAATCTCATGATGAGATACTCTGCAAGTTGCTGACTGGACCAGAGTTGAGCGCTCAAAGCCGTGGGCTTGAGCGCTCAAGGTGCTTCTCAGGGGTTTGAGCGCTCAAAGCCATGGGCTTGAGCGCTCAAGGCTATGGATGGCAATTTGCTGGCTTGGTGTGGTTCAACAGTGCTTGGGTTGGTTTGGCACGTTTTGATTGTTTGGGTGGTGTTTTGTTGGTTTTGATCAAATTCAAGTCATTCTTACAAGTTCCAGGTAATCATGATTGGTCCGTTTCATCATTGGAAATGCACGAGCGTATCTCGGGTTCAAAATTGGGGTGTCTACACACCATTCCTAATCAAACGAGTTTAAAAACCAAATCCTCCGTTCGGGGTCGTTTAACAACGGCCCCGAGCCGGTTATCTTAGAGGAGAATGAATCAGCCTAAGACATGGGTGTTGTGAACCCCTTGACTTGGCCTTGTTTTAATTAGTCTTTTTAATTTCGCGTCATTCATGGAGTTAAGTGAATTCCACCCCCAAATCAAAGCCAAGTT
Organism: Vaccinium vitis-idaea; assembly: GCA_963854785.1. Classification (NCBI taxonomy): domain Eukaryota; kingdom Viridiplantae; phylum Streptophyta; class Magnoliopsida; order Ericales; family Ericaceae; genus Vaccinium; species Vaccinium vitis-idaea. Next base: position 28,338,381 of record OY978217.1, on the reverse strand, counting down.
TGCCGCTTTAAGGCTAAAACCATCATTCGTGAATCATCCATCACGCGCTGCGCATTCAGTCTTTGTGGAATCGACCCGGTCTTACCGGTTATCTTGGTGCGCGATACCTAGCCCTACGCTTGGGGCGACACCTTTTGCAATACAATCCAAGGGCTCAAGCATATATCTTTAAGGGTGTTAGTGTAATATACAATAAATACTTAGAACCGCAGGGGTTTATGTTTAAACTTCTAAATGAAGAATCTATTTTCATATTTTAGTTTCATAAGATAGGATTTTATGTAGTCAGTGCCGCCAATATATACTTAATAAAATTTGAATTATAACTTTTCTTCATTTGGTTATGAACCGGATTTTTAAGTTGTAAAGTTTTCAGTATCTCTTGTAAACCAAGTCTCATAAACGATTTGTAAATTGACTTAATATAAAATAAATAAATAAAAAGAAAATGCTTGTCTCCGCTCTTAATCATAGTCATCTTGGTATTAAAATTTGATACTAAACATTGAACATTATAGTAAGCATAAAATCATGTTTCCGTAGTCTACAGTGCCTAGGCACATGCAAATTCACGCTTTATGTAAAAACACATTAGTATGTGCTCCATAACATTTCAAAATTAATACACTGGGTATCACATAATTCATCAGAAGGTGGTCGAGCAGTTTCGGAAAAACAGAGCATGTGCGGGTTTGGCCAATTTTGATGTATGGGTCTCATTATCTTTTTCACTTCCAAACAATAAAAACAACTAATACGCATCATACTTGGGGGATAATATACTTGGGGAAGTGCGTAAATATTAATCTACCTCTCCTCCGAAGATCAAAGCAAGAAGATGATATTTTAGCAAAAATGGACACCGGAGAAGATGGCTAGCAAAACGAACTTCGGGGTGGCTTTGAGCTAGTTGTTTGGAGTGTTTTTGGGTGCTTGAGAGAATAGGAAAAGATCGGTATAACAGATTCGTGTTTGTAAATTTGTATACTAAGACCCAACTTTCTCTCTCCCCTAAAAACTCCATTGATTGTCTAAGTTTTTCAACCCTTTTGTGTTTACTGTGAGTGGGTTTAAAAGGCAGAGGTGAGAGTAACGCCCCGTTTGGATGCCGGAGATGATTTTGGGTGGATTTGTAACGAGGGTGAATTTGTAATGAGGGTGGATTTGTAACGAGGGTGGCCCCACCTCATAAGAAGGGTGGATTTGTTAGTGAGGTGTTCGGATGGTATTTTGAGAAGGTGGATTTGGAAGGTGGATTTGATAGGATAAGAGGGCAAATGACCGATTTGCCCCTAGTTTGTTATTTTAATAAACTAAATGGATTAATTTCATTATAATAACAATAAATACATAATAATTACATAATAATTAAAAAAAACACACTAAATACATAAAAATATTGAAACCGAATTACAACAAAAAAAATTAATTTTCGGGAAAAAAATTAATAATTATTAATTTGTTAAATCAATAAAAGACAATAACTTGTTTATTTAAATGGTGAGTAGGTCAATATATATAAATTTTTAATTTTTTGTTGAATGGAGGGTAGATGGTAGTTGAATGTAGAATGGTTGGTGGAGTGGTAGATAGATTATTGAATGGTGGGTTTATGGTTGAATATTTGATAACATTTTCTTTATAAATACCAAACTTCAAGTCACATTTTTTTTACAACCAATTTTTGAACAAAAAAAACAAGTATCTGTTTCACTTGTGTTTTTAAGTTGGCCTCAATGGCACGTCATGGTTGGACCAAGGTGGAGGAGGAAATTTTGCTGCAATACCTTACGACACTTGTAGATGAGGGTGTTTGGCAAAGTGATTTTGGATTTCGTCCCTCGTATTCAGAAGTCCTAAAAAATCAGATGCAAGCTTCTTTCCCTGAAGCTGGTATTACAAAAATTCATATCGAACAGAAGATTAGGCTTTGGAAGCGAGATTTTTGTTATATTAATCAGTTGCGTCAACTTGATGGATTTGGATGGGATGAAAATGAAAACAGCTTCGTGGTGGAAAATGATCAACTTTGGAACGAATTAGTGCAAGTAAGAAATTGTCAATACGCAAAGTAAATTTATTTAATTGTTCTTGTTTAATATAAATTTGATATTTTTTTTTATATATTTTGCAGCGTCGTCCACAATTTGCAAATTGGAATGGGAAAATTTTTTCCAATTATAATCGATGGCACTATTGCTTCACACCTCAAAACGGTGGGCAAGATGAAGATTGAAGCAGTTGGATGTGAAGAATTTCTCTAGAATTTCCAAGTCTATGTTTATTTCTCTAGAATTTCCAAGTCTATGTTTATTTCTAGAATTTCCAAGTCTATGTTTTTTTCATTCAACTGTCTTTGTTTTGGAGATGTGTAATGTATTGCAAGTAATGAAGTATTTATTTGAGAATTTATGTTTGACTTGCTAATGAAGTTTGAATTTCAATAAACGGTTATGTTTACAAAATCTTGAAACATACAACTTCATTCAGAATCAAAAAAAGGTGCCAACAAAATACAACATACAAACTCAACGGCGTTTAACCTTGGACTCTATGTTTGGTTGAGCTTTAATAGTTGTCCCCGGCAACACCTTAAGCAAGGCTTTCTCAACGGCGTTGAAAAAGCCCGACCTAAAGCCGTTTTCGGCTCTCCACTTCACACCGTCGCCAAACTCATCCATCATGCAATGAAGGAGGGCTTCCTCCTCTTTAAGAGTCCATAGCCTACGAGCTTGTTTTTCTTTACCGTTATTACCCCTTGATCGCTTAGTCGATTGGGATTCTTGTTGACTTTCCATTGCGTTCGCTAAGATTATGTTCAATAACAGTCACAATTTTATACAAGACATGTCACAAATATGAAATATAGAGCAATAAATATGGAAATAGACACCCACAAAGCATCAATACCACATTTCTTGAATCATAGTCACAATTGAACAAGGTACTTGACAAATAACACAATCAAAAGTAGTTTTTAGTCTACTTAAAAATTACAACACCAAATAAACCATAAACATATCCTAGTCTGCAACCAAACCACTGTCACCATTAGCTAACCAATGGTTGTACATCTGGGTAGCCATGTTATCCCTCATCTCGGTCCATTGGGTGGTTGGCTCGATGGTAGTGATGTACTCATCTGGAGGGACATTATGGAGGTTCTCCTGCTCCCACAAAGTGTATTGAGGTTCAACTGGATCAACTGCCATTTCTCGCTTTATAAGGTAGTGGAGAAGGCAGCAAGCTGTGACAACGCAACATTGAGTCCTAATGGGGTAGTAAGAGCAGGATCTTAATATTCCAAATCTCATCTTCAAGACCCCGAATACTCTTTCTACAACATTTCTTGCCGCAGAGTGCTTCATGTTGAAGCACTCCTCCCGACTCTGGGGCATGTGTCCTTGCCTCCAAATGTTGATGTGGTATCGTTGTCCCCGGTACAGTGCTAATAATCCCGGCCCGTTAGAGTAACAAGCATCAACAAGGTAGTAACAACCTACATATTTCATTTCAAGGCCTTTGTGAGTTTGTAATATAAATTGTTGAGGTCCGTAGTCTAATGGAAAGTAGCTACAGTGACGTACCCTGTGGAATTTTCAACCCATGAGGCCTCATCAAAGCGTTGCGGAGCACTCTAGAGTCTGTGGTTGATCCTTCCCAACCAGACAATGCATAGATGAATTGTAGGTTTCGACTACAAACACCTAACACATTTATCGCGTAGTCACCCTTCCTTGACCTATAACGGGCCTTGTCCTCAGATGGGGGGAGGACAGGTATGAACGTACCGTCTAAAACCCCTAGACAATTCTGTTCATGAGAGGAGGCAAATAATTTAGTAGTTTCACTTATTTATTAATCAAGGATTTCAAGAATATGTAATGTAGTTGGGAAATTCATTTTACCTCAAACCACTTCCACCTACGATCTGGCTCATTTGGAGGCATAGGTTCGGGATGATGCCATAAAACATTGTGAAGTCGCAAAACTACCAATAGAACTGCATTGAAATGCCTACTAATTGTTTCCCTGGACCTTATAAATTGGAACTTCGTAGGCCTATTCTTATTATGGTGCGAAAGGACCCACAAAAAAATTGCAACTTTATCCACAACTGTTACATTCCTAGAGTTTTGTAGGCCTCTTTCCTCTAACAAATGACACAAAACCATGAAAGTATGCCTATTAACCCTCAATAGGTCATGACAATCAGTATCAGAACCCCAAACTACCCTATTCAATGCATCTTTTTGGGGTTTATAGACATCGGGATTGATACAAATACGGTGCCTTCGTCCAAACCGTTCGTGAATCAAGTCCATTATTAATAGGTAAACCATGACAGTAGTATTGACTAGTCTCAGGAAACATATGATAGCTACCAAAGCGTTACGCTTTCTCTTCTTCCTTTGTTCACGTTTCGTTAGTTTTGCCATCTGTTTTCAAATAAAACATCTTCACATATTAGGGTAACCATTACCAGTAAATCATTACCAAAACTCATTACCAATAAATCAATTTTCACGAAACTAGTTCATATGTGGAGCAAAATTTAGGGCATAACAAACTATCAACAATCAATGTTCAAGCAATTAGGGCAAATTTTAGGGCATACCAAACTGTCATGATGTCAACAGTGAACTCCCAAATTTCAACCTCAGTTGAATGACAAACCGAAATCAACAAAAAATGAGTTCATGGAAGCATGGACACCCAACCATTAGGGCAAAATCAAAAACCAGAAATTAGGGAAAACTCAAATCGTGATAAATCAAACCATTAGGGAAAAAATCTTAGCAATTAGGGCACACTCGAACACATAGCAGTCCCATTTCTTAATCCCAGAAATATAGCAGATAGGAAATCATAGCAGTCCCATATGTTAATCTCGAAAACGAGTTCGAAATAAGCAAATAATTGATTTTCGAAACCACAAATTCACCATATCGGGAACAACAATCACCAACAATGGTATACCTGACTGAAATAGCTTCAACCGAGGTCGAGATGAAGAAACACCAGTTGCAACAATGACGAAATCGACGGAGTCCCCTCTTCCCTTCTCCTTTTTTCCTCTCTTCTAAAACAAACCCTACTAACCAGATCTGGGATTGTACACGTACAACACCCTGATTTGGAAGGGTAAAATCGTACCAAAAAACACCAAAACCACCCGGAGTTGCCAACGACAGGGTATACCCCAGCGTTCGCAAATCACCCCTGGGGAGGATTTGCACTCCAAACAGTAAACCAGTCGGGGAGAAGAAAGGGGCAACCAAACGGTGGATATAAGGTGGAACTAGGACTACAACTCGACCCGCTTGTTATATCCGGGTGCAAATCATGCATCCAAATAGGCCGTAAGAGTTTTGGTGAAAATTTCAGATGAGAGAGGGGATAGAAATAGAGGATTGATTTTTGGTATAAACCAATGGACTAGGGGGGGTGTTTAAGGTCTAATGGTTAATAGTAAGTGACCATGGTGGTTGTCTAAACCTCATTGGCTAATTTTGAATGTGTGTCAAAAATAGCAATGCATGGAATGACATGGGAGGAGATGTTGATAGACATAAAACAAAAATGTGAAACTGACTATTTGGTTAGGAAGCAATTCACTTAGGATAGTTTAGTTAGTGACTAACTACTAAGGACGTAGGGATTATGTATACATATAAGAGTATATATATATATATAGTCCCGATCTAGTCTGGGATCCCTAAGTCCGGAACTCATAGTTCCGGATCAAATTTTCATGATCCAAACCGTCCAATGTGTTCAAAATGTGTTTTCAAGGGTCCACGCGGGAAATCATCAAAAAAAAAAATACCGGGAAGGGCTTGATCCAAACAGTTTTTCGCAAAATTGTAAATATACAATTTTTGCGAAAAACTGCTTGGATTAAGCCCTTCCCAGTATTTGTTTTTGCAGATTTCCTGCGTGAACCTTGGAAAACACCTTTTGAACACATTGGACGGCTCGGATCATGCAAAAACATCTTTTAAAACCTTCAAAACACCCAAAAACCTTCAATCCGGGATCCTTGACTGGATCACCGGTGTATATATATATATTCACCAGTGTTTTGAAATATAGGAAGCAACATTGCGTATTTAGTTTAGACAAATATAATTTTTATAAATCGAGATTTTATTTTATTTGAAAACAAGAAAAATAGGGCAAAAATTTGGGTCATTACAATGTAGGTCGATACCCCTAGCACTGTCCCACAAGAACTATCTACAAAAAGCGGAAAACATATGGGTACAGATTTTTGGTACAGAAAATGTATAATTTTTTTTATTTGGGTCCGCTCTGGGTTCCACGCGAATGATCGAAGCAATTCATGTTTTCAAAATAATGTTTACATGTATCCCGTACAAAATTAGCTCATTCGGATATCGAATGCTCCATCTGTTTCTAATTTGGTTCAGAATAAAAAATTGGATAAACCGATGGAGCATTTACCAATATCCGATTGAGCTGATTTGTCACTGAGTACAAGTAAATATTACTTTGAAGAACATAAGCAGCTCCGATCATCTGTATGCGACCTGGAATGATCTAAAACTAACTGATCTCTTTGTCCCCTAAAACAACTTGCATTTCTCTGGCAAAATCAATGGCATAGATCGTAACCACTATCAAGACATCGGCCCGCCTCTCCATCAAGTCCTCCACCACAGATGAATTGGGAAAAGAACAGACTCAGAGGGTTCCGTTTCTTCAAACCTTGTATTCCCATAAGATTTTATGGGAAATCTCATAAAACCAAGGTGCTAAAATGGGAAATCCCATAAAATCAACTAGGATTTTTCCATAAAATCTTATGGGAAACAAGGCCTGGAGTGAAGTGAAGTAATGATAATCAAGAGAATAAAGTGGAGGTATTTCCATAAAATTGACTTATCAAAACTCATGACGAAACAATAACCGGGGTGGCTCTTTATATGCAACATGGATCTTGTTTGATAAATCTTAGCTCTGTTAAACAAAGTTTTAAAAATTATATAAAATATTGTAGATTTTGAGACATAGACAATTTTAAAAGGTATGTTTGTTGAAATTGGGACGGAGGGAGTATATAGGAAAGATAGCGATATATACATGCGATGATATATACATTCAAGATAGTATATTTGAGCTGATGAAATTCTGATGAGTGAAAAGGTGGTGGTAAATAAAATAATAAAACACGTCATAGATTTATCACTTGCATATAATCACATAAAGCGTTCATTTGACATGCAAATTGTACCTATTCAAGAAATCTATATTACAATACTGTTTACATATAAAATTAACAAATCCAATAATTAATTGACACGTAATCAAGAATGCCAAACGTTGGCAAATATATGTCAATGAAAATACACTGGATTAATGGAATAAAGATAGATCAATGCGATGTCGTATTGGTTCTCAATTTGAAAAGCAGTTATTGGCAGTTACAAGTCAAACTGATATAATAAATTGACTTCGAAGTCTTGTTTTCAACTGCTAAATGCATGAACTCCACGTGTAAACGTATGAAACAAGGTAGTTGATAGTTAAGACACGTGGAGTACATCATGCAAGGCAGTTATTTCCTTAACGTGCAATCATTTGAGTAATCTAAGCAAACCATGCAGATTCAAAGTAAAACTTCTAAAGGAAGTTTAGAGGAATTCAAATTCAGACGTGGTGGAGGGAAGAAACTGCAATTCGAAGTGTAAAGATGGAGTTCGAAGCAAACCAAGTTCAAATTCTTTGAGCGGGAAGTTCAAGTCACAAGCAGTTCCTATAAATAGACTCTTCCAGTTTCGAAATTCAAAACACATTCTCTCTCCCTCCCAAATTCGAAGGACTATAAGAATGGGCACGGGCACGCGTACATGCACGTGCATCGATTGTTTAAGGCGTTCCTTCAGACAGGGCTACGGAAACAGACATGCACTAGTATTATAGAAAAGACATGTTTCGGTAAAAAGTTTTTAGACATGGGCTCATTAACCGTTTTGCATTTTTTAAAAAAGTTTATTAATTAAAACATGCATTTTCAACTTTATTCCAAAGCTACGTAAAAACGTGTTCAGGAATCACGCTTTCTTAAAAACGTGTTTGAGAAACACGCTTTCTGCGTTTGAGAAACATCTTGTGTTATAGTATTTTGACTAAACCTAGTTCACACAAATCAAATTTAAATTAAAGCTACATTGCCAGAAATGAATAGAACATTTCGAACAATGTAATTTTCAAAATGCTACATTACACATTCCTATTTAAATTAGGAAGACTTTACATTACATAAAATATCCATAACATTAGTATTTGATTCATAACTATTGTATAAAAACTCACTTCCTTTGAACATGTCTTCACGATTCACGACATTAACTGTAATGACTGTCAAGGTAGAGAGGGATTTTGTAGATGTTTTTGGATGTAGAGAGAAGATCGATCTCTCTCTAGTCATTTTTCGCTAGATCATGACGTCTGGTCCTAACTAGTACTAAATCATCATTTTTTTAGATTATGTAGCTTTCACTCTCATTTCTCATCTCGCATTTACATTTCATTGCGTTTAGTTTTGGTAGACTTTTCTCTACTGGGCTAGTGAGTTCACCCTAATAATTTCAGGTACCTAGCACGGCTCATGACTTGGATTGCGTGGAGTGATTGCATGCATCTTTTGAAAGCTTAAAGAGGAGTTACCTCATCATCTTGAACTTATAAATTTTGAAGAGATGATTTTGTAACTTATTCATAGTAAATCTTTTGACTTGTGATTTGTAATAACTATAACACTTGTTAATCTCAATTTGGGGCATGGGTACCCGTAGATTATTGTATTTTGTTGACGTTGACTTTAGGTATTGAACTTGGACTTTGACTTGGACCGTGGACTTGTTGACCGTCCAAGTGGAATTATTTAAAGTATTTTCCTCTAAATTTTGAGGGCGTGACACATTAGCCCATTTGCATTTTTTTAGAACTTTATAATTAAAACGCACGTTTTTAAACTTTATTCCCAAAATACGTGAAAACGTGTTTGCAAAGCATGCTTTCCCAAAAACGTGTTTGCTGAACACGCCTTCTTAGTAATTAATGGCATAATTAATTTTCTGTTAATGATTAATTGAAAACGGTTTTAACAAACACGCTTTCAAAAGACGTTATTAGAGCAAATCCAATGCAGAGTCATATTCAGTTCTATACGCAAAGTATAGAACCAAATATAAAAATCCGGAACCCAGTGCAGTGCCAAATCCGGTTCTAAAATGGCACAAATGGAAAAGTGGTTCCAAATATAGAACCAAGGATGGCTATACCCTGCCATCTCACCAAATTCCAACTGCCATTTCACAATCTGAACTGGAGTATACCTGAAATAGGCCGGTAAGTGGTCGGAGTCTGCTTTTGTAGCCGAAAAATGACCGAAATCTTGAACTGTATTATACATGTTGAAGTCGCTGGAATCTACTCTCACCGTAAACAACACTGGAATCTTCTACAACACCGTAATCTAGAAAGGGGGTTTGATTGACCGGAATCTGGTTTGGATTTTGAGGGTTTCATGATGAGGGGTTCAGCGCGGGGCTTTGAATGGACCGTAAGATGGGGTATGATTGATTGGTTTAAGAGAAAGTAAAGGAGAGGGGTTTGATCAAATTGATCAGAGGAGATGACTTTCACCAAATGTTTTGATCACTAGAGATGGGTTTAGGGTGAAATCCCCGGTATGCAGAAAGAGAGGAGAGAGAGAGAACAACTGAAAAAAGGAAAACGTTAATTGGACTTTAAATTTCCAAGTAAAAAATGAAAAAAAAAGAGGTAAATTAGGAAAAAGCTCTTTTTAAATGAAAAAATTACGCAGATAATTGAAAAAAAAAGGAGGTACATTGAAAGAAATGAAAAATGAAAAGTAATTGAAAACGATGGTAAAAAAATTAGTTGAGAACGGGGATTGAAAAATGACTTATATAATTGAATTGGGGTCGAAAAATAGAAAGAAATTGAGGCGGAGGGAAAGTTAATTAAATTCGAAACTGTTTGGTTCTAAAATAAAACCAACCACTGGAGGTTGAGTTTTATTTTGGCACCAAAAACCACTTTTTGGTGTCAAAATATGGCAATGGTTATAGCCATTTTGCAATTAGCATTGAATTTGCTCTTAGGAAACACGTTTTCTAAAGGCGTTTCAGCAAATCACGTTTTCAAAGATGTAAAAATGGCGGCTTTGGATAACACATCAGTCTGTTTGTCCACTAGGGCCTCCCTAAAAACAAGAAGGTAAACGAGAGCGACGACTGTTGCGAACAAAACCAGGGAGTCGGTTGTAGAGGATAGCCACAGAGAGTAGTAACAAAATTAACAGAAAAGCCATGACGACTAGCCCCTATTTATTTATTTTTTCTTTTTGAAGCTAAAAAATCACAAACTCTCTCTCTCTCTCTCTCTCTCTCTCTCTCTCACACACACACACACACACACACACACACACAAGACAGTCACAATCCACCTCGTCCCTAGTCCCTCCCTCCGAAGTCAAACCCCGCCGTGATTATTCCTCTATCCCTTCCTTCATCTCTTCTCTCTCTACATCTAGACATGTATAGTACAGACGCGATTATGTATATGTATTCCTCAAAAGTCTATCCGGTTTCTATGTGCATAATCCATCTGCATCCATTTCCCTTCATGTGCTGATGTATAGAGCCTTAACTAATCCAATCTCCCTTTCCTTTTCTTCTCCACTGAATTGAGCAGCTGGCTATTTTCATTGACTTTTAGGTTTTTTTTTTTTTATCTAAAAAAACTCTCTTTATAGTCTCATGGGTATGTATGACTGAAGAAATCCATCTAGCTAGCCTTACCTTTGAATCTAATCATCTTACCTTTCAAGAGACTCTTTAACTTTACAATCAATAGTCGCGATCTATGAGTGACTGCTTTAAATGGGTGGGCTAGCCTTACCTTTGAATCTAACCATCTTACCTTTCAAGAACTCTTTAACTTTACAATCAATAGTCGCGATCTATGAGTGATTGCTTTAAATGGGTGGGTGTGTTATTGTACTCAGAAGAGACTTTTTTAGTATACCCATTTGTTGACTGTGAGATCCAAGCCGTTCTTGTTTAGTCTATTTATTTTTGTTCTAGTTGAATTAACTGAGACGGGGAAGGGAGAGTGCTTCGTGTTCTCTGAATTTGATAAGATATGATTCATACGAAGGGTTTCAGTTTTTTCAATTTGGCACTTTCTCTACTTGTTACTGGATTTCTGTTATTTGGTTGTGTGTTTGGTAAGGAGTGTACTAATAGCCCTACTGAATTATCTTCACATACCGTTCGATTCGAGCTGTTGTCTTCGAATAATGAGACATGGAAAGAAGAGATGTTTTCACACTACCATTTGACTCCCACTGATGAATCCACGTGGTTGAATTTGCTCCCTAGAAAGATCTTGAGGGAGGAAGATGAGTTCAGTTGGATTATGATGTACAGGAAAATGAAGAATCCAAGTGGGTTCGGTAGTGTTCAAGGGGTGGGCTTCCTCAAGGAGGTCTCCCTTCATGACGTGCGATTGGACCCTGAGTCAATACATGGGCAGGCTCAGGAAACCAATTTGGAGTACCTTTTGATACTAGATGTGGATAGCTTGGTTTGGAGCTTTAGGAAGACTGCTGGTTTGCCGACTCCAGGCAATGCTTATGGAGGTTGGGAGGAACCGGATGGTGAACTTCGGGGTCATTTTGTAGGTTGGTTTAGCTCCTTAATACATCTCTTCATTGATTTTTTCTTGTTTGGTTTGGTTTTGTTAATACCCTGGTCCTTGTGAGCTATGCAATAAAAAACATGTCTTTAAATTTCTTTTAGACAGAGTTTTGATGTTGGATTTGTATAGGGATTACTGAGGGGAAAAGAATATGTTAGGAATTCTTGTGCTTCATTTACTTTTCTCGTGGCTTGACATATTCGTCGACTTGACAATGGCTATATTTTGTATTAATATAAAGGAAATAAGTCGTTATTTTTGTCGATCAGTTTTATGAAGTAGAAATGAAAAGTGGCACTACCCATAAGGCTTGATAAAATGAAAATAAAAGAGGGGGTTAGTATGAAAATTAAAGAATTTTTAATCTTGCTAGTGAACAAAATACTCAATTCAGCGATGGAGGTGGACTCTTTTGTGGATTTATGACCATAGACTCCATAGGTCTCGGCTATTTCTTCGTTGTAGTCAGCTTCTTCGTGAAAGACAAACACACTATTCCTTCTTTTCGATCGAATCGTTTTTTGTAGTAATTAATAGATATGTCTACTCATAAGGCTTGATAAAAAGAAAATAAAAGAGGGGGTTAGTATGAAAATTGAAGAATTTACTAAACCCAACCAAGTGTTGTGTCCTGAATCTGATAGTTAAGATCTTCTCACAGCATTGTGATTGAATTTTATTTTTGTGCCATGCATGAAATTGGCATTCAAATTTTTTTTTGGGGTAAGTAAATTGGCATTCAATTTCTGCTGCATTAATTTTCAAATCAGTAGCTCCCATGAATGTAAATCTTGGCATTAACTTCATAGTTTTGCTCTGCTCAAGGAAGTTGGTATGCTCTTTTTATGTTAGTTTGTGGGGTGCTAAACCTTGTTCCTGGGTCCATGAACTGATCTTCTAGAAACTTCGAAGAGCATTGCAGGGCAATCTTTGTGTCTTTGTTTTGGATTACTAATTTCCCCAAATTCTGCTAGAACTGAACCTCAAATAATCACATATGGTGGATTCCTTACCTCAAATGATGTAATGGTTTCTGATTGATTATGATAAAGTCTCTTTTGCTCCCAGTTCATATTTGATCTCTCTACTCTCTTTATTCTTCTTCTTCTTCTTCCTTTTTTTTTTATTTTTTATTTTTTATTTTTTATTTCTTGATCTCAACTTCAGTTTGTATAATGTTGCATGTATGATTTTTCAGATTTGATTTGAAGATAATTAACTTTTTATTTGTTGAAGGGCATTACCTGAGTGCCTCAGCACAGATGTGGGCTAGCACGCACAATGATACTCTCAAGGAGAAAATGTCTGCAGTTGTTTCTGCTTTGTCCGCCTGTCAGGATGAGATAGGTACCGGGTATCTTTCTGCTTTCCCATCTGAGCTATTTGACCGTTTTGAAGCTGTAAAACCTGTTTGGGCGCCATATTACACCATTCATAAGGTAAAATTACTTCAGCATTCTTGGTGTTAGCTCAGCTTTTACTTTGTGTAACTGACCTTCATGTTTTGCTTAGCAGATAATGGCAGGCCTTTTAGAACATCATATATTGGCTGGTAATGCTCAAGCTTTGAAGATGGTAACATGGATGGCTGACTACTTTTACAGCCGTGTGCAAAATGTGATAGCAAAACACAGTATTGAAAGGCACTGGCGATCATTAAATGAAGAAACGGGCGGCATGAATGAGGTTCTTTACAGGTTGTACGCAGTAACGGTACGTAAAACTCATTAAGGAATCTCCTTACTTCTTTCCTCGTTCTTTACATTGTTAAATATAATGTGATTATCTGTTAAATAAGAGCCCAAAATACATTCACATGGCTTTTGGACATTCCACTGTATACAAAATGATCATATGGCTGCCATTCTAGCATTTGGGAATCTGCGGAAGGAGTTTGTTCAAATCTGCAATGAATTTGACGACCATATTTGCTTTGAATATGTTTGGTCGATAATGCCCTTAATTGCAATATTCCTCGCATTAAACAAACTATTATCAATTTTCAAGGCCAAGATGTAAACCTGAGTTTGGTAAGTGCAACACTATGGAGTATAGTGCATTCACAATTTGTTGGTGTTGGGGTTTGGTAGATCTTTTTTCGTGGGTGCTTTTTTTTTGTAGTGGTTTCGGTATTCTGTTTTGGCTCATCATTGTAAATTTTAGGTGATACTTCTAAACTTTGACAGAGTCATTTATTGTAACTGTGCACAGGGAGATTCGAAGCATTTATTGTTAGGTCACCTTTTTGATAAACCCTGCTTTCTAGGACTGCTTGCAGTAAAGGTAATTGTCTTTATGTTGTTTAGTTTCCTGGTCTGTTTTCCGTTTTCCTGATTTCCTCTATCAAAAATGCTGTATCAAGTAATGTATCTTTCCTTTTCAAGAGATAGACCTTAGGCTATATTAGGAAATAACCTCCAGCATATAGAAGGTACATCATCAACTTTCATTATTGGCTGCACCCATATATATTCATATGGCCAATGAAGCAGCTGTCCATGGAACCTGCTAGAAGTGTTTCCTGAACGGCCAAATGTGCCTTTGATGGGATATAAATTGGTAAGGGTCCAAAGGATCAATGATGCTACTAAGATTCTTGAACTAGCTAGTTTGGCATAACATATGTAGATTGCTTAAGAAATATATGTCGAGTTGGACTCGTAAATGTCACGAGTGATGTAAATTCGCGGCGCCGCGCGGGGGGGGTGGGGGGTGTGTGTGGATGTTTTTGTGTGGTAAATTGAGAGTTCACAATGAGTTTTTAAGTAAACACTACCTTGTTCAGAAGCAGATAAGTATACTGTGGATACCCGCCTGTTGTGGCGCGAATTCGCACACAGAATGGCCAATGGCGTTTATGTATTAGCGTCGAGGTGCTCGTTGCAGCACACATTGAGAGTGAAGGTGTTGGGAACCCTTATTCGCCCAACCAAAAGGTTGGTCTTTAATTGTTTGACTAAGAAACTTTAATTATTCATTTGATTTCAACGAACAGCTGTCTAGACACCCCAATTTGGCTTTGCAAACATTTAAGCTCCCGCCTTGGGGAAGTCCCAATGATGAAACGATTTTCTTGTTTGCTTGGGTTCTGAGCATAGAGCCATTTGTTTTGTACTCCATGACATGTGCACTAGATGAATACCAACCCTTTTCCTACTCGTACCTACTCCTCCATTCAAGCCTTACCTTTTCCCAAGCCTCAGAGGTGTGTGGAATGTACCTAAGAAAACAAGCCCTGATTAGGAATATCGGCCGCCACTCGTCTACTATTGGCCGCTACTTGTATCTGTCGGTCGCTACACACACTATTGGCCCATTACTCACACTGCAGTCTGCCAATCGATGTCTGGGTCCCTACCACTATCCTGATAGTAGCACTGTCGGCCGCCACTCCTACTAGCGGCCGCTGTTCATCTTTCAGCAGAAAACTTTCCACAGCGATCAACGTGACCTTTTAGTCATTTTGGACGATTATGGTTCACACTAATTATAATGTGGCCGCAACCTTGAAGATTTTGTGTGGGTTGATTTCGTTTCCATCTTTCTTTCGATTCTCATCCTGTATAAAGACCCTTCCTCTGTCATTTTGAAGACACTAGTTTCAAGAGCCCAACACATCTCAATACCCTCAACACTCCGAAATACCCTTCAATACCACTTCTAAAACCCTAGTTTCTAGTAGAAAACACCTTTTTCAAGCCTCAATCTCTGTAGCCAATACCCCGAATGTTCATCTGGTTCTCTGTTTCGAAGTACAAAACAAATGCTTCATGCTTTTAATAGCAGAAATCAATCACAGCTCTTGCACAATTGCAAAGAGGTACTGAGGGATCCAAGGTTGGGTTGCATCAATAACCCGCGTGGGTTAGACCTTTTATCTCTTTGTTGTTAATTTTTAGTTTCTGTCTGGCAGTTTGTTGTTTTGGTGTGACGAGGAAAAGCGGCTGCCACTACGAGTGGCGGCTGCTGATTGTTGTATATATGCATAAGCGGTTGAATGGTCGTAAGCAGTGACGTAGGTTGTGTTGGCCGACAGTGGGTTCAACAGCAGAACCTGCTGGTTATTTTCTTACTTTCTTTTCAGTACATGTCTTACCTGTTTATCGCTTTCGTCTCCCATGTCTGTAGAATGAGTGAATGACTAATAATCAGTACCTGTGAAAGCATATGAATGGTTGAAGTGTTCTTGGTTAAACGAAGTAAAGGTCGACCATAAGGTTGGGAGGAGAGGGGTGCCTAGCACATTCCCCTTACGGTACCTTTGGCCCCCGGACGCTGGAATCTCGATTAAATGGTTTCTTGGTTGCCTAAAACCAAGCGGCGACTCTCTCGAACTCATAACGTGTGCTGCAACGGGCACCGCAACGCTATACACGTAACACCATTGGCCATCCTATGTGCAAACTCGCGCCACAACGGGTGGGTATCCACAAGCTAATTAATTAGCCTTTAACAAATAAGGTGAGTGGAAGCAATAACATGGATAGGGAACAAGGATTATATGGTGAAGAAAAGAAAAATAAACAAAATAGAGGGTTCTGGTAGAGAATGCACCAGTGGCCGACTGAAGGATGGGTAGTTGACACTAACTGGCGGCCGCTACTTAAGACCATTCAGTCCCCACATGCGTATACAACATACCAGTGGCTGCTGTTCCTCGTCACAACAGCAGAAAAGGGTAAGTTTGAGAAATGAAGGAAAAACGCAAAAGAATAAAAGGGCTAGCCCCAACATCCCGCCTTGATCCCTCAGCTGCAAAAGTAGATAACTTTGCTTGGTTTCCGAGCCTTTTATCGATAAAAGGTGGAAAACTCGGTGAACAACTTAGAACTCGTTGGGTTTGAAGGGTTCCGGATACTCTCTCTGTGTTTCGATTGCTCACAGACTTCTCTCTTGTGTGTGTAACTCGGAGTTGTAGGGGTTTGAAGCTTGGGTTTTGTGTATAGAAGATGATAGCAGCAAAGTTTGCAGGTGGAGAGGAAAGAATGGCTTAAGTGATGACAAAAAAAACTATAGAAGAGGACCCTATTTATAGATTATAGAACTGGGATTAATGGAAATAAATAAAATTTCATCAAGATTGCTTGAAGATTCTTTCTTAGAGTGGTGGGCAAGTAAAAGAGCCGGCCCTAATGTGTTTTGGGAGAGCAAAACATGTCCGATGTAAAACTGTGTTCTGGAAGGTTCGGATTGCAGAAATGAGTGTCGGCTGCCACTCGCAATACAGGCCGCCACTCGGACCAGCTGCCGCTACTTCTAGACAGCAAAGGAAGCCAAACTTTGCAGGCTCGCCCCGGAAACTACCGGACTCTAATTTGCGCGTGATTTGAACGGTTGGAAAGCTTGTTAAGACCACTTTCTAACCCAACTGTTTTGGATCGAAAATAATTTATACATGAAAAGAAGTGACCATTTTACCCTTAGATGGTTAGAAAATAAGTGATTTGGTAAAATGCTCGTATCTCCCTCATTTTAAATCGAATTGAGACATATTATATATCAATAAAGAGGATTATGAGTGTACTAAAAGATAGTGGAATCCAATCATAAAATAGGAAAGTTAGGTTATGAAAAGTGGGTTGAAAGCAGACTGAATCAAAGATCGTTGGTACTATGGCCAAAACACGTGTCCACTCACTCTAAGTGTCATTTGGTACTCCTATCCCTATTTCTGAAGTGTTTCTTCATTCTATAAGAGTTCCACAAAGTTCATAGGGCCTTCCCCACTTCATCAAAGCATTCCAATACCGCTTCATCGTATAGATTCCCCAAGGTGGGGGCTTAAATATTTGCAAAGCCAAATAAGGGTGTCGACATAGACATATACGAACCCCCCCCCCCCCAATGTTGTGCAACTCTTAAGTAAATGTGAGTTTTTTCTTCCTGAGTTCTAGAAAAATCCATTTTAACACAACCTTGCATAACTAAAGTTATTATTACCTTGCAGGCTGATGATATTTCTGGATTTCATGCCAATACTCATATACCAATTGTCATTGGATCTCAAATGCGTTATGAAGTTACTGGTGATCCACTTTATAAGGTAAGCCAGCTATAAAATGTTGCTCTCCTTCTGCAATTGTATGACCACCAAAGGTTGTTTTCTGAGACGAGTTCTCTTATAATTATGCAGAATTACACTTTTCTTCTTGTGTAGCGACCAAAGACCGGCTTTTACTTTTCTTGAATTTTTCCTTCTTTTCTTCTTATTATTTGTTGTATGTCCCTGGTATTTGGGAGAACTTGGAATCCATGTAATATGAGCATTAAGGGAAGGAAAAATAAAAAATAAAAATCCAAAGATTAGTTGCAGGGAGCTCCTAAAGTGGTGCCACTTCCATCTTAGGAGTGCAATTCTGCACTCCCAACTTAGGAGCCTGACGGAGCCCGCTTCCATTGAGATGGGAGCTCGCTCCTTACGAAGATGGGAGCTTTTGTACGATATTGGTATAGGAAAATAGCAATTTATTACTTTTCTTTATAAATTGGTCTTTGATTTAGCTCATATATATATAGCCCAAGTCATGATATCTTGAAAAGAAAACCATACATTATCCCATTTCTTATGCATAAGGTCAACTTGGCCCATTCTTTTTACTTCCTAAAATGATTAAGGCCCTGTTCGTTTTTCAGTTTAGTTTTAGTTTTAGTTTTGATGACATCATCATTCCCCTCATTTCTCTCTCTATATCTCTCCACTCATTACACCTGATGACATCATCAAAACTAAACTAAACTATCTAACCAAACAAAGCCTAAAGAATTTTTCCTATGCTATATTATTTTGGTAATATATGTACACATTCCTTTTGTGCTCCCAACCTTGGGAGCTTCTATATTCCCCCGTTCCCACTCTTCCGTTCCCGCTTCGTGCAACTAAGATCCAAAGTCTCTTCTTCAAAATAGTATAAGAGCAAAGACCATCAACCTCCAATATGTTCACACATCCTACCACTTGATTTTTTTTTTTTTTTTTTTACGATTGCCAAAGTAATGACGTGATCCTTCAGCAACCTCAGCTGCAAAGGCTTTAAAAGGACCAAAATATCTGCATTGATGGTAGTTCATGGTAGCTAGAGTGGAAAAAGAGGTGGACTTCATTTCCATTCTCATACAAATTTTTGTTTTAAAATTTTCACAATAGTGGAATGAAGATGATATTTCGAGTATTTTAGGACATTTAAGACATTTGCAGACGATTTATGTCTTATAAGTAGCGAAAATACTTTCCTGAAATGGCCTATTTCTATAACTTTTCACTAAAAAATATTTTCTCAAGCATTTGTGCACCCATTTTCCGGATATTTTCCCAAATTTGGCAATGCTGGAAATAAAATTTGATCAAACACCTTTGGAGTGCATGTCCAATAGTTTCTCGCTGAAGCTTTTATCCTTGTTGAACAATATCACCAGTGGAAAATTATAATGCTGTTTTTCCAGGAAATGGGGACCTTCTTCATGGATATTGTGAATTCTTCCCACAGCTATGCAACAGGAGGCACATCTGTCGGCGAGTTCTGGTACAATACTTGAACTCATAATTTACATACATCTTACCTATGACTAAGCTCTTCATGACATTCAAGCGCCATTGTCAGAGACAACATACATATAATTATATAAACAATGAAATGCTGTTCATGCCACCTGATTGTTGGTTCACTTAATGGTCATTTGGTCCTGGATTGTAGTATTTTCCTCTTCAACCTATGTGCAGGTCAGACCCAAAGCGACTAGCAGGCACTCTACAAACTGAGAATGAAGAGTCATGTACAACTTATAACATGCTAAAGGTATGTTGATTGCTATTTACAAATTGGGGCGGTTTGGGGCTTTTGGGCCGGAGGTGGAAATAGATTTCAGTTTGTATGACTCGCCACATTATTTTACATTAATGTGACAAATGAGGAGAATATTTACTTCCTTATGTAGATATCATGATGATTTGGTATGGTTGGGGAAGGAGGGAGCTGGTGGTGAGTTGGAAAAGCCCTTAACATTTTTGGTATCTTACATAGACGACCTCACAGATATAAGAAAATTGTCCAAGGACCCCAAGTAGAATTAGGAACATTGCCTGTACCATGAACAAGTCCGACATAATCCTTCAACATGCTAGGTTTTAATGTAAACAAATCTTAATTACTCTCTCTCGGTATTTGACCCAGTTCCGCCAAATCCTGCCTCCGGCCCTGGGTTTTGGTTGTTAGGAGTTAAGAGATCTCGACAAAGAGAATTGATGTTAATCTCTGTTCAGTTTTGGCAAAGCATGCACTTCTCTGTCTGTAGGCACTGCCATCAGCAATAAACTATACTTTTCCATATCATAATAAGAATTGTTGTATTTGAGCATTGCACTGAGAGTCTACATGGTAGGTCTCCCGCCACTTGTTTAGATGGACCAAAGAAATGGCATATGCGGAGTACTACGAGAGGGCCCTGACAAATGGTATACTTGGTATCCAAAGGGGAAGAGAGCCCGGAGTGATGATCTACATGCTCCCACTAGGCCGTGGCGTTTCAAAGGCCGTAAGTTACCATGGATGGGGAACAAAGTTTGATTCCTTTTGGTGCTGCTATGGAACAGGTTTGGGCTTGAAACCTCAATATTTCTTTTGAACATGCTCTCTTTCTTTTTCATTTCCCCAAAAAAGAAATAATAAAAAACCCTTAAGCGGTTTCATAAGAAAATCCATAATCTGCAGAAATCTTTTAAATATATCAGGAAACCTTTTCCGGATGCAAATAAATAAAGCTAATATGCAGTTGAACAAGACCAACTTGTTTGCATCAAAACCTTAGACAGACTTACTAATGAAGTATTCTTGGTTATTTCATGAGTGATGTCAATTTCTTTCATGAAAAATATCCACCTTCCGACCCACCCCCGCGGTTTCAATTGAAAGAATCACAGAATCTCACTATTCGGCATGTAACTTTAAGTAACTGATGATTTGATTTCTCATTCCTCTTTAGTCTTGTTTCAGAGCATTTTATTAGCCTGCTATTCATCAATCACACATGTGATATCTTTGGCTTCTTATTCAGTTGTGGTTTTGATTCTTTTAATTAACCTGCTGTTGGATCTTTACATCTTTTGCTAGTGGCTAGCATTTTCGGGTTTTTCTTTGGTGGTCTGAGAAGTGATGGATCCATTTATTCCTGGCTTGTCTAGGAATTGAGTCATTCTCGAAGATGGGAGATTCAATATACTTTGAGGAAGAGGGCGAAGTTCCAGGGATTTACATCATCCAGTTCATATCAAGCTTACTTAATTGGAAATCTGGACAAATTTTTCTAAATCAGAAAGTAGAGCCTCCTGTTTCATGGAATCCTCTGCTTCAAGTGAGCTTGACAATATCGTCGGAGGAGGTAAATTCTATATATTGTAAATGTTTTGGTTGGTAAGCAAAACCTTAAGCACCAGAGTGTGAAAGGAAGAGGAGCATGTGTGCTTTTTGGGGAAACTCACAAGAGTAGTCATTTTTATTAAACATGATTTGAATTTCGAAGTGGATCAATGGAAATACAAATGTAACAGAAGATATGTTAAATCAAATGCACAGCTTAAGTCCAGGGGACAGTAAGTTGATGAGGTAATTAATGATACTCTAAACAGAACTAGTTGGAATAAAAACGACCAATACATTTACAATGTTCTTCAAGATGATTTTTGTTCCACCAAGAAAGAGGAGACAAAAGTGGTGTATCAGAAGCTTGCATTCTTTATAACATGGATCGTTGTAGGATTAATAAAATTCTAAACCTTTTGTTGCTGCAAACTGTATGGAGCGTTCGAAGATCCTATTTGGAGTTCTATAGTAATTTTATTAGTTCAAGCACTTGGGCAATGAAGTTGGTTACCTGGTTTATGCAGGAAGGGTCTGGTCTGCAATCTACCATTCATTTTCGTATACCGCTGTGGTCATTATCGAATGGCGCAAAGGCGGTATTAAATGGTCAGAATTTGTCACTACCAAATCCAGGTCTGAACTTTGTTCTCTCTCTTCCACCTCCTTACTGGATTATATCCTTCTATTTGAACATGTTTCTGTGTCTGGTATCTTCTATTCTTCTGGTTTCTCACAAGTCATAACAGTTATTTACAGAGATAAAATCATGAAATAAACTGATGTGAGCTGTTTTTTACTTT
Organism: Vaccinium vitis-idaea; assembly: GCA_963854785.1. Taxonomy (NCBI): domain Eukaryota; kingdom Viridiplantae; phylum Streptophyta; class Magnoliopsida; order Ericales; family Ericaceae; genus Vaccinium; species Vaccinium vitis-idaea. The sequence continues at coordinate 28,316,471 of OY978217.1, read as the reverse complement.
GCACTGTTCAACTACTTGGGGGCACTCTCACATAGGTGGCCTCGGCTCAGGGCCTGGCCCAAAGTCATTTCCTTCCCCTTATGTTTGGTTCTTTCCACTAGTCTAGACATCTCAAAAGACCGTCCATACGAGTATTTAATTTATCTTTTTTAGATAATTTTGGAAAACTCCCTCTACTAAAAAGAAATGAGATCTTCTCAAAAAAATCTTGATCTTGAAAATAGATTATGCTAAAATAAAAGACAGACAAATGATGTTGCAAGGAGTATTTTCAAATTTGATCATCTCAATCTGCGAGTACAATAGACTAGAGGTTGCATTGAAAGTTATTGAGTATGGTAATAATGTCTAAGGAGGACTTGTTCTGCTCCCTAGTGGATTATGCATACAGTCAGCCCACGTACACATTTCGTTCTACGTTTTTTTGTTTTTTTTCCTTAGCAAACAGAGAGTTTACTTATGTTCTCCTCCTGTTGCAGGTAACTTCTTATCAGTCACTAGAAAATGGAGAGCTGGTGACAAAATAACTCTTGAACTGCCTATGAGTCTAAGAACGGAAGCCATCAAAGGTATTACAGTGCTCTCAGCACGAATGTGTTATTTGTACGCATACATATGAAGCATATATTTAGCATTTCCTGCCATCTTCTCTGCTTTGAAATGACTGATGACTTATTCTGATAAAACTTCAGATGACCGGCCAGAGTATGCTTCAATTCAGGCAATTCTTTACGGCCCTTACCTTCTTGCTGGTCTAACCAATGGAGACTGGGACATCAAAACAGATTCATTTGCTTCCATTTCAGACTGGATAACTCCAATTCCTGCTTCTTACAATTCCCATCTGATTTCGCTTTCCCAAGAATCAGAAAATTCGGCATTCGTCCTCTCCAACTTCAACCACTCACTTGCAATGCAGAAGTTCCCTGAATCAGGCACTGATTTGTCTCTTCGTGCCACTTTTAGACTTCTTTTAAAAGACTCGAATCCCCCCACAGAATTTTCAGAGCCAAAAGACTTTATTGGGAAATCAATCATGCTTGAACCCTTTGATTTTCCCGGTATGGTTGTGACCCAGACAGGGAAAGATGGAAGTCTTTCTGTTGCAGATTCTACTGATGGAAGCGTTTCTGTTTTCCGTTTGGTTGCTGGATTGGACAGGAAACCTGGGACAGTTTCCTTGGAATTGGAAGGCGAGGAGGGTTGCTTTGTGTATAGTGGTGTGAATTATGAAGCAGGTTTAAGCATCAAGATCAGCTGCATGTCTAGAACATCTGATGCTGAATTTGAACAGGCAGTGAGTTTTTTACTGAATAATGGGATTAGCGAATACCATCCGATCAGTTTTGTGGCGAAAGGGGCGAAAAGGAATTTTGTTCTCACTCCTTTGTTTAGCATGAAGGATGAATCTTATACCGTGTATTTTAACATTCAATCTTGAGAACTTTTCCAGGTGGAAGTTGGGGAAGAGTAGAGTACAATTGTGGAACAGTTTTTTCTTCTTTGATGTTACTGCTATAATGGATATACTGTAAATATACTGTATGTAAAAGAAAGTAATGTGAAAAGAAGATTTGTTGAAGGTACTAGTACTACTGCTTTTGTTTAGGATCCAAGACTTGGATTTGGGATTCAAAAGATCCTAAAAACAAAGTACATATTTGATATTTTTTTTGGGTAAATTTCTCTTACCTCCCTTTCCATCATTTTAAAGCTAATAGTGTTACCCTTTTGCATGAAATGACTGTAGTACCCTTAGTATATATACTCCACTGTAAAAACTGTTTTTTTTTTTTAAATAGAGTTTAAAAACATTTTATAAAAATTAAACCGTTTTAATTTTTTGAAAATAATTTTTAAACAAAAAATATCTGTAATGTCCTCAAATTTTAAAGGTAAAGTGATATAAATTCACGTGAAAAGTCAATAAAGTCTAAGGTCCAAGTCAAAGTCAAGCTCGACCTATAAAGTCAAAATCATACACAATATAGTTCATGTGATCCCCATACCCCAGAATAAGAATATGAGTTACAAGTGTTATTACAAACCCAAGTCAAAAGGTGAAACTTAATTAAGTTACAAAATCGTCTTATAAAAAATATAAGTTCCAAGATGATAAGGTAACTCCTCCGTGTCTAAGGTCCAGGTCAAAGTCAAGCTCGACCCATAAAGTCAAAATCATACACAATATAGTTCACGGGATCCACATACCCCAAAATAAGAATATAAGTTACAAGTGTTATTACAAACCCAAGTCAAAAGGTGAAACTTAATTAAGTTACAAAATCGTCTTATAAAAAATATAAGTTCCAATATGATAAGGTAACTCCTCCGTTAAGCTTTCAAAAGAGATGCATGCATACACTACAAGCAATCCATATCATGCTCCGTGCTGGGTACCTGAAATTATTAGGGTGAGCTCACTAGCCCAGTAGAGAAAAGTCTGTCAATCTTAAATGCAATGAAATGCAAGTGAGTGATAGACAAAGGATGCACAAGTCATGCAACAAGGTTCAAGAAATTTTAGGAGTTAAAGGGTTGAAAACAAACTCATTAACCACTAGATTCCCGTTACCAATACCCCACGTGCCCGACATCTCGCATGTGTCCAACTCGTCCATTACATTGTGCCACAAGTTCATTAGAGTTAAACCTTTTTTTTTTTCAAATTCCTACTGACACGCCCATAAGACGGCCCTAGTATCCTTCTAGGCTACCTTTCGGTCCCGTATCCATATCATTCCTCATGTATATCCTTCCGGGCTACCTTTTGGCCCCGTATCCTTATCTTGCCATTGGCCAAGGCATAGTTCCTCGCGACACGTCCATAGGACGGCCCGAGTATCCTTCCGGACTACCTTTCGGTTCCGTATCCCATGTTTTAGGTACATAATTTCATTTAACAAGTTTCAATGTTGATCTCGTGTCAAACATGACCCATGTGTCACAACATCCTTTCACAAGTGTCTCGGACTCTCAACTCAACCCAAAGGTAACACGTAAAGTGTCAATTCACGGACCGTGTCCTCACTAAATTAACCAACAACCAAACTCGAGTATTATCACACATTCTCTATTATCATTTAATATCTAGATGTTACTAAGGTAGAATGCTACATAATTAAAGTGGGTTTTGGGAAGAGCAACCCGAAAACTACACAAAGAATGAGATTTTGGGGATTTTGCACTAGGACACCAATTTTGTTGATTCCGAAGCCAAATATCAATGCAATGAGCTAGAGGGAGATGATTAAACAACCAATTTATGTAGAGGAACAATAAATTACAATCAAACATTTTCCTCAATCAAAGTAGCAAGGAAATGGGTTCAAAGTGGGTTACCTTCAAACACAAGTATAATTCATGAGACCATGGTAACAACTTGATTGTATGATTCAACGAATTTTTGGAGGGATCATAAGGGAGCAAGACTCAAGACTAAGCATGATTTCAACACCAAACATGATTAGAATGAGTTTTCTCAAGGAAATACAACAAGTCATTGTTTCTCCGTTTTGGGGGAAAAACTCAATGGCGCACGCGGTTGTTGAGCGGGCGTGCCAGGACTTGTCAACGTCTAACGTGGAAAAGGGTTGCGCGCCTTTTCTGACTTCTAAACGTAGAGCGATTGTGTTCGACCCAAAAGACGAGACCGAAATGTAGGTTCGTTGTTTGCCTCAATGAAGAGGACTTAAAATTTCCCAACCGTGTGAGAAAATGAGAAGAACACGTCGTAACGGAAAAAGAAAAAAAAAACTTTATTAATGGTGTAACAAAGTTTGGGTACAAGGAAATGGAAAACACGATCTAGGCAATCTAGAATCTTGTGGAACGATAAAAGAAATGATAAAACTCAACGGGTTTGAGTGAAAACATAGTGTGGCTAGAGCCGAGTTTTTGGATAACCGTGAGATTGATGGTTGAAGAACCATTTTCTCTTCTTCAATTCTTGAATTTATATACCCATGGAAGAGAGAATTTGATCCCTGAAAAGAGAGTGCCAAAGTGGATAGCTTTCTGCCTTCTTGAAATATGGTCAAGTGTTCCATGTTGTATGGAAATCAAATTACCCTTTCCCTGATCATTCCCATTTCCACGTGTTTTTTGAAAGACAGTTGGAAATCATGGGGCTTCATATTTGGAATTGGTAGATCATGGGGCAACTTCACTAACTGCCTCTTCTTCTTTTTACGTCTAAACCAAAAGATAATGGGGCCATTTCGACCAAGTTAATAATGGCCCTAAGGAATTATCTAGAAATCACAAAATGGGTCTTTAACTGTCATTTTCCGTCTGCCGTGGAGTAATTACTATTATCTCAACCGAATAAATCCCATTCGGCTAATTTCTTGTTAAAATTTAATTGGACCTCAGCACGAGATCGAGAATTAACGCAACCCATTAATTTCATAAGTAAATTTAGCCCAATTCGGTCCAAAAATAATACTTTTTGGCCCTTTAGGGAAAAATGCCAATTTTGGGTGTAAACAGTCATATACAAGATTAGTCAGGAAAATGTTATACACACACGCACACTACATTAGCACTTAGAAAAGGTAGAAGTGTCCCTACCTCAAAGAGATTGAGCTCCAAGTTGAAGATCTAGCAAACCCTAGCTTCCAAACTCCAGAATTCACCAATTTTGAGCTTTTCCCAAGGTAAATGCAAGGAGAAATCAAGCTTAGATGACCAATAGTTGAAGGATTTGTGCAAGGGTTAAGAGGATTTGAGAAATTTTTGGGAGATTTGTGAAGGAGAAAGAAGAAAAAATGGAGGAGAAGAGAGAGAGAGAGAGAGAGGGTCGGCCTCTGGATCCATGGATCCGGATCCTCTATGAGGATTTCTCTGTGAGGATCTTGTGAGGGTTTTGCTGTGTGCTTGATAACACAACAAAAATGGGATCTAATGGCTCATAGCCTCTTTCCTTGTTTCTAAATCAAAATTCTTGGACTATGATTATATTTTCACTGAAAAATTTCTTGTGTAAAATATATTATGAAGATATTATCCAAGTACTTTTACGTATTCCGTTTATAACCAAAAATATATATTTTAATCAAGTACTTTTCGACATCTATTTTGAAATGCTTCGCTTTATTAGATTGCTATAACCTAATCAATTGGATAATAATGTTTGATTTCATGATTGAATTTTTTTTATCCTAATCCAAAATTTATATTCTAATCAAGTACTTTTCGACATCTGTTTCGAAAAATGCTTCGTTTTATCAAATTTCTATCACCCAATCAATTGGATAATAATGTTTGATTTCATGATCAAATTTTTTTAGTCAATAGAGGATCAATATGATGTTCACATATGAGATGAACAAATAAAACAGAAATGAAAATCGGTTACGAGGGTGTTTGATCTGAGTCAATTATCATTTAGATTTTAAACAAAATATATTATGAAGATATTATCCAAACACTTTTACGTATTCCGTTTATAATCCAAGAATTTTTTTAGTGAAAATATAATCATAGTCCAAGAATTTTGATTTAGAAACAAGGAAGGAGGTTGTGAGCCATTAGATCCCATTTTTGTAGTGTTGTCAAGCCCACAACAAAACCCTCACAAGATCCTCATAGAGGATCCGGATCCATGTGGGAGGGGAGGGGACTTGATTTTCTCTCTCCTCTCACACACCATATATAATTTTTTAGTAAATCCACATAAGGTTTTTACTATAATTTTTACTAAAGCCATGACCACATGTCAAATTAGGGAGCGTGAAAATCCATGACCTATAGTTTTTACTAGTGTCCAAAATTTGGACTCCAAATTGGTTTCTAAATAAGGGTCCTTTCTATTGTCAATGGGTTGACAATAAACAAATAAGAGGGCAAAAAATACACAATTTAGGTTTTTTTTTAACACTTTTTAATACTATATTTTTAGACACTATTTTATTTATTTAATAATTTTTTTGATAACCGAATGTCCGGATTAGCTTTCGCGCACCTCGACTAATTCCGAGACTCTGGAGGTAACAATCGGGCATAACCTCCAGCGACCCCAGGAGTTTGTTGGCAAAATGAATCAAACATGAGACCTGAGATGAGATCAGACCACTATTTCCAAGACAAGACTACTTTGTCAATCTCTTGGGTTTATTTTCACACACTATTATTCAATTTTCACATATTTAAATACACTTTTTAATCCTCAATTGACTAATTTTAAAATTTTCCTTTTGAGATTACTACTGTACAATGAATTCATCAAACACAACGGCTAGCAAAATTCCAAAAACTAGGAGTGCAGTAATTTCCAAGAGAACACCAAACCAGGTGTGCTCAACGTTCACCAAGCAATGTTTTTCTCGAGTTTCCCTCTCAAAATAAAATTTGAAATACACCTCCTTCCCTATTTATAGAAAAATCGATACAAATTCTACACAATAAATACACTCGCTTCAATCACGCTCCCTCTCTCTCTCCAATGGAAGACGACCTTGAGAGCGGATTCAGTGCGGCTCAGCCCCCGCCGTCGCTATCTATTGTTTCTCTTACTCCATTCTCGCCCTCACCACGCCGCCTCTCCAGCCATTTTACCAAGCCCAACCGGCCCGTTCGAGCCGCGAGACAGCTCGCTTGGGTGTCTCTCCAGGGTCGGCTCGTGGGCGCCGAAGAAGCCAGCTCGGCTAGAGCCATAGGCGGTGGATTGAGCCCAGATGAAGCCGTGGCTTGGGAACTGTTTAGCCCCATTCATCGGATTCTAGTAGTTGCTGTTGTGGCCGTTGCGGCCGCGAATTCGACGAAGAACAGGCAGATTTTTCAGCTCAGAAAATCGGTTGAACTCAGGGTTAGTAATTGTGAATTTTGTTAGATTTATTATTTTGGTCTTTGTTGTTAAGTTTGGGTCAATTAGTGTTTCGGAGGGTTGAGAGATGGGTTTGATTCCATATATCCGTTGTAAGAATTGGGTACTTCCACAAATGGGTTAGGTTAGAATTTGAATTTTGTGGTCCGTTTCCTTAATTTGGGTTTTTGGGCTATTTTTCAATTTTGCCATTTCGTATAATTTTTACACTTAAGGTAGTGATTGGGGCTTCGTTTCATTGAATGCGCTTGAGTTTCGCATTGCCCTTATTAACTCACTGATTTAAATCACGATTTTGGCATTCATTCCATGATAAGCTATTGTAGAACGCTTATTTAACCAAATAGTTTTAACTTGTATTTAAGCTTATATAAATCTACACCAAAAATATTTGCAACTTATTTTAAGTATTTTAAACAAATAATTAAAAAATCGATAATCAAAAAACATCTAAATTTAAAGCGATAACAAACAGGGCAATTCATTCCCACTTATGGTTTCATGGTCCTGCCTTTTCTTTTTTTTTGGTTGGACGGTATACATCAACGGGATTAAGGGATTAAGGGTAGTTAGTGAGTTAGTCGACAAGGGGTCCAAAGGCTCTCCATAGCCTTAAACCACAAACGCCACAACAAATGCCACGACGTCAAACCCGCACTCCCACAAGGGAAGGACCAAGAAATGCTATTGGGCTACAGTCCCGTTGGCATGGTCCTGCTTCTGAATTTGTTTACTAATCTTTAGTTGCTCCACGTTGCCCTCATTTTCAGCTTAACTACTAATTAATAAAATAGAATGAAGAAAAGAAGAATATTGAATAAAACTGATTTGGGGGATTTTTTTTAATTATTCATTTTCGTCAATTTCCCCGTAAATGCAGCCATTTAGCAGGAACAAAAAATCTCATATGATTTGGGGTTTTCAGTCCGAGTTTTTCTTTATTTTTTTTCTTCTGTTCTTTATGTGTTTTCCTTCTTGGAGTAATTTCTTGTATATCAAATATTAAATTTCAGTTTTCACCTTCATTGTCTGTTTTGCTTCTTTCAATATTTGTAGATACACATGGAATTCGAACCATATGTCCAAAGAAGTTGCCACGGAACTTAGTTGTATTGCGTAAACTATTTTCAGGATCAGGTGCTATTGAGCATGCAACAGAAGCTTGACAATTTATGCGAGCAAGTGAATTATTTTAAGGATCAACCAGGAACTTGGGACGACATGTCATTTTCCAAGGATGTTGATTCCTTGTTTAGCGAACCAATTGCCTCCGAAAAAGATAAATCAGTTTCCTGTGGCTGTCGGCTTTCTGATCAGCATCAGGCAAGCCATCCAATGGTGAGAATGTTTTTATTCAGTTGACAATTTAGTTGATTGGCAGAGATGTGAAGTGTAAAATCAAATGGTTACCTTATACTCTTGTCTGTTAGGATGCTTCAATTGTCAAACGATCAAGTGGTGAAGAAATGCTCAAGTACAAAGGACGTATATCCGTGGCAGAACCAGAGGAGCGTCGCATGTCTGATTTGTCGGATTGGGGTTCCAGTGTCACTTCCTCTGTTGATATACAGGTAATACAATATCACGAAGCAACTTCTACTCTGAATGTAACTGAAGTTTTGGTTTCACATGAGATGACAATTATGTTTTACAGCCGAACCTCATATCTTAGGAGTTTTGGCCATTTTTCCTTATGGGGAGCGGTAACCGTGATTAGCTTAATGCCTTTCGGCTATAGTACATTAGACTTGTACCGGCTACCGGGAAAACTATTAGACTAGATCCCACTAAACTACACTTGTCCGCTTGACATGAAAAGTAGAGGCAAGCGGAGTCAAAGGCTGAGCCTCAACCAGCAAAGGGGGGCAGCCATGCCAATCCAAGCAGAGCAACTAGAAGCCCACTCTACCCTTGATTTCCGTGTGCCTTTAGTTGAAGTATAGGTCATTGATTGAATCTGATGGCCTTCTGTTGAGTGGTATAGAAGGGATTTCTCTAGTAGGTAGTGACAAGAGGCTACATCGAAAGCTGAAACTTGTTTTCCGGTAGGGTAGGCTTGGAGTCAGAATTCCTTTCTTTCCCAACCAAATAAGCACTTTTACAAAGTTCACCTTCCCACGGTCAAAACAAGACTATAGAGCCTAATTCAAAAAAAATGCTATACCTCGGGTTCCTTTATTGGATGTGTGGTGCCTTTTGGGATGTCAGCACTGCACTGGCAATTTAAGTGCATAACCGCAATCCTTTAAAACAGATCTCCAGGCGAGAAGTACTCCGTCCTTGAGTATATTTTCACAATAGGCAGAAATAGAATATTATTCTTTTTCCATTATCGTGATAACATTTTAATTACCTGGTATCGAAGCTTTCTATGTGTTTTAAAAATACGTCGAGATAGTTGTTAGATTTCTCTTAGGAGTGATCCTTAAACAGCACCCTTCCTCCAAAAAAGACTTGTTAGTATGTGGAATAAGGTGCAGATATGAAGCACATATTTACTTATGGAAGTGGTAAGGACGTCTTCACATTTTCTTCTTAGGAATTGGGAGAATACTGGGCTAGTGGGCTTATTTCTCATCAGCATTTGAGGCTCATTAACAATGATAAATATAAACATCTGTCTAAAGTTTAAACATCTCATCAGCATTTGAGGCTCATTAACAATGATAAATATAAACAAAGCAAATTGCTGAACTCTTAATTGAGTTTCTAAAACTGTCAACCTATGTTACATGGACTGGGGTACGAGTGTCGGGTGTGGGTACGGATCTAAGTGTCGGATTCTTCTAATTCACATCTCAAGGACACGGGGACGCAACAAAATATTCATACTCCTCGATGTATTTCTTTTGGTTTCTAGGATAAATGGTGTTTAATATGTGGGTTAGGGCATTCCATGCATTTTAGTATAAGAGTTATATGCACAGTTCAATGTAAGTTCAACCTGCAAAATATGTTTTCTAGGTGAGTATCCAACCAAATACATCGGACATGGATCCCATACCCAAGTCGAAGTGTCGAGTGTCCGACACGGGTACTTTATACTTAATAGAAGAGTCCGGGTAACGTAGACTAATACAGTAATACTGCATGGCCAAACTTCCACAGCTAAACACATCATCAATTGGACAAGAAATATACAATCTCAAGAAGGAATGCGAAGAAAAGGATTCCACCATAAAGGAGTTATCCACTTTCCTACACTCATCTGAAGCTGCTGGTTCTAAGGTACTTACACCACTAATTTATCTGCATTTCTTCATTGCGAATAGTTATTGTTTGCCAAGCTGAGCCACTTTCTAAATTTTAATGTAAACGATAACAGAGGATTGCAGAGTTGGAAGACATGGTCCGTACGAAGAACATGAGAATTACAAGACTGAAGAAGGACATGTTGGTTCTAGAACAGAAGGTGAGGATCCTTATAAATTCTAGCGGTATGGGACATAACTCTCTGAAAACAATTTGCAGAATAGTTTGGAAAAGGAAGAAAGAGAAATTGCCCCTTTCCTTTTAACCCAAATTATCAACCAGTGCAAAGTAGATTAGTGGAAAACAGTAAAATGTTAGTAGCACTGTCATAATTTCATATTTACAAATTTAGCAGGCACAAAAATAGAAAATCTTGTCATTGTCAATATTGAGTTGAATCCAATAGAACCCTTGTAATGATTGTATGCAAATGACACAGGTAGTCCACTTGACAAGACTACGAAGACCCTCCTATTCAACAAGCTCAAACATTAGGCAGCTACCAGTAATGGCAGAAAACCTCCTGTATGATATGGATAGTACCACCGGCTCATCATCTTCCGATTCAGATTGCCCTCTCAGAAACCGCCCACAAGCCGCTCTTGTTATAAATCAAGATACTTCTGTTCCGAATAGTGATGTTGCTTTGAGGAGAAAGGAAAAAGCAGAACAGGAAAGAGGCTGTGGTTCCATAGTGAAACCAACAGACAGGCAGCAACAATCCAGATCCATTAGTCCTCTGAAAGAGAAATCAATGAATCAGGATTCAATACCTTCTTTAAGACCGTTGCAGTTTCTATCAGCTGGTGGAGATCTTAAAACTAGGACAAGAACTCAAACTGGAACTAAGGCTGCAGCCTCACAGAAGAGATGGGTTTAAAAAGTAAGTATTTAGGAATTTAGCACAATGCATGATGCCAATACATGAGTGTTTTAGATTCCCAATTGGAACTTAGTATCATTGTTTCTTCCGCTATGAAAATTTCTAATATCTAATAGAAATTACATATCTTTGAAGTTTGTTTCTTGCTTCAGGCAGAACTTCTGAAGTTTCACACCTCCTTTATAAAGTATATCAGTAGATGAAGAAAATGTAGAGAAACGAGTTTTATGTTGTTTTCATATTACAGCCTATGTCTGCTACCCAAATCCCAAAATGGCTACACGTTCTTTCACTATTTCTCTTGCCTATTTCATTACATAGACTGTATGTTTTTTGTGTGAACTAATACAACATGAGATAAATAAGAAAATGAAGATCGACTTCTATACTGGATTGTTGTCAATGCCTCAAAGCTGTGTGTTTAGATACTCAGTTGTATTTTATGCTATGTAGTTGAGATGCAGAAATCTTACACATTTTAGAAGTGATGAACAAAAAATCATGAGAAGCTTTGTGTTGCTTTATTTTATTTTACTCTTTTCTGCTGTTTGCAGGTAACGCCAGGCACTAGCAATACTTCCCGAAGATGCATTTTGAAGCCTCAAGTTTTTCTACAATCTGTGGAATATGCTAAGGTGTTTTCCGTAGAAAAGTTGCAATAAAAGAGGGGATTCCTATGTCTATGGAGTCATTTAGGGGTTATCTATACACAAGCCAGTAAATAGGACTTAGGCGCGAGGCATTACTATTCTGTAATCTTGTTGTCGCAATAGAGTATTTTGAGGACTAGTGGTTGATAGAGTTCCAGAGTTGGTAGATTACTTGAATGATACTTTGAACAGTATTCATCTAATGAATACTACTATTTATTTCAATAGCTGCAGTTTGTTTTGGTGAAGATTTAACTTGTTTTTTAAGCTCCACTTTCATAAGCACTTGAGCATTCTATCGAGGCACCAAGTGGTGGTGTTCCAGGATCATAGAATAATTAGTTATAAAAGGAAGGATAAGGAAAATGCTATAAACAGCTCACTGGGTGGTGGTTAATGTTCAAAAAGTGCATTGAATATGTGACAAGTACATTATAGTGACTAAAAGTGTATTATAGTGTGTGTTTCTTTTTTAATATGTTTTGCTTAGATGGGATAGGATTTGTCTATTAGTATGTATTTTTTTTGTTTTGTTTTTTTTGTTTTGTTTTGTTTTTGCAAGGGATCATTTATGTAATCTCTCATACACAAAGAAACATGGGATAAGAAGGAAAATAGTACCAAAATAGTCCTCGAATTATTTAGTCTCCAAACTAATAATCCCTTGACCATAATCCCATCCTTGTGAGAGTGGACGTAGGTGAGTGGATCTATGAAGAGTTTGAGTGTGGGTGGTGAATTTGGTGTGGGGTTTGAGAAAAATTCAAGAGAGAGGAAGGAGGAGGGGGCCGGCCATGTTAGAGGGGAGGGAGGAATGTGATCTTCTCTCTCCCGCAAGGTATTTATATTGTCAAACATACACACACCTCTCCAATTTCCAATGTGTTACAATTAAGCTGAACCAAACAACTTCTCTTATTGACTCAAAAAAAAAAATCTATTCATATTATTGGATTAAATTAAGATTAGGCACGGGTCTCTACACTAACCACGTAGTTCAAAAAGTTAACCTCAAGTTATACATCTCTCCACCTTATGATGCAACGTTTCCGTTGCATTGACTCAGCAACCTTCCTCCGGTGACTATGGTGTAGCACTTAATTCTATATAGCACTTAGTTCCAACTCTGGGATTCAAGAGGTGGCTGATACAACTTCTAGAGGTAGCCTTCACCATGTAGACCAAGTTTTGCTCTAATATCGAGTGTGGGTTGTGCGAACACTACAACAAAATTTATAACATAAAAAGGCAACGTCAATCAAGCCAATAAAAAATCCAATAGTATTATCAACAAAATCATCATATAGTAGATTCAGTTAACCTATAAGAACACACAAATATGATCGAACTTGATAACATTGATACATTGTAGTACATCTATTTCTATATCAAAAGCAAAATGTAGAACCTAGCTTGCCGTCTCTATGCAAAAGTAAAAATCTAAAACTACGCTCTTTTCACGATGTAAAATGCATTTATTAAAGTATCAATATCAAAGCGTCCAGCAATGTCTTTCTCAATGTAAGTGAGCATATAACTCGCAAGGAAATTGTCCTCCATCTTGTTCCGAAGTCTAGTTTCACCAATTTCATGGCTGAAAATGCTCGCTTTGTTGTTGCTATAAAAACTTATAAAGTTAAAACAAGACGAATCAATTTATCAACAAGGGGATAAATGATCAACTTTATTGTTTTCGCCAATACTTGGCACAACTCAAATTGTGGATAAATTATGAAACTCCAAATGCCTCAGCACATCATGCTATCAACAAGGGGATAAATGATCAACTTTATTGTTTTCGCCAATACTTGGCACAACTCAAATTGTGGATAAATTATGAAAATCCGAATGCCTCAGCACATCATGCGCATAATTTTGCAACTAAAAGTTTAAATGCAACTTTTCTTGCTCGGTGAAGTCCATGGGATAACATTCATGTGCAAGCTCTATATCTCTACCTAGGATCTAAAGCAGAGCTAAGAGCAAGTTATTCCGTCACATCCTCATTTAAGCGATTGTTCAATTTTCGCAACTGATTTTCACAAATTACTACAAAAAAGATCAACTTGAAAAATGATGCTCAAGGGTAATGTGGTCTTTGCGAACACGACCTATACTTGTTGTGCAATGAGAACTCATACCTGGGAGATCTATCTCATGTGTTCCACAAAAATAATTGAACCTCCTCTAACAAAGTAAGCCATCCATGCTCTCTATACTGTTAAAGAAGTTTTTTTTTTTTTGGTAGTGGATGCATCGCATTCAATATATCTTAGGACTTAGGTTGGATGACGCCTGATGGCGATTGAGAAGAGAGGCGAGAATGATGCTTGAACCAACTCTATTACGATGCGTGGTAGTGTCATGACTAAACCTTTATGGAATCATTTGATAAATTAGAAAAAATAATCGGCAAGGTAATAGATTTTTAAAAAAATAAAAAAACTTGGGTAGGGCGGGTAATATATGTTTTAGTGTGATAGTGTCATCGCTGAACCTTTACTTTTATGATCGTCCATACCCAAGTTCTCTTCTTCATTTATTTTTCCTCCACTTACTACAATATCAAGCTCTCTTGAAATTGGGTCCATGTGTTTTTCTTTGTTGTGAAGGGTTGTTTGTCCGCACATCCAACGGGCACAACATTACTATATTCACTAGTGTAAGGCTACGTGCTTCACACGTAACTGCATGCTCATTGTTTTTTTGTTGCGGAGGTTTTCCACAGAACAATCAGAGGTTTCATAATATGGTAAGCATGTGTTGTTCTTTGTACTCCCAAGTGGTCTACATAATGTTTAGATGGTTGTATATTAATAATTTTTTAGATGTCATTAGAAACCATAAATTTACCCACATTTTTGCAAGTGAATACAACCTTCATTTCAAAGATCAAGTACTCATAAGTATTTCTTCGTTGATTTTGTCTATGATTCACACGGTCATGAGCCTGCAGTGAAAATCACCATGTAGGAGCATTCTTATTAGACATAGAACTATGCACACGTTTGCCAATTGCAATCCTAATATGTTACCCATAAGCTAAATAAGAACTATTTTTCCATCTTTCAATTATCATATTTACATTCGAGTGTGACTTAAGTTTCTCATACATGACTGTGAGCCTCTTTATATATAACAATGCTCATTAGTTTCTTTTTCTCAAGAGTTCACGACTTCAAAAAATTTCTGACCAAGTTTTTAAAACTTTTTTTCTTGTTAGATGAGTTAATATTATGAGTATCTGTAGATTAGTTAAGTGTAAATTCAGGGCTGGTAGATTAGTTAAGCGTAAATTCAGGGCCGGCCTTGATATTTTGTATGCTTAAAGCGAATTTAAATATGAGCCCTAAGTTTTTGTAAAAATAAATTCATTATATGTGGCTAATAGAAAATAAAATTACTAAATATGGTATGCTAAAGTTCTTACTTTAACTAAAACAAATATTAATTTGAACCTTAGAGTTGAATAACATCTTCAACCACTACAACATAAATAATTTTTAATACATCTGTGGAAGAATTTTAATTTATCTACACTATATCGAACAAATAATATATGGTAAATAGGACCCTAAATTCTGGGAATTGAACCAAGAACATCAAGTTCTAGTGTACACACACACTCCACTGATTCTAGCTCTCAACTTGTGCTGAAACAAAGAATAGATTATATATGACATATATTCGCCTTCTATGGTCAATTGGTTACTAATTTTTACTTAAATTTTTGGGCCTATTAGGCCAAGGCCGACCTTGCGTAAATCGCTTCCTTATATGCAATACCTTGATTAAAAAAAAAAATATGATCAACCGATAGGATGCTATTCACGAAAACAGTGACGAAGAGATAGTGTAATTTCAACTCTCAAAGATAATGTGGCAAGGGCTCATGGTAATTGCAATTTGCAATACAAATTTGGAAGTTTCTTTTCCCTTAAAAGCAATTTACATTGTACCTCTTCCGTTCTCTTCATTTATTCTCTAGCATTTCAGACAACGAACAAACCATCTTAAAACCGTCCCAAACAAACAACAAAGCATTGCCAAATAAGAGACAAAAGCATCATGTACCAAACATGGTGTAGCCAAATGTGTATTTATATATACCTCCATAAATCTGTTTTAAAAAAAAAGAACTAACAATTTCTCCTCTTGTTCTCTAAATATGAAAGACCATATGCAATAAAGAACCAAAATATGACGACCAAAATCAGAGGAGTTCATTGATCGTTGTGAAGCCTCACATTTTCACCCAAAACATATTAGAGGAAAAAAATAAAAGCAGAAAATCTCACTTTTTATTCTTGAACAGTGGAATATATCTAATCCTGAGGTGAGAAGGTTTAGTTGGAGCCTAAACCTAATCCTGAGGTGGTGAAAAAAACAATACCACAAAAAAGGAGTGGTAACAATCAATAATCTATATAAAGTAGAATCAAAGTAAAAAAGAAAAAAAAATGAAAACTCATCTTTCTTCACGAGAAAGTTAGTGTGGGACTTTGGTCAAAGCCTGACAACAGAGAAAACCCAAAACCAAATCATCAAATTTAGAATCTTGAAAAGGAAAATGGGATTTTCATATCAATTCGGAATTCAAAATCTTGAAAAGTGACCTGCTATATTTATACACAAAAAAGCATAGATACCCAGTTGGGAAAAATCAACTATGGAACAAACCCAATTGGAGTAAGACACATAAAAGCAAAGAGCTTACCCGAAACCGGAGTGCTAAACAAGATAGTTGCAGAATAACCTATACAAGCTTGTGACAATAGATATAGCTGGTTAGGAGAAATAAAGAGTAGGCAAAAAAGGAGAGTGCTAGCAAGCTTCCCAACCGACTTACCTGAACAGTTAAAGGTAGCTTTTCCTGGTTATATGGAAAAGCTGAGGTAATTTCTTCTAAAAGCCAGCAGAGATGTACAAGAAGGGGAAAAAAAAGCTGAAGAAAGGACTCTAAAAAGTTAAAATAAAGCCACAAAATGTGGACAATCCTTAGATTGGTCAAAAGAAAGCCACAAAAACCGGATGCATGCCCAACAGCCCAAGTGGCAATCTAAATAGTACTATCACTCCCACACCGTACCATACCTAGAGTAGAAGTTAGGCTTTCTCCCCCGAAATTAGCAAAAAAACAGTACTTTCATATATAGTGCTCACATGTCTTGTTAGACATTGCAATCGTACAAAAGATGATATGAAATTTCAAAACTATCCTAAGACCGCAATGAAATTACAAAAACACCCTAAGGTGTCAAGCGACCACACTTGACTTCCTTTATATACAAGTGTGTTGATTATCAGGTATTTGTCGTAAAATGTCGAAGTCCAACAATTTTGTAGAAAGAATGAAAATGATCTACGGTTTTAGAAATTTTATGTGGGTCATAGCCCACAACTCTTTAGGCTGAGCCCAGTTCGCCAACGTTCGCAAACCACCAACCCCAAGACACGGATCGGCACAGTATTACACTACAGATGAAAGAATCTCAGCCGTTGAACGAAATATTATCCAACCGCCTCCAAAATCATTCCCCGACGCAAAATAATTGTCTTCACTCCTATTGGTCCTTTAAGCCTTCACGCGGATCTCTGACTTATAATCTAACATCAACCGTCCATCATCCTCTAATCTAACGGTCCCCACTCTTTCTTTCCTTCTCAAAATTTTCGAACTTCCCTCCCTCCCGAGAACATCTCTCTCCTACAAATAACCCCCAAAACCCCCTCCCCAATTCACCCACCACCACAGTCCACCACCGCTTCCGCTCTCTCTCTAGACCCACAAACCCAACCAGAGATACTAGACGATGGCAAGGACAAAGCAAACTGCAAGGAAATCAACCGGAGGAAAGGCCCCACGCAAGCAGCTGGCGACAAAGGCGGCGAGAAAGTCGGCACCGGCGACCGGAGGTGTGAAGAAGCCGCACAGGTTCAGGCCGGGGACTGTGGCGTTGAGGGAGATCAGGAAGTACCAGAAGAGCACGGAGCTTCTGATCAGGAAACTGCCGTTCCAGAGGCTGGTGAGGGAGATCGCGCAGGACTTCAAGACGGATTTAAGGTTCCAGAGCTCAGCGGTGGCTGCGCTTCAGGAGGCGGCGGAGGCGTATCTGGTTGGGCTGTTTGAGGATACGAATCTGTGCGCGATTCATGCCAAGAGGGTTACTATTATGCCTAAGGATATTCAGCTTGCAAGGAGGATTCGTGGGGAGAGGGCTTAATTAAATTGGTGTTATTATGGGGGATTTGTAATCTGGGAAGGGGGGGCTTATTCGACTGTCTTTCTCTGAGAATGAATTGGTTGTTGGTGTAGTAGTTGTACTAGTAGTATTTTGCAGTTTCTCTCAAGGTATGATATTTCCAATCCTGTTTTGGCTATTAGTTTCTGGCCTTCCGTTTGGTTTTGTTTAATTTCTTGCATCCATCATTCCAAAGATTATTCAACTGAAGCCGTATCTTTCCCAATCAATTCTTTTTTTTTTTTGGTTTCCAGCAACCTCGCCGGTTTCTCCTTGCGCTATAGTACCAAACCCCCAAATGTGATCCTTAATTCACACTATTTGTCAATCCTTGATTTTTTAAGGTCATAATTGGATGTGCTGTAGAAGCTTGTATAATTACTTTGCTGAGCAACATTAGAACACAATCCAATCGTTGACTCAATGCATTTGTATAGATTGTAAGCATCAGACAATGACAAGATATTGTCGCAGCTGAAGTTCATCAAGGCTGAACCTTTAAGAACTCACTCACATAAAAATTGTATAGAGCCACGTTTAGGGATGACAATTACATCCAATCCAATTTAATTTGATCGGTATTTGCTCCATTCGGGTTGGAGTTTTGGGGATTTTTTTTTGTGAATTGGATCGGATTTGGAGGTAAAATTTAAAAAATGTACGGGGAATGGGTTAGAGGTAGTTCCATGTACCTTTGATTTGATCCTCGTTCTCCACCCGCCCTGTTATTTTTTTTTTGTAGGTTAAGTACATTATTTACGTGGTTACCCTACAACAATTTATAATCACCAATTTATGCAAAGTATATATACTACAACTCAGTGACAAAGCTTATTGGATTTTTCACAATAAGTGATGGCAATTGACAAATGGATGGAGGATTTGCTTTGTGGTAACCTTGCAAAAGAGACCAGTAGAGAAGTTTTGGGCGAAATTCTTCAATTGTGCTGGGTGATTTGGAATGCCCGTAATAACTTGTGTTCAACAGCCAACCCCCAAACCCGAAGGATGTTATTGACCAAGCCTCACCGGCTAACAAAGACTATCTCCTTGCTGTTTGTACTAGGAATAATAGTGTCCATTCAAGGCCGGTTGGGGTGATGAAGTGGGAATCTCCGCCCTCTTCTTTTATCAAAATTAATATGGATGGAGTTTTCATATCCTCCCGCAGCTTGGTGCCTTTGGCGTTATTGCTAGGGATAGTGGTGGATCAGCTCAATGGTGGCGTTGTGGAAGTGTGAGTCACGTCGGCTCTTTCTATTGAGGCTTGGGCTCTCCGTATTGCTTGTGCCATGGCCAAAGATGGGGATCTTAATTAGGTAATCTTCGAGTTTGATTGTAAAAGCCTAATCGATTGTGTGGGTGATGCTACTTTGGATTGTCCTAGGGCTATAGAAGCAATTGTGGAGGATATCAGATCTTGGGCTCTTAATAGGAATTGGACTTTCAAATAGTGTAGGAGAGGTAATAATAGAGCGGTACATTGGATAGCTTCTAATTGTTGGAACAAGAGTATTACTTTTCCTTCGGGTTGTATTGGTCAAGGATATGTCTTAATCTTTCTAATATATTTGACATTTTCAAAAAAAAAAAACTCAGTGATAAATCTAGGTTATCTAATATATGATTGTGTAATTTTATTTGGTCCGTCTATACACCGCCTACTGGGCGTTCAATAAGAATCACTTTTTTCACTCCTCAACGCAAATCTCTGTCATCGAAATGGAGAAGTTTTGACTTTACATCACTCCGCATTTGGTGCTCGTCAGGAAATGATCAAAAGTTGTCCTTTGCTCACTGCTAGTTGATTTTACCCTTTTCTATCCTTTGTGAAAGGACTCACTGAAGCAAAGGGTAAAGAAAATGTACGCACTGCAAGGCTCACTTTTGAGTCCTATACACATGATCCTAATCATTTAATAATTTTAAAATTTTTTTTTGAAAATTACCTTTCAAAAAATTCAACTCAATTGAATATGTGTAAGTGGATAATCCAGTATTCCGATTTCTCATTAGAATTTAGGATCTTGAAAACTTGAAGGGTGGTCTTGAATTCTAAATGAAAACTTGATGTTTGGATCACCCACTTACACATATCCAATTGAGCTGAATTTTTTCAGGGACACTCGAAAAATTATTTAAAATTAATAAAATTATTCGTACGGGACCCAAAAGTGAGTCATGCATGCCGTTATTACATTTTTGGTACTTCTTTGTTCGATACCCTTAGTATTTTCTCTGTGTTTTTTTTAAAAATACAACCAACATAATGTTATATTTTTCTTGTAGTCTCAACAATATCTAAAAAAATTTACAATCATTACTCCATCCGTCGTTTTTTGAGTGTCCCATTTGAAAAACGTGTAGTATTTTTTTGACATAAAAAAGGTACATTCATATATATTTTTCATAAATTTGTTGCACAAAATTAAAGTGCTCAATAAGTACTTTAATTTGGTTGGGAATTTTTTTTTTATAGAAATACACTTTTAGGAGATATGAATGCATGTATTCGAGTTGTGAGCAGTAAAATGGGACAGAGAGAGTATATTAGAGTGGATCTAAAGGAATTTAAAAACTTCACAAACATAAAGCTCAACTTCAATTCGTAGAAGAGGAAGAGGAATGGAGCAACCCACCCATGAGTTTTTCCGGTACTAGGGGCGAATACCTGCTTGCGATATAGTAACGGTTCAATTTCTCCCGAAGGCAAATAATGATTTAAGTGGGGGGCCATGGTGGTGGGTTTCTGTGATAGTCTCCCCTGAAAATTATTCAATGTACGTAATCTGTCTTAGTCATCAAAAAGTAAAAAAGTAAGGAAAATGCTATGGGTACACTATTTGTGCACCCCAAATGCACACTACCCTGATGTGGCAAATAAGGAGAAGCCTATTTTTGGGTGAGCCCCACATTGGCTTTCTCCTCATTTGCCACATTAGGGTGGTCTGTATTTGGGGTGCACAAGTGGTGTACCCGCATTGTTAAAAAAGGAATCACAATAAGCCTAGGGAAAAACAAAAAGATACGCACTTTGGTGCACCTTTTTTACATTTCAGTACATTGATCTTATTTACTAACATTTTCCAAAAAAAAAAAAGGGGTAAATTTCACCTACCTCCCCTGAGGTTTCTGACAATTACAGGGACCTCCCCCAAGGTTTCTGAAATTCCACTGGCCTCCCCTACTTTTGAAAATAAATGTCACTTACCTCCCCTCCATTAACTTCCGTTAGAAAAGCTAACGAAAAATGCTGATGTCAGCGCCACCTCACTCTCCTCTTTTTATTTAAAATCTTAAAATGTTTATAACTTTTGTTTTATATATTCACTTTTTATGAAATTTATATATTTAAAATCTACTCGAAAAGATCTATAAAATGAGATCCATATTCAATGTGAAATTATGAAAAAATAAAATCTTAATTTTCAATGTGAATTATCATGCTACATAATTTAAAATTTTCAATGTTTAACTCAAAACTTTAAACCTCAAAATTCTTACAACTTTTTTTGTAAGGTTCTGAGCTCGACTCCTATGGAGAGGAGGTCAACCCTTGTAGTTTACTAACATCTAACTGCTAACTCTATTGATGAATATCGAATGGCCAAAAAAAAAAAAAAGACAACATAATTAAAATTTGCATTGAAAATTTAAAATTTTATTGGGACAAAGTCACCATTAAATAGAAAAATGGACTTACAAATTTACCATGTTCATTTAATTAAGAATATATTTGGAAAAAACAAAATTGTTAAACAAGAAGATTTTATGATGTTTCGTACTCCCTCTGTTCCAAATTGTTTGCCCCCCTTTTGGGAGTGCGTGTATTTTACACTAAAAAATAACGTGTCTATGAGAACTTTTTTTGAAAAAGAATTACACCAATTTTTTCTTCTCAATAAGATCGTTAAATTGGTATAAAGTTTGTTGAAAAAAATTAATGTTTGTACATTATTTTTTGCGTGTAAAATGCATGCATTCTCAAAAGGGGCAAACAATTTGGAACGGAGGTATTACAATTTTCGCGTAAAATTTTGACTTAGACATTGAAAATAATTTAAATTATGTAACATTATAATTAAAATTCACATTGAAAAAATAAGATTTTATTTTTTCATAATTTCACATTGAATATGGATCTCATTTTATAGATCTTTTTGAGTAGATTTTAAATATATAAATTTCATAAAAAGTGAATATATAAAACAAAAGTTATAAACATTTTAAGATTTAAAATGAAAAGAGGAGAGTGAGGTGGCGCTGACATCAGCGTTTTTCGTTAGCTTTTCTAAAGGAAGTTAACGGAGGGGAGGTATGTGACATTTATTTTCAAAAGTAGGGGAGGTCAGTGGAATTTCAGAAACCTTAGGGGAGGTCCCTGTAATTGTCAGAAACCTCAGGGGAGGTAGGTGAAATTTACCCCAAAAAAATGAGTAAAGGAGAACTAACGTGTCATTTTGGAAGGGCAACTTTGTCAAATGAAATTTATTTGGTTTTGTGCCTTTTCAACCTGACACGGTAACCATGTACAAACAAAACCCTGCCAAAATTAAAGCATTTTGGGCCAACTTAGGTTTTGCCCATTGGGCGTATTATAGAATTTGCCAATTTTATTTAGTTATTTAGGATTTTTGTTGAATATTTAATATTTGTTGCCATGTTTTTCATTATTTGGCTTGGATATCAATTATATTGAACTGGAAAAAAAAACCTTGTATTTTTTAATTTTTTGGTTAGGTAACTTTCGGATTGGGGCGGGGATCCCCAATCCCTGTTAGGTGGGGATGGAGGGTGGAGGTGATTCCCCATTCGACGAATGGGTCGGGGATGGAAGTTGATAGAGGGTTTGGGGATCAGAGGCGAGGATGGTCAAATCTGTCCCCGATCTGCCCCGTTGTCATCCCTAGTCATGTTGATTAAAGAACTGACTTATTTCTAAATTGACTTACAAAATAATTTATTGCACCTTACGAGACATATCATTCTCTCACAATACATCAACACAAAAAGTCAACTTAAGTTAGTTTCTAAAACAAGGCATAAACCTTAAATCTTGAAGAACTCACTCTCACATAAAAACCATATGGAGAGAGAAGGAAGAAGGGTTTGAAGTGTATTCTATCAAACTTATGCTGAGTTTTCGCTATGGTATTTTTCTGTATTTTAAGACTATAAGTTGTCAAATCAGCTCACAAACATCAATTGATTTGACAACTTATAGTCTAAGAATACCAAAAATACCATAGTGGAAACTCAGCTTTAATGTTTGTGTAACGCACCGAATTTCAGAGGCATTATTTAATGTAAAAAGGATTTTATTTCATAAGCAGGGGAATAACAGTAATCAAATTCGGTTACAATAACAAAATACTTGTTTGCAATTAAATTACATTTATTCATCACAAAAAAAAGGATGGTGGGGTTCTCTAGTTATTCAGGTTCAGATCCCAGCTTTTTTGTGGCATTTGTCTTTCCATCTGACCTTCTGTCTAGTAAAACGGCTCCTCGCCTTCTTCTTCAGTACTTAGCGTAATATGCCAGGGCGAACAATAGCACCAAGAGTGATAATTCACTAAATAGCTAACTGTTATTCCCACTAACCCTTGCATTACATATAAACACAGATCATATATATTTGAAAATTCGTACAGAAATGGATAGCAAGTAACATGTTTCATTACCTAGCCTTTAACTTATGTTCCATCTAAGTTCTCAACCTAGAGAACATCCTCCCATTTTAACCACCAAGATTATTACCTCTTGTGATTTAACTCCAATCTTGCTTGCCTTAACCAGGAGCATTGATAAATGGCTTAAGTATCTACTTAGGAAGGTTCATCAACCCATGCAAGGACGAATTCCCAAGGGACTAACGATACTACTGGGTCTACGATGGACTGACCATAGCCACAAGAGTATATAGACCGTACCCCGGTACTATAGTACAAAACACCTTATAACGACTATTCAAGAGGAGTAATCACACAATGTCATAACTTAGGGTTTCGATCCATAACAATCCTTGGTTGACCATCTTGGGATAAACTCCCATTATTCATCATCTCGTCTCGGGATAACCTCCCATATCTCATAACAATCTCAACTTAATCATTTCTAATTTCCTTTATTTAACAACGTCCATGTGATTTCTAAACGCGCAATCCTAACACGAGAGCCTAGTTGTCTATTCTAACATTCAGAAATACCATATCCGAAATTGCAGAGTAAAGCGATAACAATAATCAAGGGTACACAATAACACACATTTCGATTTAAAAAAATCCTTGATAAGGATGCACAACTTCACGATGTAAATAATTTCAATAGAGTAAACAAGCAATTTTGTATTTCAATAACAAGTATAAGTGTTAGTAGTACCCCGGGGGCGTGTGAATGTATAATTTATTCAAGTATAGGGGTGATATTGTGATTTAACAAAGTATAAAGTTTGTTTATAAAAACATAGGGGTAATATAGTAATTCAATTGGTAAAATGGCAATATGGTAATTTATATATGTCTAGGGGTAATCTCGTACTTGTATAAGGTCGGGTGAGAATATAATAATTTATAAGGTTAAGGGCATTTTAATCATTTTCCAAAGTTAGGGTAATTTAGGAAACTAATTAAATTAAGGGAGGTTTTAATTTAATTAAAATTTAAGGGAAGGGCAATTTAGTCTTTTTGCAAAAAGTTGTATTTAATAAGTGCAAAAACCTAAGGGCAAAATGGCAATTTCATTATCCATATAAGTAACATAATTTAAGGAGGATAAATTGTAGACAGAAAAAAAATTGTTTTAAGGAGGAGAGTTAGTTTGTTCTTATTTATTGTTTTCGTAGAGCGAAAAAGAACACCGCTCTTCATAATTTTATTTCCGCTTAATAACTACAATTGTGATAGTCATGTTTGTTCTAGATCCTTAGGTTGTTAATTATGTAACACCATTAAGATAATTAAGACTCATTGTATTTCTTCGTGATCCATAGGAACACCTCAAAAGTTGTGGTATTTCTTATCTAACGTAGGGCTCTGAATGGGAATTTGTTTAGCTTGTTGGGCTTTTTATCACTTATGAAATTATCTAATTGATACAAAAAAAAAAAAACACCCATGATCAGCTGAATTCAACTGAGAAAGACTGTCTCAAAAGAGAACAAACAATAATGCTACACAGACAATCGAGAAACACAACTAGGGCCAAAACGACGTGGTTTCGATAACAAAAAATGAAAATCTTTTTTCTTTGTTACAATACACACACACACACCCACACACACACACACACACACACACACACACACACATACACACACACACATATATATATATATATATATATATATAGAGAGAGAGAGAGAGAGAGAGAGAGAGAGAGAGAGAGAGAGAGAGAGAGAGAGAGAGAGAGAGAGAGAGAGAATCAGACGAAGAAGAAAAGGAACGACACTAACAATGATAACCGGCGAGAGAGGACTGGAAAGGCTCTTTCTCGGACGCCCATGACCTTGGAACCACCATCACCGAACGCTCTCATGGCGACAAGCTTTGAATCGGAGACGTGAAGGTCTCTCTCTCTCTCATTTTGGCGAAGCAATTAAGGACATCAGCTCTCCCTCTCTCTTTCTTGGCAACCGCAATCGTGTGTTCTTCTCTCATGGTGGTGAACGGATTGGGCGGAGGGTTGGTGGGAGGGAGGACGGAGGTGAAGGATGTGAAGACGAATGGGGAGGTGAAGGAACTAGGGGGTACTCTGTGCAGTAATTCAACAGAATGCAGAAGAAAGGGAAGAAAGGCGGGGGTTAAGGCGGAGATCTGAGGTTTCAGGAGGTGGAGGTGGCAAAGACGTAGGTGGTTTCCTGCGTCAAGTACTGTTGGTGCAAAAATCACGTAATCGAGGCGCGTTACAATGTCGCTTTCCTTAAGACGATATTCGCACCCCCAATTCGAGTGAATTTGGTGTGCACCGGGTTGCCTGCGAATTCGACTCGAAAATACAATGAAGCCCAGTCTCAATTGACTGTTTGTTCAACTGCGTCATGCACATACGAAGAGGAACCAGAACACCTTCGGATTTTGCGAGCCTGGCAAAAATATATGTAGGAGATAATTCTAGAAAGAAACAACAACTTGAATCATAATCATTTTTCCATATATTGAAATTGGTGGAACCCTAGCCTTTATATAGGCATAGACTTGTGACCATTCACCAATGGTCACATCTTTACATTCAAACCACTGTAACCGTTCACGAACCATTGTGACCGTTGACAGTTCACGAACCATTGTGACCGTTCATGAATAGTTATACCTATTCATCTAAACCCAACGGTCACACCATTTAAATTCATTAGTCATGTCTATTCATTTATCCCGAAGAGACACACCTTTTGATTTAAACCATTTAAACTCAATGGTTGCGTCTATTCATGTATCTCAAATAAACACACCATTTACTTTAAAGCCATTCACCAATAATTATATTTAATATG
Organism: Vaccinium vitis-idaea; assembly: GCA_963854785.1. NCBI lineage: Eukaryota > Viridiplantae > Streptophyta > Magnoliopsida > Ericales > Ericaceae > Vaccinium > Vaccinium vitis-idaea. The sequence continues at coordinate 28,290,127 of OY978217.1, read as the reverse complement.
CATTAAATATTTTGAAAATGTTCCAACAATCTCCCACCATTTTTGAAATATTGAAAATAAAACTTGGTTAAGTTCCAACAATCTCCCACCATTTTCAAAATATTGAAATAAACATTGGATAGACTCAGAAAACTTGTGGATAAACGAAGGTACCTTACGATTTTTACCATTCACGTAGTGAAAACACATTAAAGTTAGTCAGAAGAACATAGTAGACTTGTCTTTGAACTAGCAATCCATGTTGACTAACCGGACACGTCTCACTGTGGGGGCCGAATATAAAGGTATTGGGCCGGACACAATAAAAGGCCGTATGAAACAAATACACGGATTGTTCCATCCCGTTGTGGCCGACAGTACATATTACCGTAAGCGATCAATGAAGCCCCGTAGGGTCGAATGAAACAACTGTATGATTCCGGATCAAGGAATGGGCCAATTGGGTCAAACAGAGTACGGGTGGGCGGTTACAGCCCGACCCATGAGCTTGTCCAATCGGGCCAGTAAGGCGGTTACAAAGAGCACGTGCTGAGGGACAGCTGGCACTGTGGAAGAGGCCTCTAGGTGATCACGTGGTGTCCTGCTATAGGTCGTGTCACGTGACCGCGAACGCAACGAGTGACATCACATGGCTTGGAGAGCAAGTACATGGATATCTATAAATACCAAGAGATAAACCCTAGGGCCTTGTTTGTTAGGGAGGATATGGGGTGGGATGGGATTTGGATTTGGACGTGGGTCCCAAAATCCATTGTTTGGTAACATTATTTGGGATGGGATTTGGTTTCCCCAGCCAAATAATATCCCCATCCGTACGGGATATAAAATCCCATGGGGGGGGGGGATTTGGATGGGATTTGGAGTTTTTAGTGCAAAAAATCGGATATCCCGAGCACTATCCCGTCGAACACAAACACCGGATATGATTTGGATGGGATTTGGAGTTTTTAGTGCAAAAAATCGGATATCCCGAGCACTATCCCGTCGAACACAAACACCGGATATGAATTTTTCCCATCCATTGATATCCTGAGCAATATCCCAAGGTTTCATATCCCACCCATATCCCATGGGATTTCATATCCCATCCATTTATCTCCGACCAAACAAACGAGGCCTAGAGGTACACACATATCTCAGATCTCTACTCTTTGTACTCGCTCCTTCTCGATACTAACTTGATCGTCGGAGTGTCCTTGGGCAAGAGGCCCAAGTGACACTAACCTGTGTTCTCTGGTACAGGTTCTATTGGGAAAGAAGGAAGTAGATGACGAAGGGACCCTCCGTGCGGAAAATCCCCACTACACTCAATCACAAATTCTCCTCTCCTTAGGTAATTCATACTTCGCAAACACATAGAGAGAGTAGAAAGAACTCCTACATCAAAGATTAAGCTCCAATCAACCGCCAACGAAACCGTAGCTCCCAAAGTTTGAACCCAACCGAAAATGGGTTCCTCCAAGCAAATGCAAGTGAAATACAAGCTCCAATGGCGCGAGAGTGGACATAGGTGAGTGGATCTATGAAGAGTTTGAGTGTGGGTGGTGAATTTGGTGTGGGGTTTGAGAAAAATTCAAGAGAGAGGAAGGAGGAGGGGGCTGGCCATGTTAGAGGGGAGGGAGGAATGTGATTTTCTGTCTCCCTAAAGGTATTTATAGTGTTAAACACACACATACCCTCCAATTTCCAATGTGTTACAATTAAGCCCCAAACCAAACAACATCTCTTATTGCCTCACATTCCAACACTTAAATGCAATTATATAAATTTTCTCAATCTTAATTTCGAAAAATCTCGTGAAATTACGGGTCTTTACAACAAAGAAAAAAGATAACTTCAATTAAGATTTCTTCCATTCTCATTCCATTTTGACTTTTCCTCTTTTTTTTTTTCCTGTTGTATTCTTCTTGCCACACTTCTTTTTATAGAGATTTCTATATCCACAACTGCAAGAGTCAAATTACATTGCAAGGGCCTTTTCGGTATTTATTAGAAGTCAGGATGGAATCATAACAATTCAAAAACACCAGGATGGGATCATAACCTTTTTATTTGTTTAGGATGGATAATTAACTACCCCTTTCTTTTTTAACATGTTTTGCTTAAATGGGATAGGACTTGTCTATTATGTATTTTTTTTGTTTTGTTTTTGCAAGGGATCATTTATGTAATCTCATGCACAAAGAAACATGGGATAAGAAGGAAAATAGTACCAAATAGTCCTCGAATTATTTAGTCTCCAAACTAATAATCCCTTGACCATAATCCCATCTTTGTGAGAGTGGACGTAGGTGAGTGGATCTATGAAGAGTTTGAGTGTGGGTGGTGAATTTGGTGTGGGGTTTGAGAAAAATTCAAGAGAGAGGAAGGAGGAGGGGGCCGGCCATGTTAGAGGGGAGGGAGGAATGTGATCTTCTCTCTCCCTCAAGGTATTTATATTGTCAAATATACACACACCTCTCCAATTTCCAATGTGTTACAATTAAGCCCCGAACCAAACAACTTCTCTTATTGACTCACATTCTAACACTTAAATGCAATTATATAAATTTCTCAATCATAATTTCAAAAAAAATTGTGAAATTACGGGTCTTTACAACAAACAAAAAAGATAACTTTTATCAAGATTTCTTCCATTCTCATTCCGATTTGCCTTTAACTTTTCTTTTCTTTTTTCCTGTTGTACTCTTCTTGCCACACTTCTTTTTATAGAGATTTCTATATCCACAACTGACGTGACTTCGTACCTAGACCTTTCTCTTTGTAGATGGCTAAGTGACTTCCTAACCTTAACGTACTTTCTTTTTTATTGTAGCATAGGGCTTCGTCGGGCTTTCTTCCCTGCGCCTATAGGTGGCAGCTTGTCTTCGCTATCGCTCATGACTTGGTATAGAGCCTTGTAGTGGTTGGCCTTCCCTCCAGCTCTGTATTCGTAGTCTTGTAGTCGGCATTCTGGTGTTCGGGAGCTTCATGTTAATTTTTGCATTTTGATTTCTATATTTTTGGCTTTTTAAATTATAATCATAATGAATTATGAATTTGTAGAGTGTTTGGGGAGATATGTGCAGAATAGATTCTTGGGAGACTTCAAAAATCCAAAGCATTTGATATTTTTAAAGGGAAGAACGAGGAACTTTTACAATCCAACATAAAGACAAAAAGCGTTTAACATTTTTAAAGGGAAGGAGAAGGAACTTTTGCAATCGAATATAAACCCAAAAAAAATTAGTGAAATGTCACTAATTTTTAAAAGCTCTAATTTTTTTTTACAGAAAATTCAAAAAAATCAACTCCTGCCTCCTGGCGGACCACTACCCCACCTCCGGTCGACCACTTTCGGTGATCCAAAAAATTAGTGAGTTAAGGAGTTCCAAACGACAACAAACGGCAAAGATTTTCATGCTTTTGTTCTTATCAGTTCCACACCAGCACACCACTTTCATGATTTTCTTTTAAAAGTAGGAGAAAAGAGGGCAATCAGATTGAAATAGTGGAAATCGAAAGCTATTCTCCACTGGGTTCTAATGGAAGACCCCAATTGGGTTCAAATTGAAGTCAGATTGAAATTAGTGGGTTAAGAGTCGAGATTGTGGGTGATTACTTAGTTATTGAGGCTGGTGAATTTTTCGATGAAATTTTGTAGGATCTCCGCGAAGAGGCCCCCGGTGATGGCGGCGGCGGTGCTAATTGGTGCAGGCGAACGGAGAGAAGGATATGGTGCGGTGGCTGTGGCGGAGAAGGGGATGCATATTGGGGCTAAGGCAGATGAGGGAGAGAAGGGGCGGAGGTGATTAGGTGAGGGGGATAGTAAATTTTGTTTAAAGTGACGTTTTTACCCTTGGGTTTGGGACACTAATCTTCCGTGACGCGCACACATACGATTTTCCATCCATGAAACTAACAGAAGTTAAACAGGGGGACCACATGCACTTCAAGTAAGTAGTTCATGGACTACATAAAGGATTTTGAAAGTTCAAGTACTAAGTAGAGAAATGGGTGAAAGTTTGAGGGATGTTTCGAAAAAAAACTCTTAAAATAAAAATAACTTTTATTATACACATTTATTTTTCATAAAAATTATATATTTAAAATATATTTGATGAGATCTTTCAAATGAGATCTCATTTGAATATAAAATTGTGTACATTTAAAAAAAATTATTTTATATCCATTAATTAATACTAATTTTCACCTCTTCTAAACAATTCACACCTTGTAAAATGAAAGAATTTACAGACATGAAATGCAGAATTCACACACATCACAACTCACTCTCCAAAATACACAATTCACACCTTTAAAATACAGAATTTACACCCATTCTAAATAATTCACAACTCACAAATGCACACAATTCACACTCATGCAACAATTCAAGCCTCCAAAAAGCACACAATTCACACCTCCAAAAAGCACACAATTCACACCCCCAATAGCACACAATTAACACTCCTACAACAATTCACACCCTTAATAGCACATTTTCTTTTTGGGTGTGAATTTTGTATTTTGGAGAGTGAGTTATGATGTGTGAATTCTGTATTTTGGGTATGTGAATCCTTTCTTTTGAGGTGTGAATCGTTTATTTTGGAGTGTGAGTTGTAATATGTGAATTTTGCATCTGAGGGATGTAAGTTTTTTTTATTTTTTGGGATGTGAATTAGGAGTATGAATTCTTAATTAATGGGTATCAAAAAAACTTTTTTTTCATGTATATAATTTTATATTCATAATGGATCTTGATTGGAAGATCTCATTGAGTAGATTTCGAATATATAATTTTTATAAAAAATAAATGTGTTTAACAAAAGTTATTTTATTTTAAATATAAATTAAATAGGGGGGGGGGGGGGGGGAGAGAGAGAGAGTAAAAAGGACGGGGGGAGAGAGAGAGAGTGATTGAAAGGGACTGAGAGAGTGAGAGGAGAGAGAGGGAGAAATAAATGCAATGTTGTGTCAGGAAGAATAAGAGAGTGAGAGAGTCTCCGCGTGTGACAGTGACAGCTCACAGCTGTATTAAAAGGAAAACTCTCATGCGCGCGCGGGGTTTATTTAGGAGTGAAAGACAAAATAGAGTTTGGATGAAAGCCCCCACAAAAAGTGAGGGCGGCTTGGGATTTTCCCGAACTATCTAAGCAAACACCGCCACTATATTCAATATACAGGTATTTGTCATTAAATGTCCAAGTCCAACAATTTTGTAGAAACAATGAAACCGATCCACAACTCTTCTGTGGGTCATAGTCCACACTCTTTCGGCTGCATTGCATAGCCCACTTTGGCAAACCACCAACCCGGCAACCCCATTATACACGGATCGGCACAGTACTACTACAGATGAAAGAATCTCAGCCGTTGAGCGAAAATTATCCAAGCCTCCAAAATCATTCCCAACGTAAAATAATTGTCTTCACCCCTATTGGCCCTTTAAGCCTTCACGCGGATCTCTGACATTATCTAATATCACCCGTCCATCACCCTCTAATCCAACGGTCCACACTCTTTCGTTCCTTCTCAAAATTTTCGAACTTCCCTCCCTCCCGAGAACATCTCTCTCCTACAAATAACCCCCAAAACCCCCTCCCCAATTCACCCACCACCACAGTCCACCACCGCTTCCGCTCTCTCTCTAGACCCACAAACCCAACCAGAGATACTAGACGATGGCAAGGACAAAGCAAACTGCAAGGAAATCAACCGGAGGAAAGGCCCCACGCAAGCAGCTGGCGACAAAGGCGGCGAGAAAGTCGGCACCGGCGACCGGAGGCGTGAAGAAGCCGCACAGGTTCAGGCCGGGGACTGTGGCTTTGAGGGAGATCAGGAAGTACCAGAAGAGCACGGAGCTTCTGATCAGGAAACTGCCGTTCCAGAGGCTGGTGAGGGAGATCGCGCAGGACTTCAAGACGGATTTAAGGTTCCAGAGCTCTGCGGTGGCTGCGCTTCAGGAGGCGGCGGAGGCGTATCTGGTGGGGTTGTTCGAGGATACGAATCTGTGCGCGATTCATGCCAAGAGGGTTACTATTATGCCTAAGGATATTCAGCTTGCAAGGAGGATTCGTGGGGAGAGGGCTTAATTAAATTAGTCTTAGTATTAGTATCCTGTTTTGGGGGTTTGTGATCTGGGAAAAGGGGGCTTTTGTCTGTCTCTCTCTGAGAATGGATTGGTTGTTGATGTAGTAGTGGTGAAGTATTTTGTAGTTTCTCTGAAGGTATGATATTTGGAATCCTGTTTTGGTTATTAGTGTCAATCCAAATTCATCGACAAGAAAACGTTAAATTGTGACAAAAAAAACTGGGGCTAGAACTTACCCATTGGTACATGGATACAATTTTCTTTTATGAACAACATTTACGCAAGTTGCCTATGACAAAAATGTAGAGGATCTGGACAAAATCTTATAGCATCTCCAGGAGACACGGCAAAGTTCTGATTTGGACAAAATGGTGAGCCAAATTCCTATTTTTGGTTCCTAGTAGCCTTGCCGGCGCCTCACTAGTTTCTCACTGTGCTATAGTACCTTGCCATAGGAGGTTGAGGCTTGGCGAGCTCACTTGACAAACCAACCCCCCCGTGTTGGAAAAAATGAGCTCATTGAAGGAGTGAGACAAGAAGGTTCTACTTGAGGCGATTTCAACGGTGTAATGACTTGGTGGCGAAGTCTGTCGGAGTCCGCATGTGTCAATCAACGAAAGCATGTGTTGCTCATGTGTCATAGAGGTTGAACTGTTGAAGATGATTCTGAGATATATAGGAGTATATTTTTTGAGCCAAGTGGCTAGTATTTGGAAGATGTGATATTTTTAGGCTAGGCTATATGGCACTTATCTTGGGCAAAATGACTAAATTTTTGCTTACATCACTGGAGATGGTTTAATACTAGTTTTTTTGTCCCCAAAATGACTAAATTTGAAGAATGGATGTGACAAAAAGAAGGATGGGTTCCTCCAAAAGGTACAAATTTTTGAAGAAAATGGTGTATGAATTACAAAATCTTTCCTTGATATGTCAATTTGGTTGTTCATTTTGGAGATTTGAAAATTGGTAGGAGATGCTCTAATGAATTTAAATTAACAATACAATACCCTTGTGTTTACACTCAAATTTGGCATTTTTTATTAAAGGGTCAAAAAGTAGTATTATTTTTTGGCCAAGTTGGGCTAAATTGACTTGAAAAATTAACGGGCAACATTAATTTTATTTTGTTAAGTTAAGACCCAGTAATTTGATTATAAATTTGGCCCATTTATGTGGCAGTTATATGGGATATCTTCTAGAACCCATAGGAGGCCAATTGACTTAGTCAAGATTATCTCTTGATTGCACGTGGAAATGAGGAAGATGAGAATGGGAAGTTATTTCGCGCCCCATGGCCCCGATTGGATGGGGTATTATTTTCAGGGGGATAAGTTTTAGAGGAGGGATAAGATAAGAGGGGGTATTATTTTTGGAGGGGGGCCCAGATTGATTTGATGTTTATGGAGGGGGGGGATAAAAAAGTAGATGGTTTGGATGAGGGATTAAGCAGGGGATAACTTTTGGCTTGGTTTGGATAACTTAAAAATAAGAGGGGGTAGATGATGGAAAAAGCTGTCAAATGACTTATTTGCCCTTGTGGTGTACCAAACCTTATTAATGATTAATTTAATTATATAATTACATTTTTTAAATTATTTTTTAATTTTGGCTGATTTGAAGTTTAATTAAGTTATTTGACAGGAAAAATTAAATATTTTTTTATTTTAAAAAAACGTTTTTTTTTTATGTAAACATTTGAATGGTTGGTTGTGATAAAAAAAAATTTAAGGTTTTTTTTTTTTTTTTTGTACTTGTTGGGCTATCTTATTTTGTTTTTTATTACCTCAACACAATGAATAATAAATGAACAAACTAAAACATTTATTAAATGGGTCACTCATACAAAAAAAATTACAAAGAAATTTTATTGAACTCTCAAATAATTATACAAATTTATTTGAGATAAAATTTAAAGGACGTAAAGAAAAACCATTTATTCAAGTCTCAAATAAATATATTAATTTATTTGAGATTTATTACAAGGATAATAAAGTGCACAACTACGAGTTTATTTAATAAACTTCCACCAATTTTGATCTATTGACGTTGAAAGCAAAAGCTCCATTCATCGAACAAGAGAAATTGTTTGTCCTTGATATTCGTAGCCCGTGGATGAACGTACATAAAGAGGGAGGGAAAGTGAACGAGTATTAAATAATGCGGCTAATATTAAAAATGTAAAATGTTATAACTTGGATATAATTAGTCCACACTTCATTTGTAGCAAGAACCTTTTTTTCATTTGCATCCCAAGAAAACCCTTCATGCATAAGGATTTGATGAACTATGGTGTAATAAGTAGACTTTCATGCCTTAATCTTACCTTCAATGTGAATTTCCGTTATACCACTTTCGGGGTAAGACTCGGCCATTTGATTTTTCAACACTTCTAGGTAGCCGGGACGAAACCCGAAATCTGATTGCCAAACTTCCATTTCAACGAGGCTTGTAAGGCATTGTACTAAACTTTGGTCTTCGTCAGAATTCCAAGTCCGGCGGGGGTTGGTCGAACTACGGCGTGGCCTTGACATGATACAAATTTTTACAAATGCAGTGTTTATCCAAGAGGTTGCAATGAATTTTTGAAGTACAGATAGGCCTATTTATATACACTTTTGTTTACTTACCCTTCAAGTTAGAAAGTTGAGTACTTGATGTTCAACAACAACATGGGTACCTACCATTTAACTTTGAATACACCTAAAAAGTATAGTTAGAACATTCTACTTACCATTCATCATTGGTAGGACCTATTTTTTTTTATTAATAAATCCATTTAAATTGACTAATTTAACAAGTGGTTTCCCATGCAAGATAGAAATTCATACATAATCCAAAGTAATGAACAATTACTAGGGCCATAGAAATTCAAACATATTCGAAAGTACAAAAATACAAACAGTCATTACAAAAGACTAACAAATTTAATTAGTACGTTGATGTCCTTAGCATTAAATTACAAGTACTTCTGCGTACTAAAAACTAACAAATTTCCTAACCACAATTTGGATTAAAGTTGCCATTGTTGCACCAATGATGAACCATGTCACTTTGAGGCATGTTGTTTTCATTCCAACTCTTTGTCCCTCGTTAGTAACGCAGCCTTCCATTGGGGAAAGCATTGGTGCTCGATCTTCCAAATTTGGTTCCGCAATATTCGGCCTCCTCCCAGCAATGCTTTCAAAATAAGCTCGGAGAGCGGAGTTCGCCTCCTCCCATGTGCCATGCTTCTCATAAATAGCACCCGAGAACCCAATGACCTGTTCGCTACAGCTTGCCCATGTTTCGTATACACCAGGTCTCCTCCTGACAAATACAACGTAGTATGGCTTATTTCCTGCCATCACTACTAAAACCAAACAAAGTATTAAGTAAATGAAAAATTGAAGTATAAAAAAATTGGCTTAGATTAAGAAGTATCGAATGGGCTCAGACTTCACTTTACGAAACATAAGCCTACTACTCATAGGCTGCAAATACGATTGCCCCGCCAAGGTAGTACCTTCATAGCATTGAAAAATCTGTAATTGAATATTCATTGCCCTTAATTCAATAATCATAGCCACAAAAGCCAAGTAACAACCCTAAGATTGAGGTCTACCACCATACACACCTGCATGTCCAAGGCTCAGAAACAAGTCATCATAGCCAATATTTTAGTCCCTCCATAGGATAACAAAAACAGATTTCCCAACTTGCATTAGACCCTAGAAAATACAAACATACACCTCCAAGGCTCACTGCACACTCAGAATGCAGAATGCAACAGCTACAAACTCAGAAAAATGGTGTGTATGTGTAAACAACTGCAGTAGCTAGGATCATAGAAACAGTCACCACCAACTTACATGTGCTCAGAAACAGTCAGCGCCACCCTGCTAATAGCCCAGAAATAGAGCCCACTGTCATGCCCAGAAATGCATTTTAGACTACAGTGAATAGATACCACTGGCCAGAAACATAGATCATACATAGCACACAATGCACACACACTTGCACCTGGAAAATTCTGTCACATAAACACACACAACAGCAAGACAAAGACAAAAACAAACTAGCTGCCAAAGTGAACACAAAAATTCAGGCACTTGGAGTTACCAAAGTAACTGCCAAAGTGCCTCGACGTGCAGACATGCACTTGCACTGTACTCATGCACTACACACACACCTGCACTAATGCACTGCACTGCACTCACACACCCCAGAATTTCACTAACATAGCCCAGAATTTCACTAAGCAGCCCAGAATTTCACTAACCACTTGCACTGTGTGAGTGTGCAGTGCATGAGTGAGTGTAGCTCCGAAACACAACCCAGAATTTCACTAACACAACCCAAAATTTCACTAACCACTTGCACTGTGTGAGTGTGCAGTGCATGAGTGAGTGTAGCTCAGAAACATAGCCCATAATTTCACTAACACAGCCCAGAATTTTAAGGTGCACTATCTTAAAGATTTGACAATCACAATATAGATAAGAAATTCATCATCTCTCACAAATTCATCATGGGTCAGTCCATACATGTCCCAAATGTAGCTCAGATATTCATCATAGCTCAAAATCATTTTGGCCTCCTGACACACACTCACACACACCTGCACATTCACACCTGCACTGCACACTGCACACTCACACACACCTGCACTGCAAACTCACACACTCCTGCACTGCACACTCACACACACCTGCACTGCACATTGCACACTCACACATTCACACACACCTGCACTGCACACTCACGCACTCACACACACCTGCACATTCACACCTGCACTGCACACTCACACACTCACACACCCCTGCACAGTCACACCTGCACTTGCACTACACAGAATCACAGAACCTGCACCTCTGCCCAGAAATACCCAAAAAACCGGAAACATACACAATCACATAACCTGCACTTGCACTACACACAATCACAGAAACCACAAATACCAAAAATAACCAAGAAACATACATTAGGATGGCTCAATAGTCATCATAGCCCTGAAATACATACTAGGTAGATAATGTAGAAGCAGTCACAGCTGGTAGTGCAATACCAATAGGATGGCTCAATACTCATCATAGCCCAACGACCCAGTAGGTGCAACACAAACAACAAGACAGTAACTAGCAGGAGGCTCAGATTTCTCTTCATTGCCACTAACAAGTACAAAAAATTAACAATATCCCCCATAAACAAGACATGGGCCACACACAGACACATCAAGTTGCCACAAATATAAGTAACAAGGGCTCAGATAGTAAATTACAATCCACAATGGTACGCATGGCTGCAACTGATGTTGTCCCGCCAAGGTAACTACCTTCATCAACAAAAATAATATTCATCATTGCCCAATAATAATGCAACAACCACCCAAAACCTGTTAGGCAAAAAATGTTCCATTCATTAATTCAATTTGGCAATCATGTGCATCATGGATCCATCAATTCATTATCTACCATTGTATGTAGTTTAGCTCGTACAAATTGACAAAGAAGCTACTTAATTATTATATTACATTACTAAATGACCACATGTATAGTACGTGAGAGATGGGCCACTTCAAAAAATGGGCCACTATATATACAATAAGACATAATCGCTTGGCCACATCAAAAAGGAAGGCAACGCATCCAAGCTTGCCTAAATGGGACCAAAGACTTCACCCTTCAAGACGGCCTCAACCCAAGCTTGCTTCCTATCATCACGAGTGTTCAAGAATTGGATCACCCTCTCATCCTTCTCTCCAATAACGGCGGCCACCCAGTATTGTTCCCCCAAAGTAAGGTCAAGTTTTTCTAGCACATCTGGAATCGTCGCACGTCGAGCAGATAACTCTTTCTCATGGCTCACTGCATTCGCTATTTTCTCCATGTGCACCGAGCTCTTTGTGCACCAATTATCCAAACTTTCACCAATCAACCCTTCATCACCGCTTCTTGTCCTCTTTTTCCCCTTCTTAGGTGCGGCATTGGCCGGAGGCGTGGTGGACGTCGGGATTGACATACGACGTGCGGAGGGCAAAGGTGTGGAACCCATAGGTGTGGAGGTGCAGGGGGTGGCTCCGGTAGGTGTGGAAGTGTGGGGGGTGGAGCCCATAGGTGTGGAGGTCATAAGTGTGGAACTCGTGTACGATGCATTCGCAAATTCAGGACTAAAGAACTCATCGTACAAGTCCCCTTCGAGAGAAGCATTCAATTCGCCCATCTCCAAAGAATCCTCTTCAACAACTTCATGGACAACTTCATTTCTTGGAGGCGATGCCTCCATTTGGGTTGGATCCTCCGCACCTACCCCGGTTGCCCTATCCTTTCCGAAGAGAATTTTCCAATCCTCATAGTAAGGGAAATGCTTCCTGTACACCTCTTTCGCCTTCTTAGGGTGCGCCTACACAAAGAATTAAAGTTGAGTAGGATATGACATTGCCTAAACATTTTAATTAAACCATAATGAGATACCTTTTCAAACTCATTCCACACATCCTCCTCCACATCGATGCGTTTGTTGACATTGTCCCAACCAAACCCACTAAGTGCTAAGATGTCAAATATTTTGTTGTACATTTGTCTCCAATATTTGACTTTAGAGTCAATGTGGGGGGATGCCTTTGTGTGGCTTTCCGGCAACACCTTCTCCAACTCTTTTTCAATCAAGGTGAAGAAACCGGGTCTGAAGCCATTATCGGCGCTCCACTTGTCAGAAATTTCATTCACCATGATTTTCATACATGCATCCTCTTCCAATTTCCTCCATACCGTACGGCTCCTTGTTGTCTTTTTGTTAGACACTTGGCCTTCTTGGGTATCCATTGCTGCAAAAGCATATATATTGGAGGCCACAAATGTAAAAATTATACTATGTTCGAAGTTGTTCACATTAAATGTCCATGGCACGTGGAAATAATTAAAACAAAGTCCTTTAATACAAATTGCATAATACAAACTCCCAACAAATAAGTTCGTAATACAAATACTTAAAACGAAGTTCTTAATACAGTTTCCTTCAATACTTATAAAATGGTAAGCACTCATGGTGGATGAACCTCTTGTCCCCCACCATTCGCTAGCCAATGGTTGTACAAATAGTAGCCAACGCATCCCTCTCCGCGGTCCATTCATTAGAAGTTTCAATGTTTGTAATGTGATCACCATCAACGTCAACTTCATGGAGGTGAGCTTGTTCCCATTGTGTGTACTCCAACTCGATTGGATCATTGGGCATCTCTCTTTTAATGAGACTATGGAGAAGACAACATGCTGTGACGATATGAGTTTGAGTCCGGATGGGGTAATATGAGGGAGACCTCAAAATTGCAAATCTCATTTTCAACACACCAAAGCTTCTCTCAATGACATTCCTAGCAGCGGAGTGCTTCATATTGAAGTACTCCTCTTTGCTAGCGGGCATGTGACCTTGCCTCCAAATGTTAAGGTGATATCGTTCGCCGCAGTACGGTGCTAGAAAACCCTCCCCATTTGTGTATCCGCCGTCAACAAGGTAATAATGTCCTGTAACCAAGGGAAGTTACGACATTTGTCCTGTAATTGATTGAATGGAAAGGTGAGCAATTGGAACATAGCACGGGGGACTTTCAAACCATTTTCTCTTGCGATGGCATCTCTGAGGATTCTAGAGTCAGTGGCCGACCCTTCCCATCAAGACAAGACAAAGACAAATTTTAGGTCTCGAGTACAAACACCTAAAACATTTGTCACAATCTCACCCTTCCTTGACCTATAGCGTGGTCTGTCTGCTTCCGGGGGATACACTTGCACGAAGGTCCATCCAAAGCCCCGAGACAATTCTACGACAATTTGAGTAGGTTATTGCAAGAAAGTACATGTGCTGGAGCGAGGGTATAAAATGTTTTAACTATAAACATTTGTAACAGACATGTACATGAAACCAATTCCATCTACTGTCTTGGCCATTCGGAGGTACAGGCTCCGGAGTTACAAGTAGAATTCTATGAAGGCGCAAGATAGCTTGGAGTATGGCATTGAAATGCCTACTTATGGTTTCAGTGGATCTCCAAAACTGATGTTTTGTATGCCTTTGCTTCGTATGGTGTGCGAGAATCCACAAAAAATAGCTACCCTCTCCTCGACACATACGTACCGAGAGTCCCCTAAACCAACACTTCGAACTAAACATAGTCTTAGGAAAGTTTGTCTGTTTACCCTCAACTGTTCGTGGCAATCAATCTCGTTACCATTAACGAGCCTATTGATAGCATTGACTTGGGTCTGGTAGAAGTCAGGATTCTGTGCACACTCAGGACGGGGATACTGAGCCGTTGATACGATGAACAAGTAAAGGCAAAACACCCCCATTGCAACCTGAATGAACGTGTTTAATGCCATTATTGCCTCTTCCTCTTCTCTCCTCCGTAATTGTTTTCTGTTCAATCTTGGCATCCTAATAGATAGCTAGAAACGGTTTCATGATGAGTATGACATCAATCACACACACTGACAAGTAGTCTCATTTATATAGATCCCTGTTCTATTCTCCTAAATTTTTATATGTATATACAGTTTATATATGTATACTGTGTATATATAAACTATTTTTTAGGGTTTTTATGTATTTATATCCATTTTTTAGGGTTTTTATGCGTATATACAATTTATATACGGTGTATGTATATAGATAGATACTGTATTAATAAATATAGATATATATCTATATATACACACCCGTGTATATGGAGGTAAAAACCAGTATATACACATATTTCATTGTTTTTGTAACATGTTTGTAGCCCGTGTATATACATGCTGTATATTCAAGTGATATACATACTGTACATATATATGTATGTATGTATGTATGACCTCTAAAACCCTAGTTCATGTTAAAACGGTAGAAACCCCAAAAAACTCAACAGATTGCAACAAATCTACATCAACAGATCGAACAAAATGGAACAAATCGAGTTCTTTGGCAATCGAAACTTGTGTACACGTACATAAATCGAGTTCTTTGGCAATTGAAACCATACCTGGAGTGATTTCAACAGATCGCAACAGGGATCGCCACAAATCGCACAAACCGTACACAGCTCGAACTTCCAAGTCGTAGATGTACACCAGTGTCGTTTGTAGCACAGATGAAGGGGATAAGGAGGGTGATTTTCGTCAATAACCTCCCCTTCTACAGGGGATAACTATTGGGGAGGGTTGAGGCGACCCAAAAATTATCCGGGAGGGGAAGCCAAACGCGTAGAAGAGAAGAGGGGGTGAAAAGAAATGGGGGAGAGCATAGGTCGTTGCCAACAAGGGGATATGGGCTGGGGGCCCCTCTTAAGAGGGGGTGAAAACATATTTGGGTGGGATATCCACCATCCAAACGAGGCCCATGATCTTTATTTCTAGTGTCTTGCATAAGAAAAGGAAGTGGAGTCTTTGGAAACTGCTGGTAATTGCCAACAATTGGAAAGCACGGAGGTTATTAGCACATCATAGGACACTTTGGCACATTTTTGGAGAAGCTTGAAGCACATTTCCAGGATTGAATTAGTGCATTTTTTGCTTATAAATACAAGAACTCAAGATAGAAAAAGGGTTCCTCAACCATTAACCTCACAGTTACTCAAAAATTCCGGCTCCGGCCAAACTATGTTTTTACTTTCCCGCAAAGTACCTACTCAACCCCGTTGAGTTTTTATCGTTTTCCACAAGATTCTAGATCGCCTAGATCTTGTTTTCTATTTCATTTGTACCCAAACTTTGTTAAACCGTTAATAAAGTTTGTTGCTTTTCAACTTATTATTCCGATATAATAAAGTTCTTCTTTTCTTCATGTTCTTTACGGTTACATTCTTCTTCTCACATGGTTGGGGAAATTTTAAGTCCTCTTCGTTGAGGCAAACAACGAACCAACATTCGGCCTCACCCTTTGGGTCAAACACAATCGCTCTACATACAAAGTTAGAAAAAGGCACACAACCCTTTTCCACGTTGGACGTCGACAAGTCTTGGCACGCCCGTGCAACAACCACTGGCGCCATTGAGTTTTTCCCAAAAACGGAGAAACATTTTGGCACGCCCAGTGGGACCCCAATCGTTTCCAAGGGGTATCACGCCGATTCATTCACATGGCAATTCAATACTTTGAATTGGATGATGAGATTCGGCGATATGAAGAAGAATTTCATTGGCCCGATGAGGAGATTGATAAGCTTGAGGATGAAATCCATCGTCTTGAATGGGAGAAGTTTTTCTCAAACCTTCATCATTCAGAAAGGATTGGTACTCCAATGCACTTAGTCAATACAACGAAACTATCCAGGTGCACAACAAGAAAATCACGTTTATATTAATGGTGAATTCTCTTGACTCACAAACTGATTAAAAATATGTATGTAGTATTTGGCTTCCGAAACTAGATACGGGCCTGGCCCATGGGTAGTAGCCGGGCCACCAAAGTTCTAAATATGCTAACTACATGATAAATTGAATAGATTTATAAGTAAAATCTTCTCAAAACCACCTCTTTTTTGTGAAACCACCTTGATTTTAGTATCTAATTTTTCATTTTTTTAATTGAATGGCTAGATTCCACCCTGATTTCAATCCAACGGCTGGAAATAGGTTTGTTCACTTTAAGGTATTCATACCGTAATCCACCTTATCGTACCTTGAGGAAAACTATCAGTTTGTACAGAGGGTAATTCTGCTTACACCCTTATTAATCACACCTCTCAAACACACCCTCAAATAAGATGAGTTTCACCATACAGATTGACAATCAAAATCGTTCATTTTGTAGGTCTTGGCAAGAACATTATCTATTTCAAAAATCAGGTTGATCAACTATTGATAGCAATGTTGAACTTTTACATTTTTCTTGAGAAATATAGACTGTTAAAATTATTCCTGTTATTGAATTGATTTGAATCAACTACTAATCAACATCCGATCAATCTAATTTTGTGCATGAATGATTTAGACTTCTAATTCAACTATTGGGTTTATTTGAATTTCAAGATGGAAATATAACTCCAAAAAAGGGATGGGATGGTTACATAATTTTAGGTGACTTGGAGGATGATTATCCATAGAAAAAAAAGGCAAAAGTATAGAAGTATAAAAGTTAAATTAACATATTTATGCATGCAAACTATGCACCAACTTTTATATATAGTGTAGACACCCCAATTTTTGACCCAGGAATAATCTTAGCAATATTTAAGCTTGAATAAAGACTTCAAACCCATCAAAACTCCTCAAAAAACCCAAAACAAGAAAAGGACTGATGGACCACCTGAGTGCTCAGGTCAAATCCACCTGAGTGCTCAAGTGGATTTGAGTGCTCAAGTCAAATCCATTTGAGCGCTCAGATGGACTTGAGCGGTCAGGTCGGGTCCACGTGGCGAAATTCTACAGAGCATCTTCTGAGTGTAGTCATGGTATTCTTCTGCTAATTTGGCTCCTTGGCCCCTAAAACACGTTTTCCCTTGCCTAATTAGCCTAAGTAACCTCCTAGGCCCCTAACGCACCTTTGAACTTCATTCCCCCCCCCCCCCCCCCCCCACACACACACACACACAAATCTTTCCATCTCCTTCAACTTTCTGATCATCAATCTAAATTCAAATATTCAAAACCTACTCCCAAATCGTCTCTCTAGCTTTTGATTATGGCTTGAGAGACCATCAAACAGCACCAAAACCCACATTCCGCTCCATTCTCCCCTTTTCAAACCTAAAATTAGTCCACTCTCTGTCCAAAAACCCAACCTTAAGTTATATTTACCTGAAAGATCTCACAAAAAGCTCTCAAAAGCCTAGGTTTCTACTCAAAAATCCAAAAAACGTACTAAGGGTCACCATCTAGCCATGCCATGCATTATTTAATCAAGTCCAATCTTAGTCCCATTCCATCCAAGAAACCCAACGTAAAGCTTTCTCTCACTAGAAATCAACACAAAGGTCTTATTTCAAGCTAAAAAAGGTAGAAATACCTTAAATTAGTATTGTTTTTGCTTCCTAAGGGAACCAAACAAACTTAAATTGGTTCCTCATACCAACTTTAGGTTTGTTTTGGTAAAAAATCACAGGAAAAATGTTTTAAAAAATTATGACTTAAAATCCACCTGAGCACTCAAATCCATCTGAGCTCTCAAGTCCATCTGAGCACTTAAGTCCATTTTGCTACATTTCTTTATTTTGCTGATTATATTGATGCTTTGTCTTGTTTATTCATTTTGATAGATGTTGGTACCAAAATGAGACCTTTTGAAGGTCTGATCAGTCTTGTTGATGGACAGAAATCATACTTTTGATATTCATTTCTCTCAGAAATGATAACAAAACCTCTGAAAACATGATAAATGATGGCTAACAGAGGCAATCTTTTGAAAAGAATGAAAAATGAAGGCTGAAGGTGGTGTTGGGTTAAGGGCTCAAATCACTACTTGAGCGCTCAAATCACTACTTGAGCGCTCAAGTCAATCCCACCTGAGCGCTCAGGTCTTCATCTTCTTATATTCTCTTGTTGTTGGCCTTAAACAAGCTCAAAGCCATTTCCATTTATTTTATTGTTTAAACCCAATATGGGTCTGTTTGTGGTCAGATCTGTTCATGCAAAAGTTGAAAATGAGTTTTTGGGGTCCATTTGTTGTGAGAATAGGTGCTATGGATAATAGAACATGATAAATCATGATAAATAAGTATCAAACTTGAAAGAGGAAAGCAAAACAGTGGCAGGAAGTGAAATGTCCACTTGAGTGCTCAGGTCCACTTAAGCACTCAAGTCCAGTACACTTTGTCACACCCTCAACTTTAATAACCAAAATACACACAATTTCCATGTAAGCTATGACTAAAGTCAATTGATTTCCCTTAGAAAAGTCAGTCAAAATACAAGAGTTTCTAGTCAAAGGTACCCGTACCCATACATTAGTGACCAAGAGTTAAGAGTTATTACACGTATCAAGTTTTCTCGAAAATTGAAGAAAATAGAAGTTACAAGATCATCTCCCAAATATATATATGCTATGGAGAGGATAAAATAACTTCATGTCAAATATTCTTCATGATATGCATCCACACGGCAAGCATCCCAATCACATGCCTTGCCGAGTACCTGAAAATGATAGAGTGAGCTCACTAGCCCAACAAGAATCGTATCTACTAATGCTAAGGGTATAGAGAATGAAATGTGCATGCGGAAACGATGATTAGGAACGAGAAGTTAAAAGAATGCTATTTATGACTAGACCAAGTACTGAGTGCCCAAGAAATACCTAAGTGTCCCACCAAATACCCAAAAGTCCCAAAAGAAGCTAAGGGTCCATCATTTTCCTCCTAACCGTTTTCAAACGTGGCGTGTGTCCAATTTTATCAAAAAATCGTACTTTCACAAAGAACCTCATTTTCAACATTTCACAAAAAAATAGCCACTTGTCTTTAATAGGGAATTAATCCCCCTGCTGGATTTCGTGGGCTTCGTGCACCCATGGCCAGGGACGCACCGAAAGGTGGCCCTAGTATTAGATCACCACTTTAAAAAAATGATCCATTTAATCCTCATGTATCCAAAACATCCATATAATCCATTTCGTTTAAAACAAGATGTTTATTCGATGTTCGCAAGGTTACATGTGTCAAGCGTAGTTGAAAAACCAAGGAAAAATAACCAATCATACAAAGGTAGGCTAGGAAGGGGTATTTCGGTCATTAATAAAGTATACGATGTGGACATGTCAAGTATGGAACCAAACAAGTCAATCGGAAGCCAAAGGAATGTTTTAGGAAGTTTTGAGAATGGTATGGATACCCCCCAGAATTGGTATGGATACCAATGCATAACCAGCAAAAAGAATGTTTGGTATCCATATCTCATGAAATTGGTATGGATACCAAAGGCTACGAAAAGTTCTGAGAAAGGTATGGATACCCCCTAAAATTGGTATGGATACTAATTCACAACCAGCAAATAGAATGATTGGTATCCATACCTCACGAAATTGGTATGGATACCAAAGGCTACGAAATGAGATTTTTGGCAGCTTTTCACAAATGAAAAGGGGTTCCAACCCAAGTCAATTTAGGCGTTTCGAACATCAACTATGCATGGAATAAGAGTATATCAACCACCAATTCAAAGATTTAACAACCAAATAAGTGGGAACCAAACTCAATCAAAATCAAACCCATTTCCATGGAGGTTTCTAAATGTGATTAGAAAATATGGGTGAACCAAGCCAAGAACCATGCAACAAATCAACAATATACCATTAGAAGGAGTAGAAATAAGATCCCTACCTCAATGAATGAGCTCCAAATGTAAAGAAGATGAAAACCCAAGCTCTTGCTTCCAACCCCAACCGAAAGAAGCTTTCCCAAGGTGATTCCAAAGCAACCCGGACTCCAAACTTCGCGTAGATGACAACTATGAGGTTTGATCTTGATGGGTTTTAGTGTGGAAGGTGGATTTGTAGTGGAAAAATGAAGAGTTTTTTAGAGAGAGAGAGAGAGAGAGGGTCGGTGTAGGGGGTGAGAGTGGGAGTGTATTTTGTCCACAAAATTCTTCTCCTGACTAAGAGTATAAACACCCCTCCTATTTACACTTTACCCCCTCATGTTTCATATGCATCTCAAAGACACCCATGTGCATTATCTAACTCCACATTAGCCCCACTTTACTTTAATTTCATTTTCTCAATAAAATTTTCGGAATAATGCATAAAAATATGGGTCCTTACACACTTGAGCGCTCAAGTCAGCTCACCTGAGCACTTAGATCATGATCAACAAACATATCCGTTTTGTTTCTAGCGGTCTTTTTTGTTGTGTCGTGTTTAACATAGCTTTTTGTTTATGACTATATTATTGCATTTTAGTCGGTTCATACATAGATCATTGCATAACTCATGTATTTAGTAAATATCTCATGCGTTTATTTTCATTTGCATTCATTCCCAACTTATGAAAAGTCATCTCTCGCATATATCATATATCACATGCTACTCGGTACAACTCATGCATTATAAATCGTTATTTTGTACATATTGCACAAGCATCCACCATTTCACGTGCATCTTCATTTATGATCCCGTTTACTTGTTTCTCGCTCCCCATCTCCCCTTTTACATGCTCAAAGTTGTATAATAAACATTTTACAAATTCCACAAATAAGTAGAGACCGATTCTCGGGTCGGGCGAGAGGGGTGCCATAAAATCCTTTCCCTCTCGTAACCAAGCTCCCGAACCTAAGAAATTATGGTGAAGACGGACTGGTCATAAAACCTTATCCAAAATAGGGCACAAGTCATTTGAGTTCGGTTCCTCGGAGACAATCCGCTAAAACCCAGGTGGCGACTCCGAATCGAATTCCTCGGAGGGGTGTTCACATATAGCATAGTTAATTAATCCGATGTTTTGATTATTCCACAAACTAAATGTGGATTTGACAACTGATGTGCTAAAGCACATTTTGATGCAAGAAAAAATTGTGAAAAAGGTAATCCATAATTAAGCCTATGCCCTATGGTGGTATATGTACTAAGTTGAGAGGAGAATGAAAAAAGACCCACATAATCTTTGATTTTGCCTTTGTATTTGTAATTTGCATTAATTGGTGGCGCATAATTCTTATCTATATATGCAATTAAGTTTACTCTTTATTCATTCGTTCATTATCACTTTCTACATAACAATCAATTTTTGTTAGAAATCTTGGAGCAACAGAGTTTCATAAATGTATGCTATAAATCTTGAAGAGATAATTAGTAACAATGAAAATTAATTAAAAAGAAAATTCTCATTTGAGTGGAGTAGAGGTCCATCCACTGAGAATCTCAAGTTTTGAATTAAACAAATTGGATCAGAGAAGATATAAAAAAACAATAAGAGTATGACTGTAGTACACAGTAATTAGGAATCAAACTCAATTAGGAATGATATATCATCTTAGTGTCTACAAAAAAACTTTCCCTTACTTTTTTTTTTTGAAAATCCGTGCGCACAAAAGATAGGTTTACTGTTTGGATATCATAATATTTGATTAATTGCTAAAATCACAAGAATAGACATGTTACAATTTTTTTTTTAGTATTATATGTCTGATACATATGTCTTACTAAGGTTATCCCCAACGACATATTTAAAATCAAAATATTGCTAAAGTTAGCAATGTAAGGATCAAAGTTAGCAACATCTTAACCAATAACCAAATTTTGGTCTTTGCATACTCGAAGTTAGCAACCTTTTCACAATAATCAAATTTAACGGACCCCACATCTCCTTAATTAAGTACACACATCATTACACAAAAACTCACTCTATTTTCTCGCTCCCATTTTCAACAATGTTTCCAAAAATTATCTAAAAAACTTTTTTGGAAACTATTTTTGTTTCAATGTTTTTTAGAAAACTGTTATTTTGAAAACTATTTTTTTTGGAAATTGTTTATTTTTCATCAAAAAAAAATAAAATAAAATAATTTAGTTCTTTTTTTTTATAGTTTGAAAATGTAATATAGCACTCCATTTTGATTATGCCATTGTGGACTTCTACATTGTTAACTTTAGCCATCCTCTAAATGAATAATCAAAAGGTGATACGATAACTTTTGGGTATTCAATTTTGAGTAAACCATTGGTGATACCCTAGTGTGAATATATTTTATGCGATATATATACACACACACATCGCAAACATTCACGGTCACTTTTTTTTTTTTTTTTTACGTTTCCTTGACACCGCAGTAAATAAAAAAAATTATTTGAAAGATATTTCATTACATTATGGAAAATAAGAAGAATATTTGATAAAATCACATTTATTATTTCAAAATTCAACTACTGCAACTTGTCGCATCCACGTTCCTTCTCACAAAAAATCATTCTACAATAGTATATAAGATTATCATTTTGCATCATCCTCCTTGACTTAAGAAACTCGTGCTCGATGTTAGACACCGGATTTTTCCCCACCCTTATTTATCAAGACAAATTGATGAAGTCAACACTCACATGAAAGAGATGTCGGATCATCAGAAAATTAGAACAGACCTTACCGTGTAGAACACTCGATTCCCAGTAAAGGTAAACCTGCACGGTACGCAGTACTGATGCCACGGTAAGTCAAACATCAATTTCAAAATATCAAAAGATATCTAACATTTGCATGTTCGTAGCTTGAATGCCAAACATGCCAGGCCATAGCCCTCCCTCCTTTATTTTGACAGAAATCAGCTCTCAGAAGCTTGTTTCTGAGCCAATCGGCCAGCTATATCCTTGAGACATCTAGTCAAACATAAAGAGCGTTGGATGCACTCGTTTCAACATTTTTGAGTGATCGGTTCAGGCCACGTCAAGATTAGAGGACATTTGACCGTTGAACTCTCACCCCACTTTTACCTCTATCCGGTAAAAATAGGCGAACAAGGCCAGAAGACCCAGGTTTTATCTGTACAACTTCAAATCTTACCAATTTTCATATTTAAGCTTCACGTGATGACATTAAGTCTCACGTCAAGTTTCAGGCTATTTCAACCCCATTTGCTATTTTCGGCGACACTACGCTTCCTGAGGCAATCGATTCCATGATCATGGACATAGGGACCCAATTTTTGAAATCTAAACCATTGATAATTCTATTTATGCCATACTGATGTTCCCTATAAAATTTCAGGTCAATTGGATTTCGTTTGGTCATCTGATCGCTTAGAGCGCACTAATTCAAACGAGAATCGGACAATCGCGTTTCTCTATCTTTGGAGCATAATTTGAAAAACCGGATGCCGCCACAACATCTAGAGAATCTCAAAACTCTAGGGATACCTCCCTGAATCAAAGAACCCTATGCAAGCACGGACGAACACAAACTGTATCGCATAAACTAGTGCATAAAAGTGAGATTCCCTAGGCAACCATGCCAGCCTCCCACGTGGCAGGCACCTATAGGATGGGTGCTTAGGGCTCCTCCCTTTTGCCTATAAATACAATGCCACCCCCCAATTTTCGCACACACTCACGCACTTATGAGTTCTATTCCTCCGGACACGAGTGCTTGTCATAACGGGGAATTGGACTCGGAGATCACTAGGCTACGCGGTAGCTCTGCTGGATTTCTCAACGAAGAAACCTCAGTATCCATAGTTACGCGGAAGTTTTGCTAGATTTCCCAGGAGGAACCTCGGGATACATATAGTACACAAGAACTCTGCCCGAGTACTAACTCAAAATCAACCACTTTCTGCCGAAGGCTAAGCCGATTTTTTCGGACAATTTTATCCGATATCAAGCGGAAGCTCTGTCTGATTCTCTACGCGAGGTTCGAGATGGGAGTTTATAAGTGAATTGTTTTCAAATACCAATAACTACATGCTCATTTGTAACATATAGTAGAAATATTTATAACTGTGTCGGCTCGGCTATTGCCCATGGGTCGGGCCTGTGTCTAGTTTCGGATGCCGTAATACTATATATTTATATTCTACAAGTCTGTGAGTCAATAAAATTCACAATAATTTAGACGTACACTATCACAGTGCACCGCGTTAGTCTCGTCGAGGTTTGAGGCGAGGAATATTGAAAAGATTGACAAAAAAGCGTTCGTGTTGAAGCAAGGCTTGACATAAGTCTCTTTATACCGTTGCCTCCCTACTGGGTATTTTTCGGTATTTTCTGAGATCGCTTACCTTGACTTGACTAGCCGTCCAGACAGTTCATACAAAACTCCAAAAATAAAAATATCAGGATTAATTCAATAAATTTAGATATATTTTCATAAATCGGATTGAGGCTCGAACTACAGAATGACCTGATTCCCCTTAGGCCTTGTTTGTTTGACTGGAGATAAAAAGATGGGATATAGAATCCCTTGGGATATTGTTTAGGATATAAATGGATGAGAAAAATCCATATCCGGTGTTTGTGTTCAACAGGATATACCCATTGAGAAACACTAATTATGGCATGTTTCCCCATTTTGTCCTCATACAAATCAAATAATTCCTAGTTTGTTCTTAACACATGAAAGCCAACAAGAAGTAAAAAATGAAAACCCCGATGTCCCAATTGATAGAAATAAAATATTTCCATTATCTCTGGTGAAGTTTTAACAGTTACAGAAGATGAAGCTTCTGGTGGTTTTTCACGATATTCAAACTCTCGCACCTCAATACAGGCCAACCTATTACTGCATGTTATATACAAGGGAACTCGCCTAAGAGGATGAAAAAGAACTTGACAACGCATAACATTGTTAGCCAAAACTTCAGCAGGGGCCTCAATTTCACCAAACATACAACACCGCTTCAAACTACCAGACTGTTTCTTTTTGCCCAGAAAAGTTCCAATAATTAAAACCTGCGGTTATTATGCAAAGACACTGATAAGTAGTGTATATCAAAAGCAACACAAATTGCAGACATTTTTATGAAGAAATAATGCATACTTTGGAAACTAGCGTCTACATGCATATTTCTATACGAAGCCTCATCAGTGACAACAAAATCACTATCACAAAAAATTGGTGCAGGGCCATGTAGCCTAATTAAAGATGAAGAGCAATTTGCACGTTCTTCCACAAAGTACGTCATAAAAAAGTAGCATCCTGTGCCACAACCATAATTTGCAAAATAACATCATCAAGTGGGGACAAAATATCCACCACAAACAAGTGGGGCATTCTACGCCACCACAAAGGCACCACAAAAAAGTGGCATTCAACGCCACAACAAAAGCACCACACAAGTGCCGATTTTGGCTCTACTTCATAAGGTTAACCAGACTCTACCATGTATGATAAGTTTAGACAAGTTTTACATAATTATATAGTAAGGATATTCCTAATTATCTTGCTTAAAAAACCCTCCAAGCAACAACATCACCCATTCAACATTATCTTCCTCTGGTACGCCAGAGAATAAGTCAAGTTGGGCAGGATCCTTTGCAATCATAGCTGCAACCTTCATCCTAGTATGAGTGTCGAATCCAAGAGGTAGTAACTCTTCATAAACTCCCTGCCTAGCATTTGAAAGGTCATCATAACCAATTCTTTGGGCAATTTCAGTCATGGTACCATTTGTTTCCTTCAAGTGAGAGCTCATGGCTTCAGCCAGGGATACAAGAGCCTCCATACCTTCTGCAGACCCGCTTCATTTCTTTCCCTTCCCATTGTCATCTGGGTTGGATGGGCTTCCATTCATGCATACAAAATCAGTGTTCATAAAAGTGTCTTTGTCAGTTGAAGCACTTTCCTTTTCAACAAACTCTCCATCTTCTAAGTTAATCGCAACCATTGCATCCACAGGTCCTTCAGCAAACTCTCCTGTTGCCCTATCCTTTCCAAATAGGAATAACCAGTCCTCATAGTAAGGAAATGGCTTATTCAACATGCCCGTCGCATCTCCATGATGTTGCATACCATTACATTCTTTTTTGATAAGCAAAGACAGGAAATCAACTAAATTGATGAAAGAAGTGTAGGCATGGACAACAAGCAGCAACCATTTGATGAAAAAAAACTCCCACTGGTAGAGCAGCAAATTGCATTCGAAACAAGAGAAATTTTTTTTTGAAACAAAACCAGTCAATGTATTTAACATAACTCTAACTAAACAAGAGAAAAAAATTAAAACACATTCCCAAACATACTCCTCCCAGACTTGTTGGCTATCCATTTTCACCATTTTTAAAGTATCATCCCATGCGAACCCACTTTCTCGAAAAATGTCAACAAGCAAGTTGTATTGCCTCTTCCACTGTTTAGTCTTTGACGCAATATGAGGGTTCACGTGAAGGTCAGTCCCAAGAAATGCCAAGATGATGTGCTTCTCAACTTCAGCATAGAAACCTGGCTTTTACTATCCATTATCTTGCTTCCATTTGATCTTGAACACCCCTCATGGTTTTGATCAACATATCCTCCTTCACTTTTTTCTAAACCCTGTGACCTCTTGTCGTGGTGGTTGAGTCCTTTCGTTTCTTGCTGGATTTGCTAGCAACTTGAGTGCCTTCCATATCTACTTGACATTACATAGTTCCAAATACAAATGCTTCAAAAATTACGCAACCTCAAATATCCAAAAATAAAATTACAAATTAACATTGCATCATTCTTAGTTTCGTCCCCTTCGAGCTTGCCAATCATAATACCTTCGGTTAGCTAGAGTAGTCCTCCAATCAGTCCATTGGTTGGGACTCCACAATGTCAATGTAGTAAGTTGTTTCTTCCTCATCTTCTTTTAACTCATCATACTCTTGCTCCACTAGATCCACAACCATCTCATGTCTTATGAAGTTATGGAGAAGACAACAAGCAATGATGATACGACAATGGGTCCTAATCGGAAAGTAGGGTGAATCCCTTAGGATTGCGAACCTAAGCTTTAGAATGCCAAAACACCTCTCTATGCAATTATGTGCTGAAGAGTGTTTCATATTGAAATACTCCTCAGGGCTAGTGGGCACACCACCCTCTCTCCAAGTGTTCAAGTGGTATCTTTGGCCTCTATATGGTGCTACAAATCCCTCCCCATTTGTGTATCCTTCATCTACTAAGTAATAGGTACCTGTAATAAAAATATGTCTTATGTCATGAGAGGTGGCTCTTAAAAACATTACTTTGAATTACAAGATAGGACACAAGCAACCATACCATGTGCACTTTCAATCCATTGGGCCTAGTGACTGCATCTCTAAGAATTCTAGAGTCCGAAGCTAACCCTTCCCAACAAGGGAAGACGTAGATGAATTGCAAGTTAGGGGTACAAACACCCAAGACATTTGTTGTGATCTCACCCTTTCTTATTTGGAATAATTAGTCATAAATACACAATATTTTGCCTATTTAAAGGGAAGGACAAGGAACATTTGCAATCAAACATAAAGACAAGGGACATTTGCAATCAAACCTAAAGACACAATATTTTGCCTATTTAAAGGGAAGGACAAGGAATATTTGCAATCAAATATAAAGAAAAGGAACATTTGCAATCAAACACAAAGACACATATTTTCCCAAAATTTTAGAATCAACTCCACTTTGTCAATCTATTTGTTCTTCTCCATAAACAAAACGGAGAACAACAATCAGACCTCAAGTCCCGAAAACTGCTACCGAAATCGGAAATTAACTTCCGAAATGATCAAAATAATTTGAGGTTTATGGTATTATTGGATTTCTTTTTCATCATCTCCTTCATTAAAAGGTCAAGCTTTGGGTGGGTTAGTGTTAATCTAATCCTTTAGATATCCGGTTAAAAATCATGACGAGGTTCCACCGTCATTGTCAGCCCCTGCTAGCGTATGTAAGCTTTTCCAAATTTTGAGTACCATTTGTCACTGTATACTCAATGTATGTCATTAGTTGACTCTTGGCGTATAAAAGAGGTACTGAAAGAAACTAAAGCACACCAAGGTAGGCTTACCTGAACAATGGGTGGTGAGAGAAACCCACCTATCGGGTATGCTCTGTTGTCGGAACAGAGCAAATATTATCTCAATAGATATATAACGTGACTCACTATGTTCGTGATTTTTTTTGAATGTTTTGTATAAAATTATAATTTTTAAAAATTGTGACATTTCACTAATTGTTTTAGTCACTGGAAGTGGTTGGCCAGAGGTGGGGTGGTGGTCGGCCGGAGGTGGGACCGTGATTTTTTTGAATTTGATGTTAGAACTTAGAATTTTTTTTAAATTTGTGACATTTCACTAATTTTTTTAGTCGCCAGAAAGTGGTCGGCCAGAGGTGGGGTTATGGTCGGCTGGAGGTGGGGTGGTGATTTTTTTGAATTTTATGTTCGAAATTAGAATTTTTAAAAATTAGTGACATTTCACTAATTGTTTTGGTCGCCGGAAGTGATCGGCCAGAAGTGGGGTGGTGGTCGGCCAGAGGTGGGGTGGTATTTTTTCGAATTTTATGTTCGAAATTTTAAAAATTAGTGACATCTCACTAATTTTTTTGGTCGCCGGAAGTGGTCGGCCAGAGGTGGGGTTGTGGTCGGCCAAAGGTGGGGTGGTGATTTTTTTGAATTTTTTGTTCGAAATTAGAATTTTAAAAAATTAGTGACATCTTACTAATTTTTTTGGTCGCCGGAAGTGGTCGGCCAGTGGTGGGGTGGTGGTCGGCCAGAGTTGGGGTGGTGATTTTTTTGAATTTTATGTTCGAAATTAGAATTTCTAAAAATTAGTGACATCTCACTAAGTTTTTTGATCGCTGGAAGTGGTCGGCCAGAGGTGGGATTGTGGTCGGCCGGATGTGGGGTGGTGATTTTTTTGAATTTTATGTTCGAAATTAGAATTTTTAAAAATTAGTGACATCTCACTAATTTTTTTGGTCGCCGGAAGTGGTCGGCTAAAGGTGGGTGGTGTTCGGCCGGAGGTGCGATGGAGATTTTATTGAATTTTATGTTCGAAATTAGAATTTTTAAAAATTAGTGACATCTCACTAATTTTTTTTGTCTTTTTGTTCGATTGCAAAAGTTCCTTGTCCTTACCTTTAAAAATGTCAAATATTTTTTGTTTTTATGTTCGATTGCAAAAGTTCTTTGTCCTTCCCTTTAAAAATGTCAAATGTTTTGGATTTTTGGCTAAGTGGCCCTTTCTTATTCTGTATCTTGGCTTCTGTATTGTGGGAGGTTTAACTTTAACGTAAGTTCCATCTAAAGCACCAACCCAGTTCTATCAATCACAAAAAAGGCAATTTGGTTTTAGTACAACTATTTACCATACAACAAGTCAATACAATGGCTATTTTAAACTAGTTTTTACCTGAAACCATTCCACCTATCGTCATTGCATCCCACATGTATAGGTTCAGGTGTCTTCAAAAGAGGACCTTGGAGTCGAAGGACACCTTTTAGGACAGCTTGAAAATGCTTGCTGATGGTTTGGCCAAACCTCTTGAAATCAAATTTGACATTTCGATTATTATGATAGTGCCCTAGAGTATACAAAAGCATCGCCACTTTTTCCTCCAAAAAAAACATATTTAGAGTCACCTAACCCCACAGTTCGGAGAAGGTAACACAACCTCATGAAGGTAGACCTATTCATTCTTATTTGTTCATGACAATTGACGTCAAAAGCTTTCACCAACCAATTAAGAGGGTCTATCTGAGCTTGGTATGGAAAGAGGCCCCTAGTTATAACCTTATCATTTGCAAAGCTCTCCAAAGTACATGTAAGACAATTACGTACATACCATGTGTAATTGATAGATGCAATTAGGTGTTATAAGATTGCATATAACTGAAGCAAGTCCGCCATCTAAACTGTCCAAAAATGTAGGAAACCACAAAATTCAAACAATGAGTTAACAAATTAGAACTGAACTAAATCAATAAAATGGGTTTTGGTTTTTTTTTTTTTGTCAATGATCAGAGTAATGAATTTCACTTGTATGTGTGTTTTGGGCCATCATCCGAGTAGATGAACATAATCCAACAAATCACCAAACCAATAAGAATAATGACTTCATTTGATACATGTTTTGCAAAAATGGGGCGATTGACTTCGTTTGTCATTGTTCAAAGGTAATCCAACAGATCACCAAACCCATTTTTTATACGTGTTTGAGAATAATGACTTCGTTTGTCAATGAGATTGATCATTGATTTGTAGTGGGTAGCGAAAATGGGGCCTGATATATGCGTATGGATTATTATAGAGTTTATCATCTTGGTACTCAAATCCCTTCAAAAAAAGAATGGTACCAATGACCCAGATTTGAAGAAATTGGTGAGAAAAAAAAATCCTTCTTTTTTTTTTTTACACAAAACATGAGGTAATAGATCTGAAAAACATATTGGAGAAGAAGGTTGATGAGGTTACCAACCCTTTGGCCTTCGAGGTCGTTGGAGATGGCATCTTTATCAGTGGTCTCTCTCCAAAACCCTTGCTGATACAGAATGGAGTGGCTGAGTTTAGGTTTGGGTATGGTTTAAGCGTGAAAAATTGTTTATGTAGCCCATGGGCAAGAGAGCAATTTGAAATCCCATCCAATTTTAGCAACAAACAATGGAAAATGGGACCCACCTCTTAACATTCCATATCCCATTCTCAAATCCCCCCTACCAAACAGGGCATTATACGCGGGGATACGTGGGCAGCCCGATGAGGGTTCAGTCAAAACAAAAACAAAATATTTTCTCCCAACATGATAATATCTTATTACCCCAATAATTTTTGAATACTTTTCATATCAGCCTTCAAGCACCAGGTCATGCTGTCCGAGTTCTCCCGTAGGATTTCACCTTTTATATAATTTCTACGGTATTTATTTATACTGTATTTTGCGTGCATTTTCAAATTAAGTCATGCATACACAGGAGTCGTAGGGCCCGTCTTGACATTGTTCCGGACCCGAATCAGCTTCTCCCTCAAATTATCAAAATGCCTTTTCTAGTCTCTCTGGCTTAAATTCCCCAGAAGTGTTAGTCGGAAGTGTCCTAGGGTCCGTTTCAAATTTCCTCCGGTTCGAAAGGCAGCTCCATGTCAAAATTACAAAAATACCCCTATATCATGTCCAAAGCCATTTCAGCCTACGGAATTGGTCCAGAAAGCTTCCCAGGGCACACCGAAAGCTATCCAGATCCCTAAATCAAATTTTACAAACTTTTACCAAAATACTTCGCGAACTTCAAGACCTATTTTGAGCCCGTAAACCCTATCGGGGACGATCTGGGACCTCGCCAGAGGCCATTTTTCGGCTCCGGACAGCAAAATTTAACTTTTAACCAAAAAGTCAACTGAGTCAATTGTACTAATTTTTACTGTCTAACACTGTACCGGATATTTACTAGGGACCACTGGCCACCTTTTTGGGGCTCCAATCATGATTTTTCAACTTTTTACTATAAAAACTCTTATTTTTTGTATTTGCTTGTACTCTTCAAAATTGTACTGGATATATCCCAGGGCTCGACAACAGCCAATTTCGGCTCCGGATAGGATTTTTATAACTATTTATAAGGATTTGCAAACAGCATTATAAACCCGTTTTTGGCCATGTTGCCACTCAATTAACCTCCCGTGACCTCCCGTCAGCTATCGGCAACTGCGGACAGCTATTTTTAAATATTTTTTCCATCGAGTCTTGTAGTCTATTTAGGCCCGTCTCCAATCTTAGAACCTTCTGGAGATGTCCCGGAGTTTCTCGTATACTTTTAATCCCCAGCATTGTCATCGCCGGAGTCTAGACATTGTTCTCTAGGTATGATAAAACGCCTCTGTACTTCGCTAGCTAAATTCCCCAGTGAGATTAACTTCTCTAAAACTTCAGTTTTTGTTCCGAACTACGTGAGATCTGATTCTCCTGAGGCCGAAGATACGCAGGCATCACCAAAGTTGGGCTCGGTCCCATTTTCCAATAAATTATTTTTGTCCTCTGGAACTACGTGATGCTTGATTCTCCTATGACTGGAGATATGTAGGCAACCCTGAGGCCGGGCACGGTCCAAATCCCTCTTTTGTACACATTTTTCCCTATTATTGTGAACGCCTCATGCAATAAAACACATTTTCAGATAGAATATTAATTCTTCTTCTCATTGTATATATGTCTTCATTTACTATCCTCACAAGTCTTCAATCACTTATTTTGTTTTGGAAAAGTTTGTTCCGAGTGCCGAAAGGGTGGGGTAGGGTGCTTCGGCTTTCCTACACGTAACAATGAATTACCGAACCTTTTCTTCTCTAAAATCGTAGACCAAAACAATAAATAGAGTCATTTATACCAAACAAAATCGGGTCTTTCGACCTGTATTTCTCATTTTCTAAAATATTTATTCATATGGTGACTTGGCACACCAAAAATCATGTCAAGTGGCGACTTTGAGTTATTTTACATTAAATTTTTCTGGCTCAGTCACAGCTGTAAAACCCACGTTTTATAAAACCACGTCGCTTGAATATCACTTGGATCACTCGACCATAAACTTGTTTTCAAAAACCCCTTGGTCGAAATCCAAGGCGCGACACTCGAGTTTATATAATCGAATTCGCCAAATCTTGTTTGCATTAATCTTGTGCTTCAAATTGATATTTTCACACCTGAACTTTAAAAAGTGGTCAAAAACTGAAGGAACTGCTTCCTACAAATTGATACCACTTGACGCAGCAGAATTCACGAGAAACTAGTTGCGTACTAGTTCAAACGAAAGTAGGTCTCGAGTCAACTAGTTTGAACTAGTATGCAACTATTAACCTTTGGATTCTTGTTTGTAGAGCCTTCAATACATTCCCAAAAAGGATCCACATTTTGTAGCTCCAAAAACTCACCACGTATTTGGAATTCATTATTTGTTTTAGAAACTCTCTCAATAGTAATTGTTACCTCATTGAAAATCGGTGGTTTACTCCAATCAACAATTGGACTTGGAATAGAATTTGATGTGAATGGTCATTCAATCGTAGCCTCCTCCATGAGAGGCACCAAATACAAAAATTCTTCTCATGTTAGACCACCCTGGAACTCGGGCACGTCGATCTTCAAACTAGATTCCCAACAATGACATTTGTGGTTATTAACCACAATCTCTTCACCCCGTCCTTTTGGCTAACGATTACCAGCAAAAGGGTTGGAGCGTTCGTCAACCGTACCCTCAAACTCCTCTTAAATAAAATAGTAATTTTAAATGAATAAAATTTAAACTATGATTTTTCTTGAATTCACCTTGCATCTGTCTCCTGTGAAAAAATTCGTCCTCGCGTTTTGCTTAGAATAACTTCTTAAATCTTTCTTGTCCACCTTACTTTTGTACTCGAGATTTATTTCCTCGAACTTAAATTTCAAAGATAATCCCCATTCAATTCCATATTTCCTAATAATCTCAATCTTCTCGAACGGGGAGAAGTCATTATGTGAGTGATCCTCAACAAGATTGTAGTGAAAGTTTTTCATGTTATTATTCCAACAACGTCCACAAATGAAACCTCGATCTATTGGTTTCGAGGAATTGGGCCACTACCAACAGCTCACCCACGAGTCGTTGAAATCTCTTCATTCGTGCAGCTTTATTCTGTTCGTGCACATCTTCGGCAACAACATAACGTCCATCACGAATTCCTTGTTCCGCTATGATCCGGAATCAAGTGCAAGCTTTGATACGAATTGATGTAAGGAAGTTTGTTGTAAAGAAAAACGCGCAACAAGGACAATCATGAATAAGTCTAAACATGAGGTACTCGCTCTATGAACAAGCGATATGAGATAAATCGCGTTTTTATTTAATCAAATCAACCACCGTAACCCTATGGCTTCATCCTTACTTATAGCAGCAGAATTTCTAAACCTAGCTAGCATACTAAAAAGAAAAATAAGACATAAGGGAAACTAGGAAACTGATACTTCTAGAATTTTTTTGCTAAATGGAAACATATTAAATAAAATACTACTCGTAATTGTTAAAGCATCTAACTCAAAATCAATTGGCATGAGAAGAGAGACTGCCAAGACTCATTTACTAGCTTTAGAGGTTATAATTAACCAACATAAGACAAACTCCAACACTCCCCCACATATGCGACCCCTAACCCGCACGTGGAGAGGCAAACAAACAATTCAACACATACGACAACTATCAACCATTTGGCTATGAGTGAAGCGGCCGCTCAGGCTCATACACTAGCTTTGGAGGTTATAATTAACCAATGTGGAACAAGATCTAACACTAATCTTAAATGAATAAAATTTGAACTATGATTTTTTTAGAATCCACCCTACATCAATACCTGGAGGAAAGTGTGAAGTCCATACCTGATAATGTGGTAGTGATTCGCATCAGATTATGAGCCACATTAATGTGTAATGGTATTTTGTTTAGGAATAAACGAACCATATCAGCATTTTAATAGTGTCATGGAGAAGTTTATCCTACCGATAAAGAGAACACTAATTTAAAGAAATCGAAGGGTTTCTTCTAAAAAAAGAAAAGAAAGAAGAAATCGAAGGGTTTGTCTTCAATGTATGGAAATAACTACAAACAAAATTACTTCATGCACGCAAGTTTGTGTACGTACCATGCATGGACGGTGCATCTTGACCGTCCAAAAGCATTTTCTACAGTTTGGATTTTATTTACTCTTTGACCAGTCAAAGAGTAACTAAGATCCGCAACTTTGATTTGTTGAAATGGACGGTTAAAATGCATGCGTGCGTACAGATAGATGAATTGAACTAAAAAACCTATACTAAAGGTTCAAGGAAAATTTAAAATACAATATATTCAGGATCAAATAGTGCCAATCAAGGAAGAGTTTTCTACACATTGACCTATTCGATGGTACTATCCATATATGATCCCTCTCTTTTCTTTGTTCGTGGGTGCGAGAGAAGCAAAACTCTTTACGCACAACAAACCTAATCGTTGGTTTCAAGTTTCTAGTTTGATTCTCCACAAAGGTACAATTCTTAGGGTCACTTAAGCTTATCCATGTATTTCTTAATTCAAAACTCAACAAAAAAAGAAGGAAAAAAAGGGAAAGGAAAAGAAAAAACAAACCTAAACTGTGGAAAAATATGAAAGGTATGGTGGAGTTGTTCAAAAGAGTAGTAGATTAGATGGAGTACTATATATTATTGGGTCAGCATTTGTTAGAGCAATGGTGATACATACACAGCCAAAAGAAACAGTAGGAATCTGCTTTACCGCAATGGAACAATCAAAAGAGGACAAAACAAAAATCAACACGAGTTAACTACCCATTGGACTTCCCTCCCTCCCTTTCTTTCTCCTTTCAAGTGGAGTATTACTTTTGCTTTGGGAATTGCAGTGTACCACACAAGAGCCATTCTCAAGAACATTTTTTATTTTTATTTTTTATATCTGAAATAAGGTTGAGAAAGGGCGACCAGCGTTGCAACTTTCTTGGGCGTGACCATAGGAGTTCCCGACTCACTGTGGGATCCGGGGGGCCTGTAGTGCGTGAGCTCACTACATGCGTGTAGTGAGCTCTCTCGGCCGTCCAATCCGAGATCAACGGTCCGGGTCGTCTTACACTTTAAAAAACACTTTTACATTTACTTAACTCCATTAACTCCAATTTATTCGGACCATTGATCTCGGATCGGACGGTTGAGAGAGCTCACTACACGCATGTAGTGAGCTCACTCACTACAGGGCCCCCGGTTCCCTCACTGTGGAATGTCTGGGTTGGGCCATAGCTATTGCCCGAAAAGTCGAGTCTGTCACCACAACACCACTTGGGTACCAGATGGACAAAGGGCCCTCCCCGCAAGTCTCACAGTTAGCGGAACTCGAACTTGGACTGATCGTATACGGAAGGAGGGAGCACTTAATCCCACCCACCCTCGCTATCTATGCTACCAGCTTCGGTGGTCAGCCAATGGGTTTTGTATTGTGGCCTTTTGGGTTAATGTACTATCACAATCTCTCTCATGTTTCTCAGCTGGCCTCTGCCATTTGCTTTGTTTCGCAGTATAAAGAGACAACCGATTCCATCTCCTTTAGTTAAGGCCGCAAGTGTAATTGAAAGCGATCTTACCTCAATCAACATCCCATACACTCTGTCTTTATCTCTGTTTCCATTTGTACATATTACTAAAAGAGAATAATTTATTTGCGGACCGTCCGCAAACAAGAATTTACACACCGAGCTTTCGCGCTGTTCATTCTAAGATCCAACGGCCTGGATCAATGCACTCTCTCTCCTCATTAAAAGCAAAAAAAAAAAAAAAAAATTTGCACACTAGCAAAAGGAAAAAAATAAACAGAATGGAAACTTTCCTCTCCTCTTTTAATGTGGGAGTTTTTCATAGTGAACCCATTTTATTGTTTTTAAGGAAAATAAGTTAGTGTTTATGACTCTATGTAATTACATGTAAATGTATACACGAATTGGTCTAATAATACTGTGGTGTGTCTACAAATAAAGGCAAATCAGATTGCCTGACTGCAGGGGCGGACGCAAAATTTACTATCAGGGGGTCAAGTTTCTGCAGTATATCCAATATAATACTAAACCAAAAGATCAGAGGTGATCCGTAAGAATCATTTGGCAAGGTTGTAATTATTTTATGTAACGTGGGGCAAAATATAGAAAATAATGTCTAGGATATGGGGCCAAATTACCAAAATATCTAAAATTATATATACACGGCAGTAAAGTCCGCCCCTGCCTGCCTGCCTACCTGCTATGTCTTCCTTCCAACTCCCTACGATCGCTAGCTGGGGCAGTTGTGCACACAATTATGGACAAATTTCTAATATTTCAGATAATAAGGTGTAAAAAACACCTTTCTTAATTTATGTCAATTAAAGATCTCACAATCAAGCCTCCAAGTTATCAATTTGGTAGTCAAATCAAACTAAACTGATTGATTTGGGGTGGTTTGCGTGAATAAAATGTAAAAAAAGCACACACTTTTTTGCATGTGGTGGGTTGAAAAACTAACTTCCATTATATGATCTTTTTGGGGGAGTAGTTGGTTAACAAAGTTGGATTCTAAGTAAAATAATGATGTGTCCAAGAAAAGTAGATCCATATTAGAAACAACCGAAACCTTGCATTTTATTTTGTTTTTCGCACTATCCCATGATCTGGAATTCCATTTCACAGATTAAAACAATGATTTCCTAAACCAATATAGTTATATTCTCACAAATGACCCTCAATCCAGTATCATATGTTCTATCTTTTTCTGGGATATTCCTCTT
Organism: Vaccinium vitis-idaea; assembly: GCA_963854785.1. NCBI lineage: Eukaryota > Viridiplantae > Streptophyta > Magnoliopsida > Ericales > Ericaceae > Vaccinium > Vaccinium vitis-idaea. The sequence continues at coordinate 28,252,417 of OY978217.1, read as the reverse complement.
AGAGGTTCTAGTCTCTCTCTCTCTCTCTCTCTCTCTCTCTCTCTCTCTCTCTCTCTCTCTCTCTCTCTCTCTCTCTCTCTCTCTCTCTATGTATATATATATATATATGTTCCACTTCTAGTCAGGGTTCCCTAACTGTGTTTAAAATCAGGACCTCGCCTTTCCCGATTGAATTTTGATGATCCGAGCCGTTCAATGTGTTTAGAACATGTTTTTAAGGGTCCTTGCGAGGAATCATTAAAAAAAAAAAAACTGGGAAGGGCTTCATCCGAGCAGCTTTTCATACAAACCGTAGATATATATTTTATGAAAAGTTGCTTGGATGAAGCCATTTCCGGTCTATTTTTTTTTACGATTCCTCGCGGGGACCCTTAAAAACACATTCTTAACACATTGGACGGTTCGGATCATCAAAATTCAATCGGGAAAGGTGAGGTCCTGACTTTAAGCAAAGTCAGAGATCTCTGACTAGAAGATTTCCGTATATATATATATACATATATTTGGATTTGGACCGCAGCGCAGGAAGTAGTCATTTTTCAACCATTAATCACCTTGACGTTTTTTTTGGTTATTCGTCATTCCTAATCTATTCAATGCGGGAAGGTGGACGAGACTCAATCCCGGGATGCAGTGTGGGGCATTCAAGAGCTCTACCGCATGAGCTAACCACCACTTGCTAATCATCTTGACATTGAATGATTAAAATTTGTAAAAGATTCTAAGTGGCAATATATTCGAACTACTAAAAATACTTGTAGAGGACTTCAGTTGCATGGACTCTGTCTTTTGCAGCACAAAAACGGACATGCTTGTATATTTTGTTGAGGGGCGTTTACGTAGTTTAACAATAATGGGCCGGGAGGCCTATCTGGTCCCCACATTGTCAGCAATATTTGTATGTATCTCACAAGATTTAGTGAAGAGAAAAGGAGAAGACAGTGAAGAGTGTTTGGAAGAAAATGGATTCTTTGTCCAATCTGCATCTATACAGCTCAGTACTTTTTGGAAGACGAAATTACCCCTCTATGCAAAGACTATTTTCAGAGTTCTGCATGCAGATTAAAGTGATCTACTTCATACACATTTGGTAAAACCTAACACAATGACTGCAAAAAGTAATGACATTAGGATTACTTTCAGCTAGGAGTACTAAAATTTAGTGTAAACCTAACACAATGACTGCAAAAGGTAAAGACTCATTGTGTTGTGCCGAGTCAAAACTAAAGGTTTAATAGTAATAAGGAATTAACCCATATTCAGAAGAATACCAGTCAAGTTCGAGCGTCGACTCATGGAGATAAATTGGCTAAGTTGCGCCAAATTCAATTTGGTTTCTAATTCAATTCTGTGGATACAAAAGTCGGTTTGATTGTTGTGAAAATTAATAAACTAAAAAGAGCAGTAATTAAATAGAGTGAAGCTGGTGGAAAGAGGATCTAGGTTTAGAATTCACCTCAACTGCGTAACCGTGCACTATATACACCAGATTAATATTCGAATCGCAAGGGATTATCGCTAGGGCTTACAATCCCTATTGATAATCATCAAGAAATATAGGGATTGTTAAAAAGCATGGACTATCCCGTACCGCGGACCGTCTCACTAGTTGGTCGAGCCGCCTAATATAGCATGATCCGTCTTATAAGTCTAATCCATCTCAGTCCGACCACATCAATGAAAATCATTATATGAACGGTATTTGAATACACGTATACGAATATTCGACAAGCTTGAAAGAATTAAAAATGATTTCATTGAATTTCATGAACCCAAGTTCTAAACATATAATCCGCTTCAAATAAAAACCTAATCTATACAAAAAGACACGATTACTTGGCGTAGAGCTTCATCGATCCTCTTCATAGATAAGGAGTTTAGCTGGCCATGAGAGCAATTGACATCCTTGGAAATATGAAAAAGAAACGAAGAACATGAAGAACACTTGTTTCTATCTCAAAGATGCCTCTTAAACAATATTCGGGACCTCTTTAGGCCTAAAAGTCACATTAAAATTATAAGAAAAACGGCTGAAATCCATCGTCGTTGGTCTAGACAAAGACAAGGGTGGTACGGACCAGGCATGCTAAGAGCAATAGGAACAAGCCAGGGTATGCTCGAGCTTAATGAAAATTTGACGAGCCGAGCTCAAGCCGAACTTGCTTAGGTTTGAGTCGAACTCGAATTTGTTCACGAACCTTAACGAGTCAAAAATATTAGATATTTATACTCTTATACAGGTCTAAAACTTTAAGTAAAAATTTCATCTCTTATATGAATAAGTTTATATGGGTAGAGAATTGTAAAAACGTACTGCATTAAAATTTAAGTTTATAATACTTCTAAAAGTTTATACATGTACATGTTATTAAATTTTCATTATGTACATGTAAAAGTTTATCCATATTTAAGGTAATATGTGAAATTCTTATGACATGCATATATACTCCAGGTTTGTGAGCCTAATTGAGCCGAACATACTATCAGGTTTAGGTTCGGCTCATTTACTAAACAAGTTTAAAATTGAGGCTCAAGTTTGATTCGTTTAGTACTCAAGTCGAACTTGAACGATCTTTTGCTGAGTCAAGCCTCAAACAGTTCACAAACGGCTCAGCTCATTTGCAGCCCTGTTTGGTAGTTAGTAAATCTAACTCCAATGATGGCAACTTCAAGAGGAAGCGAGTTAGTGAGTTACCGAATATAGTGTACCCTTTGAAATTCAATTATAAGACCTTTTGAAAATAAAATTCAAGGTAATTTCACAACCTTACAAGTGCAGTTCAAATTAATCCATATAATTACGGGTATGTGTGGGATTTCGATAAATCTTGAGTTTCAGTTTCGTCATAATTGTTGGTATTTCTACATGAAATGCCTTATTTCTTGATTTACCAAAACATACGGAAAGTGTTTCGTACTAGGAAAAAAAAACATGAAAAGATACAGAAAATGGCAGTCGACAACTGAGATCCACTCGGTGGTGCACTGTGGTAAAATGCTTGCAAATTTCAGGAAACCATGGGCACTTTCGTAAATTCACACCTGATCTATCCATGCCTGCCATTGAGTAAAAACCACTGCCCTCCTCTGCTTCACATGCGTTCTCCCACCATTAACCCACTGATTGAACAAAGACAAAACTTCATTCGATTTGGGTTTTTCATATACCTCCAACATCTCTCTCTCTCTCTCTCTCTCTCTCTCTCTCTCTCTCTCTCTCTCTCACACACACACACACACACACACACACACATTATTTTCTCTGGCTCTCTAGAATCCTTAACTGGATATGATATCATCATCTTCATCTTCTTCATCTCTACAAAACAAATCCAACCGTTCATAACCCACTTGTTCACCCTCCTTTCTGTTATCACCCCTCTCTTCGCTCAATAATCCCTTTCCTGTACTTACAAATTGTATCATCTTGTTGAACTATTGTGTTTCTGTCCTCTGTTTTTTCCATGGCTCAAATCCTTGAAAACAACAGTGGAAGCAAGAATGAAATTAGGAGAGAGGAAATTCAAGCGGCCATTGCAAAAGCAGTAGAGCTCAGAGCCATTCATGCTTCCCTAGTTGGAGGAGGAAATAGCCCTTCGAAGAATTTCAGATACCCATCTCCTTCGCCTACTGTTAACCATACTCCTCACTTCTCTGCCCATGATTACCCTGTTTTTACGCCGGTGAGCTCTCTCTCTCTCTCTCTCTCTCTCTCTCTCTCTCCCCTTTGATTTGTTTTTAAATTGTTTGTGATTTTTTGTGTTTTTTCTCAATGATTTTTTGTGAAATTCTGGAAATGGGTTTTGGATGGTGATTCAGCTGAAGCTTGCTTTTACTACTTGTTTATTTATTGCAATGATTATGAATTTATGATTTTATGATTTTATGAATGTGGTCGTATTCTGGTGGCAATCATCACCATTGGTGCCTCCTCATTTTGTCATTTATGGTTTGCTTAGAATTTTCAGGATTCTTTAAGGAGAGCTGTGTTTTGAACTAGGAGGATGAATTGACCATAAAAATAATGTAGTAATCAAATTGACAGGAAAACTACCTACATATAAAGAAATTTAATTTAGGAAAAAAAACCCCACCTTTCAAAAAACCAAATGACAGAAATATTCCAAAAGAAAAAAAAAAAAAAAAAACCCCACCCCACCAAACTTCGTCATGCATCTTTCTTCTCATCTCCTTTTCTTTTTGGATTTGGGGTTGAAGCTGTGCAATCCATGCATAGCAAGTTCTGTGCACCATCTGGACCGTTCGTCGGATAGACAGCCCAGATTTCATCTTGCACGCACGACAACAAATAGTTCGGATGCAAAGGTGTCGAGGTAAAATTTGGTCCGTCTATCCGAGCAACGGACGGCTTGGATGGTGCACAACTACTGCTTTACATGGGCTGCATAGCAACAACCCCATGTCCCTTTTTCCTTGTCCTTTTTTTTTCTTTGATCACTCCATCAATCCCTTCACAAATCTTGAATGCAAATACTGGACATTAACCTTGAATAATATTCTGCAATTCCTTTCCCCGATAATAATAATAATAATAATAATAATAATAATAATAATAATAATAAAACAGCTGCAAAAGAAATTCTGTGATTTTTCCCCATTTTCTTCTCTTTTTTTTACTAGTAATTGATTTCTCCATTTCTCAACTATTCTCTGGAACTTGATTCTGCAAGTTACTTGGTTAAAGTAAGCACAAGAGATTCCTTTTCCCCCACTTTACTCAAATGTTTGTTGTTGCTTCACATTGCTTGCATGGTAAGGTTCCAAGGCTTAAAAGTAAAGCCATTGATCAAGCTAATACTCTTTACACTTCATTTTCAACAGTTATGTTCCTTCTTCTTCACATTTCTTTGCATAATTTTCAATTACCATTGACATTTTTTTTATATTATTATTCCATGCTCGTTTCTCATTTTCATTTTACCTGGTTTAAGCAACTGATACTGAAGCTATAAGCCATATTCAATTAATACTAGAGACTAGTTCTTTGTATTTTGTTCGAGTTAACGAGGGCGTGTGGAATTTCGTCTTAACTTATCCGAGACACCACCCGACTGAGTTGTATGATTTTATTGGAATATATAGTAAGATTTTATCGATATTTTACATATTCGATCCGCAAAAATCAAAAGAAAATTTCCCAAATATCCCATAAAGATTATAATTTCTATCCTTTAATTTATCATTGCCAATTAAGAAGGACCTTGCTGCAGTAAAATGTGTGGAGTTTTGCATACTCGACTCCAGTGTACATAAATTCTAACTCTGCCTCTGCATTCATGTAGTCCCCCTCTCGCCTATGCTGAATAGGGAATGACCTATCTAACTACTAATCCACCACTTGAGGTTTGAAAATGTGACTCTTTCTGTGGGCAGCTCTGTAGCACGGACACGGACACAGATACGGATACAGATACGGACACGGGATACGAATTCTCTAAAAAAGGGACACAGACATAGACACAGTAGTGGACACGAAAAAAAAAAATTTAGTTTATACCAATGGAAATATAATTATATTTATAAACATGAAGCTTCAATATCTATAAACAAGCATCATATAGACATTATATTATGCTTTCAACCCTATATATTTGAACTAATAATAAAATAAAAATATAAATAAATAAAATTACATATTTAACCCCTATCATGTCCCCAAAAGTGTCCTTCCGTGTCCCCCTAAAAAAATTGATTAAATTTATGGAACACGCCAGGTGGTGTGTCCCATACGTATTGAGTCGTGCCCCCGGTGTGTCTCCGTTTCCGACACGGGGACACTCCAGTCTCTAGGGGTGTCAGTGCTACATAAGTGGGGAGTCACATGACATGTCATCGCCAATTAGAGCAACCCAGTTTGTTAGTTACATACTTTTTCCTTTTTTCTTCTTGCAAACATTCGATGGAACCTCTTATTTTAGTTAAGTTGGCTGACTAGAATTTACATTGAAACAGAGTTATGAGGAAGAGCCATTACCAGGGTATCAGCAAATGCAATATTTAGACAATCAAAGTGTATCAGAATACTGGGAAGAGTATGGTCTAGGGGGAGGAAATGGTGATGAAACCATCATACCAGATTACAAAAATGCAGATACATCTTCAAGGAAAGGAATCCCCTCTGAATTACTCAAAGCAGACTCCCATATTTGTCCATCTGAAGATCAAAAATCTGTCACCAGTACTAACACCATTTCCCTGCATAGAAAATCGTCCGGAAACGATTTCCACAAGCCAAACAGGAGAAAAAGCATGGGTGACTTCAAATCCGTGTCCTCCTGCAATAAGTGCAATCCTGCAGTTATAAGTAGTGAAACTGAAAATCCCATCAAGAACAGCTGCAAGAATTCCAATATTGTGGTCCCACTTACGGATTCACATTCTTCTCTCCATTCGCAACCCAAGAACCGGGGGTTGAATCTTTCTTGGTTGTTTCCTCGGCTGATGAAGAAGAAGCACAAGAATGTGAATTCACCAAACAGGACGGAATCCGAGGAAGTTTCCCAAGTTTTGGGAGCAACGTCGATTGAGACATTAAAGAGAGAGCTCGTGGAGGCAAACGCGAGCCGAGATAAAGCCCTAATGGAAGTCGGAGAGATGAAGTCGTTACTGGGAGAGCTCAAAGGGAAGTTGGAGTACTTGGAAACTTATTGTGAAGAACTGAAAAAGGCCTTAAGACAAGCCATAGTCCAACAACAAATGAAGGATACCCAAGTCCCGGAAAAGCTTGGAAATCTTCCCAAGAGAGGGAAATCAGTTTCTATCGAGGGGGGCGTGGAAAATTCGATGCCGGTTAGCGAGGAAGTAATGGTGGAGGGGTTCTTGCAAGTGGTATCCGAGGCAAGGTTATCGGTAAAACAATTTTGCAAAACCCTAGTTTCCCAGATTGAAGAAACTGACAGTACTTTGATGGAGAACATAGATGACCTTCTTCAACCCTATAAACTGTCACTGAATTCAAAGTACTCGAGGGCAGTTTTGTACCATTTGGAGGCTATCATAAACCAATCACTCTACCAAGATTTTGAAAACCCTGTGTTTCAAAAGAATGGCTCCCCCAAGCTCTTAGACCCGAATCAAGATCGCCAAGCGAAGTTTTCATCGTTCGTTTCCCTACGAAACCTGAGTTGGAATGAGGTGTTGAGGAAAGGAACCAAATACTACAGTGAAGAGTTCAGCAAGTTCTGCGATCAGAAAATGAGTTGCGTTAGCGCTACGCTGAATTGGACAAGGCCTTGGCCCGAGCAGCTGCTCCAGTCATTTTTTGTTGCTGCAAAATGCATTTGGTTGCTCCATCTGCTTGCATTTTCATTCAATTCCCCTCTGGGAATCCTCAGGGTTGAAGAAAACAGAAGTTTTGATCCTCATTTCATGGAAGATATTTTCATTGATCGACAAAGATCACGCGGTCCAAGCCGGGTAAAGATTATGGTAATGCCGGGATTTTATGTGCAGGACAGGGTCCTTAGGTGTAAGGTTCTTTGCAGGTACAAATCTGTGGCCTGAGTAATAATTTTTTCTGTTCTATCTTTAATTCTTTAATTCCCTCTTCCTTTGGGTTAATGTAGATTGTAAGTATTGAAGTTGAGTTTATGTTTCATATGGGTTTCTTCAAGAGGGATTTACGGGCCGGTACAATACATTAGACTCCACTACCTCTGGGTCCAACCCAAATTCTAAAACTTCCCACCAAGGTAAAAATGTTATTTTCTTCCACAATTACCCTAGGCAGCAGCGGCTCCCTCTACACCTTCAGACGGCTCCAGCTCTAACCGTCTCCATCTTCAAGGACATCAGCGGCAACTCCAGCCTACTCTGCCGCCTCCCCAACCCCCCTTCTTCTTTTTCTTCTCCTCCTCCTCCTCCTCCTCCTCCTCGCACCGCCGCCTGTGGCCACGGCTCCTGGTTTTCTGCTAATTCTAGGTGCGAATTTTTCCAAATTTCTCCGATTGTCACTGCGAATTTCTCTGAATAAGGTATACATATGCAAATTGGGAATCATATCACTACCAATGTTCAAAATCAAGTCAAAGGAATCAATAAAAATGAATTTTGTAAAAATTCGCAGGGTGCAATTTTTGCGATTATTGGGTGCGAATTTTTTCAAATTTTGGGGCTTCGCCTTGCCACCGTCGGATAGGGCAGCGATCTCGTCGTTGTCCAGTCATGATGGTGGGGTGGACGCCGATGAACTTTAGTTAAAGGAATCAGTAAAAATGAAATTTGAAAAAAATTCGCAGGGTGCGAATTTTGGGATTTTTGGGTGCGAATTTTTCAAATTTTAGGACTTCGCCGCTGCCGCCGTCGCAGAGGGCGGTGATCTCTTCGTCGTTCAGTTCATGACATTAGGGCTGACGCCAATGATGGAGAAGACGCGCTTCATGGCGTGGGGGTGTGAATTTTGCGATTTTTGGGTGCGAATTTTTCAAATTTTAGGACTTCGTCGTTGCCGCCGTCGCAGAGGGCGGCGATCTCTTCGTCGTCCTGTTTATGACGTTAGGGCTGACGCCGATGATGGCGAAGACGCACTTCATGGCGTGGCAAGAGGATAGGCTGAAAATATGACAAGTCAAGGACAAAATGGTAAAGTAACCTACTCACCTAGACCTACAGGTAATTAAAACGCGCGACTATCCTTTACGGGAATTAAAGAGTAGTTTTCTGTACTGAACAGTAATTTTCTGTTTCTTCAATTGCGTAAGGAAATGGATTGGTACGTTAGTTGCCAAGTGACGGGCTTTCAAGTTTGGGATGATGGCATGTCCTTTCGGAGGACAGTAGCTAATTAGCTATGGCTCGAACTGAACATTCCACAGTGGGTCGGGAGCCCCTATGGTCACATCCAAGGGAGATTGCTACCCTAGTTGCCCCCTCTCACCTTTTTGCAGTTAAAAAAAAAAATCAAAACGTCTAATTGAATTAACCATATAATGCCATCCGATATGGGTGTGCTAGCAGTTCTAATTTATTGATATTCTTTTGATTCTATTAAGTTTCAAAATATGGGCACCCGACACGGGTGGACTAGCATTAACAATTGGCTTTATCTATATGCTAATATACATTAACTTCAAAAATCTTTTGCTGGAGCCTTACAAACCGAGGTTCTCGCAAGAAGCTCATGGTTCGGCTCGTTAAGGTTCGGCTTAGCTCGGTTAGTAATCGAGCCAAGCTCAAGCTCGAGCTTGAGTTTTAGGCTCGTTCAGTAAACGAGCTCAGTAAAGCTCAGTTCGTCTCACAAAAGCTTCGTTTATTCCGGCGTGGATAGGCTTGTTAAAGAAGACTTGTTAAGTAAATTACCCTAGCTCGGCTCGATTTTTGGCTCGTTTACTAAACAAGCTCAGCTTGACTCATTTGCACCCCTATAAATAACATCCCTGATAATGTAGTGATAGAAACTTGACTCGGTCAAAATGTGGTACTCTCTTCGTCTCTAAAAATTAGTCCACTCACACACACACAAAAAAAAGAAGAAGTAAGCTTTGGATTAAAAAGAATTCATCTAGCTCTTTAATTTTGTATCAAGAAATTATAAAGGGAAAGGACCTTTTTTTTTTAATCCTTAAATTACACATCTTTTAGTTAGTATTGGACCGACCCCTTGAGAAGGAGGGAGTATTAAAAACCGATACACTAAAGTCAAGATTGTCATTTCCCAAACTTTACTGACTACAATATCTTACAAATCAATCTCCAACCTACTTTCGCACAGGAAGGCCCACCATGAAATTTGTTCATGTCATCACTTATTACCAAGATCCAAGGACTAAATTTGTGTCTACCCTACTGCCCTTCACCTCCTAAACAAACCAGCAATATGCTCATACATACATTAATCATGGTGTCCCTTCAGGGACATCGGATAAAATTGGAACGATATATTATCATGATACAATGAGCAAACCATTGCAATGCTACTAATATAACAAATATTCAAATATTTAAAGGCAAAAAATGCTTCGCAGGTAGTCAATGTCTTGAAGCTACGTGTCAGCGGGTGATAATGAAACTCCACTTAACCTAGATCACAACAGTAGATAACCATGTTTAAACACCATGAAAGGTCTAAAGAAACTTGTAGGATCGAACTTGTCCATCCGGATGCCTGAAATATGAAGAGTTATGTGATAGAGAGAAAACTAGATTTCTGTAGAAATCGAAGTTCTGAAAATGCAGTAACCATGGACACAAAATTTTAGTCGCATATTTGTAACTTGTCGTGAGGTTTTGACGTACTTCATGACCTCACCCGATATTTTACCTCGGTTCTGTTTACTCACCTCCACAATTAACAGGAGATGGATAATCTAAAATCTTGGCAAACTGTTTTAGTAGATAACTGTAAATAAGCTGAATCTTGATTTCATACATGCGAGCACAAATCACGGAAGGAATTTCCAGGCTAACTTGTTCCCTCAACATGAATGTCCTCGAACTTCTGTACAGCAGCATGATAAGAGTTTCTATTTCCTGGGGTGAGAGAGAATATGGACGATACGTTCATTGAAACTTTCTTCCAATAGACTTCAGAAAAATTGTTACTTCAAAATGTCAATATGCGTTTCAATAGTAAATCTTACTAACAGCATACCGTATCTATGTTTAAGAAAAATGTGTAAAATGTCAAGCAAATTTTGCCTGCCAAAGCATTAATAGAGAGAGCAAGAAGATTGTTAACGAAAAATCAGGACCCTTGTGAACTTCCAGAGTCACTCCACCAAAAGCTAACAGAAAAACTTTTTGTAAGAGATCGAACATAATGCCACCATTTTGGAGGGATATAAAGCATTTCACCTTCCTCTAAAATGCAGTCAATGAAGTCCAGTTCCAGCACTTTTGGAAACTTGTTCACATCTATGCTGTCCAGATCAACCTTCAATCCACCAAAAAAAAAGCAAAAATCAGAATCAAAATAGGAGACTCAAGGTGTGGACATCATACGCATTTAGCACTAATTGGGAACATTTTACCATCTAGATAACAAAGAAAGGAACCTATGAAAAGCAGTCTCAGAAAAATTCTGCTTGACTTAGAATGGAGTCTATGAAACAATATATTTTAACTAATTAGGAGTCCAATGAAATAGGAACCAAAAAAACAGAATGAGAAATCAGAAACCCAAGCACAAAGGCCAGTTGGACCAGGGGTACCAAACTCCAATTGATGTACTCATACAACATTCAGTCCCTCCTTGTGTTCGTCAGCCAAATAAACCCCAAGCGCCTCTAAACAACAACTATACCCATCATTAAATCGTGACCAGTACCCGACCCCTTCACCTTTCATTGGCATGGACACTCTGTATCGGATCTTTCCCATATTGGTGTCATGAAGTTACATCGATAGAGAAGTCAAATTGAGAGACTTGTGATAGAACTCCTCATTCAAATGGACTAGATTTTGCTTTGATCCTGAAAGGTTATATGGATGTCCTGGAAATGAAGTTTCCATAAGAGGAATATCTACTGGTTTAAAACTTTAAATAATTGTAATGGACAAGGTACTAAGTCAGATTGACCATGTCATCACTTTTGGCATCCTAGACTTTTTGTGGATAAGGACAGTATGCATCACCTTCAAGACTTTGGCATTCCTGAGATCGGTCAATTGTTTCTTTCATTGCCACGTAATGATGTCAACAAAAACTTTGACAACAAAAATTAAATGTGGAGTGATCTAAAGAAGACAACATATGCCACAAACAAAAAGGGAAAAAAACTAGTATATGTGTATCTGCATACTAATTCAACGTTTTGGCACCAACAATTACAGGTTATGAGCACAACTAACAACCCCATTCCAAGATCTACAGCATTCTTCAAGTCATTCTCAGTTCTTAATTCTCATCCTCATTTCTTCTCGATGATAATACCATCTGAACCTGCTACTGGACGTGCACCATGAAACCATGTCAATTCAACATTCCACTATACCCACGGTCGCACACACAATCAGGCAGAGGATGATGCATAAGCATAGTTAGTACACCAAAGTGTAATAAGAGGAAACAAGCATAAATAGCAATAGAATTAGAGTTCCTCTCTTATCAAGAACTTTTCAGCAAGTAATGGCAACTTCCTAGAAGTGGTTTGAACCTACTGCAGGGTTCATGAGCTACCTGGCTTGAATTTTTTAGCATGGACTCGTTGTGTGGGTAAAGTTCTTCCGATAATGTAGCAGGGTAAAGCCTAACATATTTTCTGCCAACAACCTGAAACAAAGAGGAAAAACTTCTCATGTGATGAACACAATGCTATATGTCGTATTACGGCAGTGGAATATCCAGAAAGAAGTTTCGTGAGTGAATTCCATAATTTTCAAGAGCAGAAAAATTGAGCCAACAAACGTGTCTAATGCAGGTAAGGCAAAGAATAAATTATAACCAACATGCCAGTACTCAAAGCAAAATAACAAAATAAGTAAACACTTTGGAAGGCCACTCCTACTGAATGTTGGAAGTGTAAAAAAACTTCGGGAAAGAATAATATTGAATAATTAAAAAATCAGTATGAAGCACCTGAGCAAGTATATTATGGTGAGGATCATGGTGCAATGGTGTTACTGTACCAGCTGGACCAAACCAAGCATTAAGTGTTTCAAGCTCCCCACCACCAGTAAAACAGTAATCAGGTATGAGTATGTCCTTTCGTAGCTCTTCTATCTGCCATTTAAAGATCAAGTCAATGACTAATATGTTTAATACATGAGTCCCAATATGACATGCTAGACTTCCATTAGATAGCTCCATGTAAAAGGTTAAGCATGCCTGATCAAACAATGGATGCTGAGCTAAATATGTTGGACCAATAGGACTACAGTCATTGGACTGGATCCTCTCAAGAAACTCAGAAAACGTGATTAGTTCCTGTTTCCACTCTGAGCATAAATAGTTCCTCCCAACCTGCAAAATGTTTTCAACTTTACCAGTTTTAAGATCAGGAAGTCATTCAACTGCATAGAATACTTCCTGTTAACCAACAATCAGAATTAACAGCTTCAAAATCACTCATGCCGACATACAAAGGAATACTAAAAGGAGCAATGGCAGAGATATATATGTGCCAGGATATATTTCGTATCCAAAAAAGGTAACACCTTATCCGCATAGGAAATTGGGACCAACATGCGGGAGACAAGGGACAAAAGGAGGTTTTTCCTTTTAACATGGAATCACTGTCATCCATAACTGCGGAAAAGCTTCATCACATACAAGAACTCCAGTACGAGTAATTTAAGCATTAAAGAATCTGAATGATGAACAGAGTGCAATTTTGTTCACCCTCCTTAAAAGAGGGTGAACAAAACCCTCCCTCCTATTGGTTGAATTGGTGTGGGTCCCACCACAAAATGATGTCATGCCTACCTCTGCAATACACTTTTTGGTAAGCATGACAAAACTTTGTGGTGGGACCCACACGTTTCAACCAATAGGAGGGAAAGTTTTGTTCACCCTCTATGCAGAATGGATCAGTAAAACCGTATAAGCACTCGACTTCTAGGATGTTCTTCACTAATGCCCTTCATTTCAGCTTCTACGTGGCACAACACTGTTTGAGAAGACGTAATCCCCATCAAGGGGGAAATCCTCCCCCAACTCAGAAGCCCTTGTCTAGTTGGTGATAAAACAATCACTTAATGAAATCTGGAAGTAGTGCACCTCAGAAGCCCTTGAAGATGTATACCATTTGGTAGTAACTGTTATTCACTCTACCAATTGTAGCAGTGCCATCACAATGGATTACACGAGAGGAAAAATAATATCATTTTTTAATTAGGTGATGCTATTTTTCATGAAGAAAAATTTGCTTTCAAATCAAGAAATAGTGGGGGTCAAGAATTATCTTAAAAAACTATTTCAAACCAAATTTTTCTAATCCTCTTGTTCAAAGTCAAGTGAATACTGAAGTTGAACTTAGAAGGAGTAAAAGAGCTAGACTGCCAAAGTTGAAAAAGTTTTTGAGCTAGACTGCTTGAGTTGAAAAAGTTTTTTGCCCTGACTATCATGTTTTCAGTGTGAATGATACCAATTGGGTGTAAATGGGTCCTTCAAAAAATCCCAAAACCAGATGGGTTGATTGATAAATATAAAGCAACAAAAATAACAAATAATATTAAGGGTAAATTTCAGAGACCTCCCAGAGGTTTTTGACAATATCAAAGACCTCCCCTAAGGTTTCTAAAATTACGCTGCCCTCCCTTGCTTATAAACATTACCAAGATTCCCCCTTCCATTAACTAAATCTCTAACGGCGTTAAATTTAGCTCTTAAAAGACAAAAATGCCCTTCAAAATACATTATGCTCCTAGTTTTTTTGCTTTACCCTCATCTCTAGGTCAACTTTTTCTTATAAATTCACTCCTTTTTTGTTTTTAGTGACAAAATTACACAAAAAATTCACTAAAAGACAAAAAAAGAGAGTGCAATTATAAGAAAATGGGGTGTGAAAACCATTTCCCTATTTTCTTTTGGTCAATATGAGCTTCTTTGGGACACAATAATATAAATAATTATACCATGTGACACAAAAATACAACGTGAGCTTCTTTTTCAAATATTTTTAGAAAATTCATGATTTAAGTGTTTCGATTGGATAAGGGATTTTCAAAAATAATCCTCTAGCGAATTTTTTTAAGCTTTGGTCATAATTTTGTGTACTTTTTAAAATCTCATCATCAAGGCAATTAAATGATTCAAAAAAATTTGATGTAAAAGTAATAAATTTTCAGCGAAAAGCATAATATGCTAGGTTAAATTACCCCTAACACTACCAATGAAACAATACTTAATATTTATTAATAAATAAAATAGAACTAGAGACGAGGATAAAATCAAAAGACCAAGAGCATAATGTATTTTGAAGGGTACTTTGGTCTTTAAAGAGCTAAATTTGACACCGTTAGCAATTTAGTCCATCTAGTTTCAAAAGCAAGGTAAGGCCGTGTAATTTTAGAAACCTCAGGGAAAGTGTCTTAAAATGTCACAAACATTAGAGGAGGTCAGTGAAATTTACCCCTAAGATTTATTTTAAACTAGTGGAAATGCAGAAGCATGAAGCATCAATATGCATAAACAAGCATCATGAAGTAATACACATTTACCATCCTAAAAAATCAAAAAATTGCATATCAAACCCCAGCTGTGTCCCCATACATGTGCCTGCCGTGTCCCCTTGAAAAAATTAATTAATTTTGATGGATACACCACGTGGTGAGCCACATCCGGTTTTTGCAGTTTTCCCGTGTGTCAAACACAAATACGACGACCTCTAGGAGTGCCGGTGCTTCATAGTATACAATCATCCTTTATCGACAAAATTTTCTCACAGGCTCAACAAAGATTTGAAGTATACATCTTAGAGGTATTGTCGCAAAACTAGACCTTTCCAATTAAGCGGTTCATGTCATGCTACTCATGTAGATAGTGAGTAAATGAGACCATCACATGTTCCATTGGAAGACAATTTGGTGGATTTGAGATTCTAAAAGTGGCTTTTTACTGCCTGTTCAGCAGGTTGGGATGCTTTTCTGACCTTCGATCAGAGAAGAAAGGCGGGAAGGTTCCAACTACATTCCAAGGGAGACCCAAATAACTCTCTGATCAAGGCCAACTTACGCACAACTGCACAAGTCATAATTTACGACTGACTTTTGCAAAATCCACGAGAAACCTTGAATTCCACAAGCTATGTGTCCCCTTGTTTATACCGCCCTTTTCGGTCCTCTATTTTGGATACCCTATCAAACAAGCTGGATAATATTCATACTCCCTCCGTCGCAAAATTTTTGTCCCACTTTGGGATTCCTAACAAAAAGGACATGATCAGAAATGAACTTTTTAAACTACAATGAATTTTTTACTCCAGTTTTGTGAGTACATTTAGAATGAAGAAGGGCATAGAACAAGATGTACAAATGTTTCCTCCTTGACTAGTAAAAATGGACAAGAATTAAGGGACATCCAAAAATGAAAAGATGGACTAAAATTTTGGGCAGGGAGAGTATCTAAAAATGTGAGACCATATTAAACAAGCAGGCATTAATGCAGAATTGCATGCCTCAACTTCTTGAACGGCATACTGACATTACCCAGGGAACAACTTCTAAAACTAATACGATAGAGCACAAAGTTGACAAATGAAAGATGCTGTCCTTAACAGCTACTACAGCTCAGACAGACAGGTTCACTACGATTTCTCTTTGCAGAATGGATTTCAAATGTGATGACAAATTCAATTTGAAATATCTAGCTATATCAAGATCTCCTTAAAATGTAAAAATAGTTATTAGAACAAACCTAATAGTAATCGGGGACTGAAATCCCAGAACGATGCAGAAAGGACATTCCTATTGACCTAAACTCAACCAAAAAGTAGAATAATAATCACCTCAACTGGAACAGTGCGATAACCAGCAATCCTTTTGAGGTAATCCATGTCATTCCACTTTGTCCTAGCCGGCCAATGAGTCATACATTCACTGATTACAACAGGAGAACCTGACAAGAAATAGTCACACAGGAATTCCTCCATGGATAGAGCAGATCGTTTGCCAACAAGTTTACAAGACAGTGACTTCATGGGCAAAGCCTGAAGCACCTACATATGTACAATGCACAGGTCACTATGTGTTCCCTTCTGTATCAAAATGTTATCAAGGAAACTTATCAATTGTAATGTGAAAAGTAGAACATTAAATGCAAATGATATCACCAAAATGAGGACAGCCATGTGCAATAGCCAATAAGCCAGTAACACCACAACTTTTAAATCAGGTAATTTTAGGTATTTCCAAGATTGGCATCAGCTTCGCAAAAACTATTATGAAGTTTATTTTCATTTCATAGTGCCAACTTCAAAGGTGCCTGCACAAGGACATAGTGTAGGAAAACAAAAAGACTCGAGCTAACATATGTCCACGTACCATGTAATGGCTCCAAGTTACTTTAAATATTTTTCCAATAAAAAAAAGGTAATGGCTCCAAAGTTTCTTGGTTCGATGGCCAACCCTTCGAGCAGAAGGACAAAAGTCCACCTAAATAACCATTCATACCAGAGTAATCTTCCATGAACTAGTGCTATAAAAAATTTAGTGTCTCATTCTTCCAGCAATCTCACAGGTAAATATCTAGAGGCCAAAGGATACAACTGTCCGCATCATACCTGTTGCGGAAAATCCTGCTAGCAATTAAGCGTAGAAATAAGATAGAGATGAATTTCTGCAAATTTGACTTTAGAAGGGTCAATATAAACTCTCAGACCAGTAAGACAAATTTGATTAACAATTCACCAAATGGTTTTCCCCTCAACCATAATGTATTCTACTGTACCATTTGTTTTCCCCATGGATCCTGTGGGGAAAACAAAACGGAGAACACAACTTAAATTCCAGCAATATGCAATAGGTCATTTATAGCCAAAGAAATCCACCATAAAAATGAGCTCCGGATTGCCCAGCGCCCCAGCCCCAGAAGTCTTTCAAGGGAATGCAATGAACCCTGTCCGATGTGGAACAAGAAGGAACGGGATGAAGACACATGAGCCAATAATCTTGATTTATTTTCTATTCTGGGTTTTAACAGAGGTGTAACTTCTAAATCAACGTTTCTTAAATCCTATAAAACGGCAATTACGTATTTGTCTCTTCAAATTAATTATAAATTTGAAGTTGCAGCGGTGTGCCTGTTGTGTTAGGATTGTAACACCATTGAATCTCCTTCATCGGATTAACAGGGATTAGGTTACCACCCTAGGTGACTAACTGTCAAGTTGAAGCCCATCCCCTTAGCAGGGAAGGACCTAGCCTCAAAGCTAACTAGGCAATAACTCATCGAGTTACATTAATTCATCAAATATACCTCCAAATTTCTTCTTTTTAAAATATCTAGGTTCCTTTTCTTTTTCTTTGTAGCGCCACAATTTTTCAAGGGACTTGTCAAGTTAACATTTTTCTTTCTTCTTAGGATCCATCAAACAAATAGAGTCCTTTATTTTCAACTAAGGCAACATGATGTAAAGGCAACTTATATGATTGTGGAAACTTTAGTTTTGATCCAACAAGCAAATTTGATCGGATATTAATCTGATACAACATAAAAATGAGGTACATAATATGGATTTATGATGACTTGTACTACTTAACTGAAGTCAACATTGAAATCCAGGCACCTTACAGAAAGAGGTAACACGTATTCTGGATTTTGTAAATCTGATCCAACTCTACAACTGAGTCATGATAAACTGGAGGCAAATATCTTGGGTCCATCTGCAATTTAGCATCTCAAACTCCAAAATGCATACGCGAGCAATAAGGAGTACTCCAATATAACATTAGGCAGAGGATTGGTTAATAGTTAATACTAACTCCAGAGAAATGGTCAAGCCTAAATTGATTTGACAACCATGAATAGTAGTGTCACTCAAAATACGATCCTAACACTTCATCTCCGGATCTATTACGAATTTCAAAAAACACAAAACATCATATCACACCATACCCATAAGAGATTGAACTAATATATCTTCGCAAAAAGTATGAACTACTAAAAATAGGAAAGGTATGGCCTGTGAGATTCAAAAGGCACGTAAACACTGTCTTAAAAAGTTTGAAGAAGCCATACAAGACAACCAGACTTCCTCCTTCCTCAACCAGTGTTTCACCATATAATGAGTAATGTAACAATTTATCCAAAGATGCGAAGTAGCATATAAAATCTCTTACATTGGTTCTTTTCATCTCTTAATCGCGATCTTTCCTTCTTCAATACAAAGATATACGTGGATGTGTCTGTAGTTCACATGATAAGTTACGGTTAATAACCAACTACGTATAAGCAAATTTATATGTGGATGTGTCTGTAGTTCGTGATCTTTCCTTTTTTTTTTTTTTATCCTTTTTTTCCAAACTCAAAACCAAAATTAGAGTGGCCCTGTTCGTTTCTCAGTTTAGTTTTGATGACATCATCATTTCCCTCATTTCTCTCTCTTTTCTCTCTCCACTCATTACACCTGATGACATCATCAAAACTAAACTAAACTATCTAACCAAACACAGCGAGTATAGCCCTTAAAAACTCACTCCACTTCTTGATTCAAACCAATACCGTAATGAGTTTACTCAAATTTAGGGAGTCTGACTTTTACTCAAACCTTAGAAGGCTACTTCCACCCTCTCAAATTCAAAACTATACCATTAACGAAGGATTTACCCATTTTTTTGACTACATTTGGGTTTACCAAACCGAATGTTATATCTTACCCAAATGAGTTTGCTCAAATCAAGGGAGACCTAATTTTTTGCTCAAATCTTAAGAAGGTTATTTTCTCCCTATCAAATTCCCAACTACACCATCAAAAAAGGATCACTCAATTGTTTTGCCTATATTCAGGTTCTCCCAACGGAATGGTTATATCTTACCCCAATTTACATTCCAATAATAAGGTAAATAAATGTATGTGCTGGAAATATATATAACAAAACACATCATTTTTTTAATCTTCCGGTAGACATAAATCCTAACCGTTCAAAATTCCTTAAATCCTACTGCTGAAACAAAACAATTATTGACGAAGTTAATTAGCCACAATTATTTTGGAGTTTGATGTCTGTGGAATTGGAGCGTTGGCTTAGTGATTATTTTCTCAAAGTAGACACTCAATTTACTTTACGGAAACTCAGTCACTTTATTTGGAAGTCAAATTGTGTTGGGGCTATATTAAGTTCGTAAGTGCGTTCAGGCATGAGCATTTGCTAGATAATGGAACTTTGATAAAGGAAGTACACATTGAGGTGTAAAAAATGAATACCAAACCTTCGCTCAGTCAAATTACAATATCAAGTTGGTAAGGATTAAAATATCCCTTCATTTCTATGAGCCCGGGCATTCCCTAGTGCTCTTATATCTAATAAACCTTGGTTAATTTGAAAGGGAGAAAACGGACCTCACCTCAGCGTCGTTAAATTCGTGAGTAACAACACGACACTGTGCTTCTGCCCCTTCATCAGAAACCCCGACCACACTCGCCTTGGCCGTCGCCTTCTCGATCACCGATTCCAAATCCTTACGCAGAGCCAATCCTCCCATAATCAGTCCCATATCGAGAACCCTAATAGCCTCACTAAACTCACCGCCGGCGTAATTGAACCTGGCCACGTGGAGGCATGCCATCGAGTAGGCGTCTCTCCAGATAGGGAGCACAGAGTGCCAGGGACCGGAGTGGAGCTGCTCCCACGCCATCTCACGCGCCGCCTCCGCCGCACGAAAGTCACCCGCGGCGGCGAGTGTTGACATGCTCACGTAGGCGTAGCCGCCTTGTTCAGAGATTTCGTGGAGGATGTTCGGCCCTTCCGCGTCCATTAGTGGGGTTTGAACGACGTCGGAGGATTCAGTGGTGGAGGATGCGGCGGTGGACATTGGTGGCGGCGGTGGTGGAAGCAGCGGCGGCGACGGAGAAGGTTCTATTACTTACCTTTTTTACGCGACACAGTGCACTGGTACTAAATAGCCAAAGATATTTATCACCGACGTCGGGCAAATATCTCGCGAGAGTAGATATTTTCCGATGAAGGTCGGATGTTACTCGCCCCCCGTCCTTTTACTCTTTTTTAACGTGGGTTGTCATTACTCGTTACATTTTTCATTTCAATTTTTATGTACACTTTATACTTATCATATCAATTTTTATTTCCACTTTTATTCAGTAACTTTTCAAAAGAATAAAATGATAATTGTACAAACTTTACCTGCAAACTTTTGAAACATATATTTACTAAGAGACAATCCAAAATAAAAATGTTTACACAAAAAAAAGGTCGGAGGGAGAATAAATTTAATGTGAGTTCTTGTTTTTAGCACTCATAACCTTTACAGCGTGTTTGGATGGGGGATATCCCCACATCACTTTTGACCCCCTCTTATCAGGGGACCCCACCCTTATCCCGAGTTTGGCAACCCCAGAATGCGTCCTTGATATCTCTTCACACCCTCTACAATTTCCCTCGCGAAGGTTGTTGTCCCTGATAACTTTTGGGTTGCCCTCACCCTCCACAAAAAGTTATCCGGGAGTAGAAGGGAGGAATTTTGACGATAACACCCCTTGTTATCCCCCTACACAGTCGATTGACACCATTTCTGTGGTGATTCATCTATGGTTCAAACAGAGCTTGTGGGTTGCGATTTGTTGCGATTTTCTGGGTTGCGATTCTGTTGCTTCATCAAAACATCTCAGGTATGGAAGATTTGTGGCGATTTTGTTGCGATTTTCTGTTGCTTCATTTTCTAGGTTGCGATTTTGTTGCGATTTGCTGTTGTGTAGTTTTCTGGGTTGCGATTTTGTTGTCATTATCTGGGTTTCGATTTATGTTGCTTCATCTCCATTCATCTCCATCTCAAATACCTCTCTATCGTTACTGTTTTTGTCGATCTAAGTAGTTTTGGAGTAAAACAGATCTAGGGTTTTGACAGATTGTTAAAAAAAAAGGGTTTTGTACAGTCATAATTCTGTTGCTTCATCTCCATGTCAAATACCTCTCCGTCTCAATTCCTTTTGTGCAGTCATAAAGACTTCAATGTGTGGAACAAAAACTAGTGTTTTGATTCAATTTGTGGGAAATCTAGGGTTTTGACAGATTATTTCGATGTTGAGATTATTTTGGTACTATACAAGGTCAGATCTAGGGGTGTCAAACGGGCCGGGTCGGCACAGGCACGGCACGTTCGATGGCGGCACGGCACGTCAGAGGCACGGTAAAAACCTGGCACGGCACGGAACAACACTGTATAAGTTGGCACGTGGCACGGCACGGGCACGGAATTGAGCACGACACAGTCTAAGGCGGCACGTGGCACGGCACGGCACGGTCTTGTACGGGCACGACACGAAGTAAACGGGGCACGAGGCACGGCACGGGCACGAGCACAGAAATTGGCACGGCACGACACAGAAGTAGGACGGGCATGGCACGGCACGGGCACATCGCAGCACGGACGCACGGCTCTAGCAAGGCACGTTGGCACGGCACGACACAGGCACGGCAGGAGGCAAAAAAAAAAAAAAATTGTTAAATACTTTATTTCTGTCATTGTATGTATTTTTTGATAATCCAAAAAAAGGAAGAATTAATTTTTGGTTGTTTTAGTGAATTATATATTTATATCAAGTTAATAAAAATTGAATTCAAGTCATGAACAAAATAATTTAAAAAAAAAAAAAGGAAACAAGAGGGAAAAATAAGTTACAATTTTTTATTTTATATTATTTTATTTTATTTTTAGAGAGAGAGAGAGAGAGAGAGAGAGAGAGAGAGAGAGAGAGTTTGGACAAAAATAAATAAATAAGCTTTTAAAACATTTTATATGATTAATAAATTTTAAATCAAAATTCAAACATGAAAAAAAATGTGTACCAGCACTGGCATACCGCACATTCGCACATATTACATATTTATATATACTGATATTATACTCATATACATTGCCTTTTATGAGTTTATCTAATAAAGATTTTGAAAAAAAAATATTAATTTGTTTTTGTGAAAAAATAAAAAATAAAATAAAAAATCTATGTTTTGTAAGTCATGAACAAAAATATAAAAAAAATTAAAAAATAAACAAATAATAATAAATTTTTTTAGAGGGAGAGAGAGAGTTAGACAAAAAAAAAGAAAAAAAAGTTACAAATTGTTTTTATAAAAAAATGATCGAAATTCAAATTATAGGAATTAAATTCTTTTATTAAATTATAAAAGACTCGCAATAATGGACCTCGACATTCCGAACCAAATTTCGACGATCGGAACCGTTAGATGTGTTTAAAATGTGTTTTCAATGTCCTACACAAAGATTTGGAAAAAAATAGTACTCGGAAGGGCTTGATCGGAGTAGGTTTTCGTAAAACTACTTTACGAAAACCTTGTCCGATCAAGCCCTTCTGGCTAGTTTTTTTTTTCAAATCCTTGCATAGGACCTTAAAAACACGTTTTAAACACATCTAACGGTTTTGATTTTGAAAGAATTGATTAGATGATGTTGAAGTGGTGCATTATAGTGCTGAAATTCCACTAAATGTGTTCTGATTGTGTGGTTGCCGATATCGGATGATCATCGATTTGGGCGAGAATGAAAGAATCGATAAGATATTAAATCCTAATGGTTTAGATCGAACATTCAGAAAAACGAGTGTGCACCTACCTTTCAATTCTATCCATCGAACTTACTTCTATATGAACCAAGCTACTATTTTATAGTATAATGTACGATAGCCACACAATCGCTACACAACTATGACGATCCACACCATTCACTTTGTTTGTGTTGATGTTTTAATGACTCTCGCCAATTTTTTTGTCTATCGGATTTTGAAAGGTTCTTCATCGGAACACAATTATGACGAGCTTCACCATTCATTACAAACAAATGGCTTTTGGGTCCCACTTTTTGGTCGCGCGTGACTAATCCGAACCGTTAAATAATTTCAACATAATGTTTTGAATTGCTTTGCAAAAAATCAGGTCAATTGGATATGCGTAACTTTTCGATCCAAGCTACGCACATCCAATTGATTTCAAAACTTGCAGTTTTGGATCTACCAGTTACGCATATCCAATTGTTCTGATTTTTTGCAAGGTCATACAAAACGTTATTTTAAAATTATTTAACGGTTCGGATTATTCACGCGGGATCAAAATGTGGGACCCAAAGTGTCATTTTCTGTGCACTAATCTGTTGCAGGTAGCCCTAGGTTTTAAGGAGTATAAATACCCCATTATAACAGCAGCCACCACTATTAACCCTAATCTCATCTCTCTCTCTCTCTCTCTCTACATTCTCGAACGGTCCTTTATCTCTCTCTCTCTCTCTCTCTTTCTCTCTCTCTCTCTCTCTCTCTCTCTCTTTCTCTCATCTCACCGGACACCGATCGACCACCACCGGTCCACCACCACAACACCAGTCCACCACCATTGATCCACCACCATCCACCACAACACCACCACCTCCACCACCAGTCCACCACCATCCACCATCGATCTGTGGCTAGGGTTTGTGGCAGACGTTTGTGGCTAGGGTTTCACCATCGGCTAGGGTTTGTGGTAACTGGTAAGACTCTCTCTGTGTGTGTGTGTGTGTGTGTGTGTGTGTGTGTGTGTGTGTGTTTTGGGTTTGTTGATTTTCCACCATTGATTTGATTTGATCTCTGTTTGGATTTTCTTAGATCAGTAGATGGATGCGAGTAATTTTGATTCTGGAGTGGGGGATCCTAACCCCCACTCTGAGTCTTCTGATGATGATCATGGTGGAAACCCTGTCCCTGTTCATGTCGCACCATAGGGACAGGGTTTGGAGTCTGTTGGTGAAATTGCCTCCAATGTTAACACTAGAACAGGACCTTCGGGTTCTACTCCGACTGCAGCTTCGACTCCTACAAATTCAACCCGTAGTGGTTCAAAAAAGAAACGCACATCATGGGTATGGCAACATTTCTCTATAAATAAAAACTACAAAGATGAAAATGGTATTGATATAGGGCCTAAGGCAATATGCAATTATTGTGGCATAGTATATGCCTGCAAAAGTTTAAAAGGTGTAGGGCAGCATGGTAGGCACATTCACACTAAACATCTAGATAAAGTTGTGCATGTGAGTGTGAATCTAATAGTAGTATGCAAAATTTTGTTTATACAAAAGAAAATATGAGAGATGGACTAACCCGTTACGTAGCATCAGCAGAACAACCATTTACTTTTGGTGATGATATTAGATTTGAAAATTTTATTAAAACTTGCTTTTATCCTCCATTTTCTAATGTTTCTCGAAATACAACCCGTAGTGATACGAAGAAAGCGTATAGTGAAGTTAGAAAAGATTTGATTTCTGAACTTGCCAGAATTGGTGCAATCTCTTTTACTTCTGATATGTGGTCTGGTATAAATAATCGTGGTTATATTTGTGTGACTGCTCATATATAGACTTTATTTGGAATTTGTGAAAAAAAATTATTGTTTTCCGTTCAGTGGAGTTTCCTCATGATGCTGATCAAATATTTGAAAGTGTTATGACTGTTTTTAAGGATTATGAAGTTGTTATGATTGCTCATGATATTAGATTTGAAAATTTTATTAAAACTTGCTTTTATCCTCCATTTTCTAATGTTTCTCGAAATACAACCCGTAGTGATACGAAGAAAGCGTATAGTGAAGTTAGAAAAGATTTGATTTCTGAACTTGCTAGAATTGGTGCAATCTCTTTTACTTCTGATATGTGGTTTGGTATAAATAATCGTGGTTATATTTGTGTGACTGCTCATATATAGACTTTATTTGGACTTTGTGAAAAAAAATTATTGTTTTCCGTTTAGTGGAGTTTCCTCATGATGCTGATCAAATATTTGAAAGTGTTATGACTGTTTTTAAGGATTATGAAGTTGTTGATAAAGTTTTTAGCCTTACTTTAGACAATGCCTTTGCTAATACTGCTGCATAGCCATTGTTTAGAAGAAATTTGACTCCCGCATATTTTGGTGACTTATTGCATGTTCGATGTGTGTGCCATGTCATTAACTTAGTTATGCAAAATGGTTTGAAACATATAGCACCGTATATTTCAAAAATTCGAGTTGCTGTTCTTTTTATTGGTACTTCCTCATCTAGGCAACAAGAATTTGATAAATTGTGTGCTACAAGTTATAATTTGAAGTCCAAATCTATGAATTCTGATGTTCCTACTCGTTGGAATTCGACCTATCTTATGTTAAAGTCTTGTAGGAAATATAGTGTTGCAATATCTATTTTTGTTAACCAGAGGTATCGTGGTGCTCCTTTAACTCCGGCTGATTGGAATATTGCTTTCGAGTTCATGAAATTTTTGAAAGTGTTTTATGTTGCTACCTTAGCTTATTCGGGTGTTCGTTATCCTACCTCTTCTATTGTGCTTAATCATCTTTACAATATTAGTCTAAATTTTCGTAATCATAGGGCACAACCAAATTTTGTAAATGCTTGTATAGATATGGAAGTAAAATTGAGAAAATATTATGAGGACATTGCACCGTTATGTATGTCTGCAGTAATGGACCCTAGGATTAAGTTAGCAGGTGTTTCTGTGCTCATAAGAGAGATTGGTACCAATTTAGGGATTAATACTTTACCTTCTTCTGATGTTGTGACTCATTTATTGAATGCATTGTATGCTAGATATGAAGCTAAGTTTGGTGCAATTACTACACGTACTGCTTCTTCTTTGACTTGTTCTACAAGTAATGATGCATCTTGGTCTTTGTTCAATTCAAGTTTAGGATTAGGAAGTAGCTCTGTAACTTCACGCATTGAACTTCTTAAATATTTGGACCTAGAATATGTTAGCGCGAATGACATGATTAATTTTGATATCTTAGTATGGTTGAAATCTCATGAAACGACTTATCCCATTCTTTCAATCATGGCACGTGATCTACTAACATCTCATGTGTCTTCAGTGGCCTCCGAATCTGCTTTTAGTGCAGGTAAAAGAGTGTTGGATGAGAAGAGGAGCAGACTAGCTTCAGACATTTTGGATTGTCTCATGTGCTTGAAAGATTGGGAGGATGCACGCCTTGGAATTGAAAAAGGCTCAGGTAAAGAATAATTTAGAGGTTATTTTGCAGACTCTGATATAAATAGTGATTAGCCTAATATTCATTAATTATGCGGGGCTTGTGTCTGTGGCTTATTCATTTCAGTAAGTGGACTGAAGTTAGTTGGCAACTTATGGCAACATGATGTTGCCCCCACTTCAGTTATGACTTGTGTGTGTGTGTGTGTATGTGAAGCAACAAGTGCAGCAAATAGTGTGTGACTGTGTGTGGGTTTGGCAACTTATAGCAACATGATGTTGCCCCCACTTCAGTGTGTGACTGTGTGTGGGTTTGGCAACTTATGGGCAACATCTGTGTGTGGGTTTGGCAACTTATGGCAACATGATGTTGCCTCCACTTCAGTTGTGTGACTGTGTGTGGGTTTGGCAACTTATGGCAACATGATGTTGTCCCCACTTCAGTTGTGTGTGTGTGTGTGTGTGTGTGTGTGTGTGTGCGCGTGCATGTGTGTGTGTGTCTCCTTTTAGTCTGAAATGAATAAGCCACAGACACAACCCCTTATCTCCATGTTCAAACTTAAAATAACACATGAATTGTGATTTGTAACTTATGATGGTCTTAAATGGCAACATAATGTTGTATCCTTTTCAGTTTGTGAATTCTGAATTTGGTCAATGATGATTGTTGAGCCCAATCTGGGCAATGATGATTGTTGAGCCTTGAATTAATGTGTTATAATGATTGGATTTGGGCAATGATGATTGTTGAGCCTTGAATTAATGTGTTATAGTGATTGGATTTGTGCAATGATGATTGTTGGGCCCTGAATTTATGTGTTATAGACTATAGTGATTGAATTTATGCAATGATGATTGTTGAGCCCTGAACTTATGTGTTATTGTGACTGAATTTGGGCAATGATGATTGTTGAGCCCTGAATTTGTGTGTTATAGTTACTGATTTGGGGCAATGATGATTGTTGAGCCAATTTCAAAGTAAAATAAAGGCAATGATGAGGCCATTTATGTGTAGTTGTGTTGGTTGAGCTCTTTGAGCATTGTTAGGGTTTGTGGATTGGATTGACTTGTGTTGGTGGTGGTGTTGTGGTGGTGGATGGTGGTGGACGTGGTGTTGTGGTGGTGGATCGATGTTGATTCACTTGTTGCTGCACCTGTTGGCTGCACTTGTTTCCTACACTTGTTTGCTTCACTTATGTGCTGCACTTGTTTACTGCACCTGTTGCTGCCATTGTTGCACTTGTTTGCTGCACTAGTTGCTGCACTTGTTTGCTATTCCTGTTAGTTGTTTGCTACACCTGTTGCTGCACTTGTTGCACTTGTTTGCTGCACCTGTTGTTGCACTTGTTTGCTGCACTTGTTTGGAATTTTGGTGTGACTTGTGTTGTTGCACTTGAATTTCAATTATACGGGCAATGATGCTTGCTGAGGTCGATTCAACTCATTCAAGTACTTGTTTGGAATTTTGGTGTGACTTGTGTAATGTGTTGTTGCACTTGAACTTCAAATTATATGGGCAATGATACTTGCTGAGCCTGATTCAAGTTTATACCCCATACAAGGCCATGTACAACAGTACAAGAGCAAGGGCATCGGACAGGCATCACCGCATCGGACGGGCATCCTTTCTTCGTTTTTTCATTGAAATTACATGTAGTTTGGTTTTCTACTTTTGTAATTTTAGAAATGTAAGTTGTACAAGTTTTTTTTCTTTTGTAATTTCTAACTTAAGTTGTAATTTTTTCAATTATGTAAGTTGTAATAGGTTAATAGCTTTCAATTTTTTTTATTAACGTAACTTGTAATTTTTTTCCATTATGTAAGTTGAAAAACGATGGCACGACTGCCACGACACGATTTTATAAGGCACAGCACATCGTCACGACACACGATTAAGTAAACGGGTCGGCACTGCACGACACGATTCAAAAAAGCACGACACCAATTTTTTTGGGCTGGCACGGCACGACAAGATTCAAAATAATACGGCACGACACGACATGATTAAAAAGGCACGATACGACAAGAAAAAGGCATGGCACAACACAACACAATTTAGTCAATGACACGACACGACACGACACGAGTAATTAAATCAGGCATGGAACGGCACGTCACGACTTTAAAGCGGCACGACACGGTAAAGTAAATTGGCACGACACGGTAAAGTAAATTGGCACGACACGGCACGGCACGAGCACGATATATCACGGCACGACGCAGCACGATAAGGTAAACGGGCATGGCACGGCATGGCACGAAGCATGGTAGGCACGGAAGTTGAGTGGCACGGCACGGCACGACAAACACGTTTGACACCTCTAGTCAGATCTGGGTTTGTGGTGGTGTATATATGTTTTCAAAAATTAAAAATAAACAGCCCTTAAAATAGTCCTATTTATGGTAACCATCCAATTTGATGTTGGTGTTTAAAATAGCCCTTAACAAGGCAGTAAAACAGAACGTCAAACCTTATACAAAATACCAAAATAAGACCATGAATTTGTGGTTAAATTTGGTTCGCGAAATATGTGAACCAACCATTTCGTCAAACTATAGTTTGGTAAAAGAAGAAAAAACATATAAAAACTCGCATACACAAAAAAAAACTTGAAATTTGCAGCCCTATTTATGGTGTGTGATTGAATCATACTCGTGAAACCGTTCTTAGGTTTTTAGGATGGCAAGACTCACCAGAAAACAATTACGGAGAAGAGAAGAGCAAGAGGCAATGATTGCGTTAAACACCTTCATTCAGGCTGCAATGGGGGTGTTTCGCCTTTACTTATTCATCATATCAATAGCTCAGTATCCTCGTCCAGAGTGTACCCAAAATCCAAACTTCTACCAGACACAAGTAAATTCTGTCAATAGGCTCGTTAATGGTAATGAGCTCGAGTGCCATGATCAGTTGAGGGTAAACAGATAGACATTTTTAAGATTGTGTTGTTTAGTTCGAAGTGTTGGCCTAGGGGACTCTAGGTACGTATGCCTTGACGAGAGGGTAACTATTTTCTTGTGGATCCTTGCGCACCATACAAAGCAAAGACGTACCAAACATCAATTTTGGAGATCAACAGAAACGATTAGCAGGCATTTCAATGCCGTATTCCAAACTGTGTTGCGCCTTCATAGAATGCTCCTTGTAACTCCTGAGCATGTACCTGCGAACTACCATGACAATAGATGGAGTTGGTTTCAGGTACACTTCCATTAAATTTTTTTCTACTTAATCCGTTTTGTTTCCTCAATTCGACCGTATGTACTTACTTCCAATAACCTACTCAATTTGTCGTAGAATTGTCTTGGGGTTTTGGACGGGACCTTCGTGCCAGTAAACCCCCGACAGCCTACAAGCCTCGCTATAGGTCAAGAAAGGGGTGAGATTGCCACAAATGTGTTAGGTGTTTGTACGCGAGACCTAAAATTTGTCTTTGTCTTGTCTGGTTGGGAAGGGTTGGCCACTGACTCTAGAGTCCTCAGAGACGTCATCGCAAGACCTAATGGTTTGAAAGTCCCCCATGGTATGTTGAAATTTCTCACTTTTCCGTTCAATCCATTACATTTATGAACCCTCCCTTCAAATATTTCAATGTCGTAACTTCTATTGGTTACAGGACATTACTACCTTGTCGATGACGGATACATAAACGGGGAGGGTTTTCTGGCACCTTACCAAGGACAACGATATCACCTTAACATTTGGAGGCAAGGTCACATGCCGGCTAGCAAAGAAGAGTACTTCAACATGAAGCACTCCGCTGCTAGGAATGTAATTGAGAGAAGCTTTGGGGTTTTGAAAATGCGATTTGTGATATTGAAGTCTCCCTCCTTTTATCCCATTCAGACTCAAACCCGTATCGTGACAGCATGTTGTCTTCTCCATAACCTCATTAAAAGAGAGATGCCCAATGATCCAGTTGAGTTGGAGTACACGCAATGGGAACAAGAAAACCTCCACGATGTCCTGGTAGATGATGATCGCATTACTACCATAGACACTTCTAATGAATGGACTGCCAAGAGGGATGCGTTGGCTACTGCCATATACAACCATTGGCTAGCAAATGGTGGAAGACAAGAGGTTTATCCACCATGATTGAGGAGGATGTTTTCTAGGAGTTCCTATTAAGAACTTGGTTATAAGTATTTGTACGAACAACTTATTTGTACGAGTTTGGATTAAGTACTTGGTTTGAACAATTTGTATTAACTTTTGAAGTACTTGTAATTTAAACATTCTAATTGTTATGCCTCATTGAATGTGAACTTGTATGATATTACAATTCATTAGCATTTAAAGCAATGGAAACCCAACAAGGCCAATTGTCTACCAAAAAGACACCTAGAGCCCGTCGAGTATGGAGGAAAGTTGAAGAGGATGCTCTAATTAAAGTCACGGTAAATGAAATTTCGGACAAATGGGGCGCTGATAATGGCTTCTGACCCGGTTTCTTCACCTTGATTGAGGAATTGGAGAAGGTGTTGCCGGATAGCAACCTAAAGGCCTCGCCCCACATCAACTCTAAGGTGAAGTATTGGAGACAAATGTACCACGAACTCTTTGACATTTTAGCACTGAGTGGGTTTGGCTGGGGCGATGTCAACAAATGCATAAATGTGGAGGAGGATGTGTGGAATGAGTTCGTAAAGGTAACTCAATATGCTTTAATGAATATGGTAAAACATATGAGTTGTTTCTAAATTTTTCATTGTTTGTGTAAGCCCACCCTAAGAAGGCCAAAGAGGTGTACGTGAAGCGTTTCCCTTATTTCGATGATTGGCAAATTGTGTTTGGGAAGGATAGGGCAACCGGGGCAGGTGCGGAGGATCCAACACAAATGGAGGCATCGCCTCTTAGAAATCCTTATGTCGTACAACTTGACGTTGAGGATCCTTCGGAAGTTGGTGTAGAGGATCTTTCTCGCGAAGGGTTCAGTCAAGGGTGAGGGGAGTTCTACCAAGAGTTGTTTAATGATGGATTTGTCAATCCATCATACATGAGCTCCACACCTACGGAGTCCACCCCCCACACCACCACACCTTCGAGTGCCACACCTATGGGAACCACCCTACGCACCTCCACACCTACGGGTTCCACACCGTTGCCCTCTGCAAACCGTATGTCAATCTCAACGTCCACCACGCCTCCGGCCAATGCCAGAGCTAAGAAGGGGAAGAAGAGGACAAGAATCGGTGATGAGGGGTTGATTGGTGAAAGTATGGATAATTGGTGCACAAAGAGCTTGGTGCACATGGAGAAAATGGTGAATGCAATGGGGTATGAGAAAGACTTATCCGCTCGCCGTGCGACGATTCCGGACTTGCTTGAAAAACTTGACCTTACTTTGGGGGAACAATTCGGTGTGGCTGCCGTTATTGGAGAGAAGGATGAGAGGGTAGACCAATTTCTTGAACACTCGTGATGATAGGAAGCAAGCTTGGGTTGAGGCTGTCTTGAGGGGTGAAGTCTTTGGTCCCATTTAGGAAGCAAGCGTGGGATAATTGCCTTACTTTTTGATGTGGCCAAGCGATTCATTCTTATTGTATATATAGTGGCCCATTTTTTGAAGTGGCCCATCACACTCGTACTATACATGTGATCATTTGGTATTGTAATGTAATAATTAAGTAGGTTTTTTGTGAATTTGTACGAGGCAAACTAAATACAATGGTAGGTAAACTCTAAATTGTCTCTATGATGGACACCTTGTTGGTTACTACTTGTATTAATGAATGGAAATATTTTGGCATGACAGGTTTCAAGTGGTTGTTGGCTTTTTTTGGGGCAATGATGAATACAAATGTGGTTAATGAAGGTAGTTACGTTGGCGGGGCAACGTTAGTTGTAGCCATGCGTACCCTTGTAGATGAAAATGTAATATTTCTGAGCCCATTGTTTGTTCTTACTTGCTGCCTTGAATAGCCACTGCTCTGTGTGTGTGTGTGTGACAGGTTGTTGGTGTATGTATGAGGGGTGTTTGTATGGGGGATGTCTGAGACCAGCAATGGATTTAGATGGCAATGATGTTTCCTGAGCCAAGTAATGGATTTAGATGGCAATGATGTTTTCTGAGCCAAGTAATGGATTTAGATGGCAATGATGTTATATTCCATTTTTGTCTTAGTTGATGCAATACAACTGTACTTAGTTGATGCTCCTGTTGTTTGGGTAGCTTTGTTGGTGGTTGACTGTGTTAAACTGTGTTGGTGTTGTGGATAAACCTGTTTACTTGTTGGTAAATCTGTTTGTGGAGGGGTGTGTTGAGTGCATGTCTGTGTTCAGTGCAGGTGTGTGTTAGCATCTTTACAATGCATGTGTGTTAGCAGGTTAACTGCATATTGGTTTGGAGTGTGCCTATGATGATTTCATGGGAAGAGGCCAACTCTGCTCTCCAAGCATATTTTCAAAGGCTTGGTGTGAGGGTGCCGAATGTGGAAGAGCAAAATTTGGAAGATCACGCACCATTGCTTATCCCAATGGAAGCAGCCGTTCAAGAGGAGGGAAGAAGAGTTGGTAACCAAACAACGTGTCTGAAGTTGACTTGGTTCTTACTCGGTGCAGCTATAGCAAGTATAATCCAATTTGTCGTGATGAAATTAGTTAGTTTTTAGTACCATGTTGTACGTATAACTTTTTATCCATTGCCAATGTCATTGAACTAAAATTGCAAAGGAGGTGTTCCATGTTGGGCATGGATATTTTTATTGTAATGAATGGTTGTTATTTAAGAATTTGGATTATGAATGGAATTTTATGGGCCTACAATGTGCCCTATTGTCAATTGTATGGTCCTATTGAATGGTACGTAACATGTGTATGGACAGTGAAATGTTAGGTGCCAATTTGTCAATTATTGAATGGAAAGTAGTCCTGTTTGAAAGTTGAAGGGCAAGTATGCAATATTAGCTATAAATAGGAATACGACTCTCTCTGATTCATGTCTTCACAACTTTTTTTTACAAACAGTACTATTTTGCATTGTATCATGTCAAGGCCACGCCGGAGTTCGACCAACCCCCGCCGGACTTGGAGTTCTGACGAGGAGCAGACTTTAGTACAATGCCTTACAGGCCTTGTACAAATGGAAGTTTGGCAATCAAATTTCGGGTTTCGTCCCGGCTACCTACAAGTGTTGAAAAATCAAATGGCCGAGTCTTACCCCGAAAGTGGTATAACGGAAATTCACATAAAAGGTAAGATTAAGACATGGAAGTCTACTTATTACACCATAGTTCATCAAATCCTTATGCATGAAGGGTTTTCTTGGGATGCAAATGAAAAAAAGGTTCTTGTGGCAAATGAAGTGTGGACTAATTATATCCAAGTAAGTTATAACATTTTTTCATATTTAATATTAGCCAAATTATTTAATACCCATTCAATTCCCCCCCCCCCCCCCCC
Source organism: Vaccinium vitis-idaea (assembly GCA_963854785.1). Classification (NCBI taxonomy): domain Eukaryota; kingdom Viridiplantae; phylum Streptophyta; class Magnoliopsida; order Ericales; family Ericaceae; genus Vaccinium; species Vaccinium vitis-idaea. The sequence continues at coordinate 28,218,413 of OY978217.1, read as the reverse complement.
CCCCCGCTATGCAGATCCACAGACTACTAATATTAAGGTCAAACAATTTCCCTTGTTCGATGGATGGATCATCTCGACGGCGAGTGGACACGGAACAACAGCAGCAGCTCCGGATCATCTCGACGGTGAGTTTGAGGTGGGTGGGGTCATGGGGCTCCGACGGCAGCAGATTCAAATCGATTATGTTTTCTCTGACCAAAAAGAGCCCGAGAACGTCGATGTTGTCGTCGACTGCGGTTATATACAGAGAAGAGAGTTGGAAGATAGCAGTGACGGAGCTCTCTCACAAGCTAATCCACGCGACTAAGAAGCGAGACGACGCCGTTCTAGAAGCTTCGAGGCTCAAACACTCCGTTACCGACCTGGAGAAGAAACTCAACAAACTGGAACTCTACTGCCACGATTTAAAATCAGGCGTTCATGAGTATTCAAATCCATCTCGATAAATTCATTCTCATCCTCCTCTGAACCAGACCCGTCGTTGGATTTGGAGTTGGATCCAAGGCATCTAAGTGGTGGCGAGATTGCCAGTAGGGAACGGAGTTGAGGGGTTCGATGAGGTCGTCGTCGTGAGGTTGAAAGAATGAAAACTCCACCATTGATAAGTAGCACAGGATTGATGGAATCACCGTCTTCTTTCATATAGATAACCACCTCTTGGAGCATTTTTTACTTATTTTAAAAGATCGTGTTTCTACTTTTTCTTTTGGTAAAATGGAAGTCCAAAAAACGAAAGTAGACAATAAACAAAGATAAATATATATATATAGAGGCCCGATCTAGTCCGGAAGTCCCGGATCCGGGACTCCACCTCCCCGATATTTTTTTGACGATCCGAACTGTCCAATGTGTTCAAAAGGTGTTTTCCAAGGCCCACGCGGGAAATCTTAAAAAAAAAACACCGGGAAGGGCTTGATCCAAGCGGTTTTCGCAAAACTGTAAATATGCAATTTTTGCCAAAAACTGCTTGGATCAGTTTGTTAAACTGACTAAAAGTTACACGTAATCAACAGTAACTTAACAAAGCAAAAGAGCAATTTCACTCACTTTTTCTTAGGCCAATTCTAACCCACTATTTTTTTCATACAACCCACTTTCTTCATTCAACCCACAACTAAAATTCCCCAAACCAATTTACTCCATACAACCCACTAAATACACCTAATCTTCCCACAATACCCTTCACCTTAAAAAAACCTAAATCCCTAAATCTTCTCTTATCCTCTCTCTGTTCTATTGTCTCTCTTCCTTTTGTACGTCGTCTGCCACAGCCACCACGAAAAGTGCAGACCGCCATCAACGTCGTCGCTCTTCCGCCGTCCAAGCACTCCGGTAAGCCTCTCCTCTCGTCTCTCTCTCCACTTGCGCTACTCTCTCTCTCTCTCCACCGATCGACCACCACCACCATCTCAACCACCACCGTCGTCTCTCTGTTTGTGTGGCCCTACAAGTAGCAAACTGTGAAAATTGGATTTCTGCTCTCTGTATCTATTTCGGTATTTAAACGTTGAAATACATTGTATTTTTCGGCAAGCTAAAGTCGCAAAAATACGATGTATTTCGACATTAGCTTGTCGAAACGTAAGTTGTCAAATTAAGAAATTTCCCAAGTATCTACTTCGGTATCCAAACGTTGAAATAATGTATGAATTCCGACATTAATTTATCGAAAATTATGATGAATTTCGACATTAGCTTTGTCAAAACGTATGTTGTCAAAATGTGAAAATTTTGAAGTATCTACTTGCGTATCCAAATGTCGAATATGTGCACATATTTCGGTGTGTGAATATAAAAAATATAGTCGTTTTTAGGGTGTGAATGTCGAAATTCTGGACAGTTTTTTCCAGTCGAGTTTTCAGTATTCAAATGGATTCGTTGCCTCTTTTTGAGATTTTCACTCTACGAAAGGTACAATGTCCATCACAGAGATGGAAAGGGGTGGAAAAGGTGGCGGTGGCGGTGGTAGGTCAAAAGAGGTGGAGATGGTGTCTGGTTCGAGTGGAAAAGGGTGACAGTGGTGGAGATGGCATCTGGTTTGATTTACAGAAGAATGGGGAGGAAGAAGAAGAAGGGGGAACATGGAAGAAGAAGAAGAGGGTAATTGGGTATTAATTTTTTTTAGGGGCATTTCAATCTTTACCCAATAATGTAATGTGTGAAGTTTTTAGTGAGTTGTATAGAGTAAATAAAGGGTTGCAAATAAAATTGGCCTTTTCTTTTTCTATTATTATTGAATTTGTTCTCTTCTCTCCCACGCTTGGTAGAAAATGGTTTGGCAACCGTAAGTCTCGATTCCACTTGAAAACCCCTCTTGATTAGTGTTCTAAAAGAAGGTCTGAAAGGCCAACTACTCGTTGCCTAAGCTCTAGAAGGATCCTTGTTGACTAGCCCAATTAAAAGCCGAGTATTCGGCCCTAAAAGATAGAAGATGTCCGGCCGCCCTGAGAGCGCCTAGCAATTTTAGAACCTTGCTCTCTCGATTGTTGTTTTGCCGTTGTTGTCGAAAGCACCTTTGATCTATGAGATCCTCCCAAAATCACCTCAGATGCTTTGATTCCACTTGGATCCCAATAAAACAAACTGACCGAGAATATATTGGTGAGAAGAGGTATATTAAAGCTTTCTCCCAAGTCACCGTCAATGGCGGGAATATATATGCATATGCATATGCATATGCAAACGCGTGATTTTGTTGATGGGGTTGTTTGATTTGTGTTAAAGTGAATTATTATTTTTTTTTGTAAAGTAATATTTGAATAGAAGAATAGAAGTAGAAACAAACAATAATTTAATATAGTAAAGTTAGAATAAGGAGTCTCATTCTGTTGAGTTTTTAAAAAAGTAACTAGCTAATGTATAGAAGGTGTTTTTGAGGTTAAATTTGGTCCAAAATTTGTTGAGCCCGATAAGGATGCTTTTAGGGCATTACTTGGCACTAAATAGTCCCCCGTTAGATTGCAATTTTGTTCACTTTCTTAAAAGATGGTGAACAAAACTCTCTCTTCTATTGGTTGAATTGGTGTGGATCCCACCACAAAGTGCTATCATGCTTACCTCTACAATACATTTTGTAAGCATGACATCACTTTGTGTTAGGTCCCAAACGTTTCAACTAATAGGAGAAATAATTTTGTTTACTATCCTTTGAGGAGGATGAACAAAATTGCTCTCGTCCCCGTTGGATACACATATCGTGACAGAAAATGAAAACGTCAACGTCATCTACCAGAATTACGAAAGAATAAAAAACAATGCCAAAGAGTATCGTGAATGGATTTTCCATTTTTGTTGTGGTCCAACTATTAACAAAATGCTATCTTGGTGGTGATTTAGGTACAAACAATAGACTGATCAAAAAAAAAAAAAAAAAGGTACAAACAATAGGAATAAATTTAAAGCTTCACTATACATGTCGCATCCTTTAAATTATGGGGTAAATTTCACTGACACCTTGAGCTTTTCTTTCTTATGAAAAATAAGAATGAATACCCTATTGTTTCTCTATGCGTTTCACCGATAATCTTAAATTGATAATTTTTATCCAAACAGGCGATGGAATGAGCCAAAAATGACTTATATTTGAAAATTTATCATTTTACTAAAGAAAAGACAAAAAAATCAACTCACTTACTTGGATAAAAAATGACATTTTTTTACCCATCAGAAGAGCTGTTTTAATAGATAAATAGCATTTTATATTTTAATCATTGAGAGAGCAGCTTTGGTCATAAAGGACAAATTCATTACTTTTTGGTCCAAAAAATGAAAATTGAAAGCTTTTTATAGTTCATTTTGTTATCAAAAAGGGTAAATTTGTCGGTATAAGTCACATTTAGCTAATTTCATCATGCGTTTGGGCAAATAGTTTTCGGTTGGGTGTCGGTAAAATGAACACTGAAACCACGAGGGGTTTAGTCATTATTCCTACACAACGGGGATATGATAACCAAGGAAAACCTCAAGGGGTGAGACTGAAAATCACCCTACATTATGCACATATTCTGGCAAAACGTTTCATGGGTATTTGCTACCTCAGCTAGGGAATGCCACAAATATCGACTCACACATGGAATCAACAGGAATGAACTGGAGCAAGTATACAATATATGGCTTCGCCAAATTGTTCCGGTTTCAGCGACATGTATATGACTCCATTAGACCGGAAAAGAAGAAAACAATGTACAATGTGAACTGAAGACATAAAAAAGCTTCTGAAGTCGAATCGTTTCTAATAAAAACAACCTATGAAAAGAAATGAGCAAAAGGGGGTCACCATTCTATTTTCCCAATCAGAAACTAGCTCATTTACATGAACTGCCCAAGGGTCCTCACCCCAACATAATGCAGAAGTAGGACCACCATCAACCAAAGAATCTTGAACCAATTCGTTAACCGGAATCCTTTATAGTATTAGGATCATAACTTACAGTTTGGGTCTCGTGATGCATGGACAACACCAGCACATGCAACAGCGTTATTGAGAGGAAAATGTCATCAGACTTGGTTCAACAGCAAGCACCCCCATTTTTTTCAGTCCTGTGTAAGATACCACATCAGAAAAGCAATCACTCATTGAAGGAAGTTAGAAAAGGAAGGAGAGGGTGTTAAAAAAAAATCACTCACAAAATTTGACAATCTAGGCTCCACAGTATGACAAAATGTCACCGTCGAAAAGAGTCTCAATCTCACCAAATGAACCCAGGTCGTCGATCCCACTAAGATATGAACCTCCATAATCTACCAACATGCTATTGATTGGAGAACCCATGGAATTCACAAAAGGTCTATCTTGCTCATTCGGAAAGGTGCCTGTCGTTGTCAAATACTGGTGCGTAACTCCTCCAGATATATCATTTCCACTCCTATGAAGGGGTGGTACATTGACTCCAGAATCACCCGCCCGAACCCATGGTTCATTCAATTCCACCTGGGTATGCTCTCCGACACCACCGACCCCAAATTCCAGTGATGGAGGATAAAGATCATATGTAGGGTCATGATTCAAGTGAGCATTTTGTTTCAACCTATAATTCTGACCTTTAAGCATCCTGTCATTTGGAGTTTCACTATCCAATCGAGAATCCAGAGATCTCTGATGCAACTCCATCTCTTGAACCACTGGATATGTCAAGGGCATGCCGTTAGCAAAAACGTTCTGTGTGGGTAGCACATTCGCAGATGGAAGGATGTGGATTTGATCAAACACTATATCTGGTAACTCGTACTCGCCTTCAAGGTTTGTCTGCATAGGCCTCATAGTTTCAGCTGTATCAATTTCGTTTTCGGTTGCATTCATTTCAAAAGGTACACCAGTTTGGCTCATATCAGGCATTTTGTTTTCTGGTTCGGCATTTCTACGTTCACTAGAAGATGGTGTGTCCTTTTGATCACCAGGGCTTGGTTCCAAGCGTGGTCTTTTTCTTCTTGGACGATCTTTATCCCGTGAAGAACGGGGTTTTGCTTTTTGTGGTTGACTAGATGGTTCCATATCTAGCGTTTGATCTGTCCTATGATCTTTAGATGAAACAGAACTCACATAATCATCAACACCCTCAACGTCATAGTCACTATCGCTTTCGACAAAAGGTTTCTTCTTCTTGCTACGGCCACTCTCAGTTATGCCAGAGGTCGCATTGTCACTGCTCGGCTGCTGGATAAGCGATTCCTCGCGACTCAAAACCCCTAACCAAAGTGAACTCTCCTTAGCAGTCATCTTGTCCTGTAAGCACTTTGATTTCCTGACCAACCTCCTGATCTTCGCAATGTCAGGCGACATGTGTTTTATCACGGCAGTCAAAACTCCCACTTTCCACATTTTCTTCAAATCATGAGGCTTCCTATACGGAGGGCTCTGGCCTCGGGGTAGACCCAGTTTTTTGCCCCACCATTCTTCATTCCCCGTTGGCCACCAAGGCGGGGGAGTACCTTGCTCTAAAGGATGCTTCCTCTGAGGCGGATCACAGTGTTGCATCAAAGAAGACAAGAGCGACCCTAATGTCGCATCTTGCAAGTCTTGAAGAATGCTTTGGGAACTTCCCTTCTGGAAACCATTCCCCTCGTCCTTAGCAAGAGCCTCTGCTTCATATTTCGCTATTGCTAACGGGGCATTCTTGTCAAACTTCACCTTCTCCTTCCACCAAGCCCTGATATTATCAGATGCACCACTGACCGGTTTACCCTTCTCTGGAATGATCCCATATACGAATCCTCGGGCTTTGCAAACTTCCATAAGCTTCAACATGTACTTCAATATCCCATCCTGAGCTCTTGACATTTTCTTCCTCTGAGCCTGATTGGAAATCTGCTTGGGTTTGGGCTTTTGCTTCTCCGCGGCTTCTTGGGCTGCAAGTTTTTCTCTTTCCTTGATCCTCTTAAGTTTGATCTGGTCTTTCCACATTCGCATTTTCAAGTCTTCCGCTTCAATCTCCTCATCACTAACATCTTTCTCTGCTATATTCTGCCCCCTTATCTCATCAACTTCGATATCGGAACTGTCATCCAACCCATTGGCATCAATCATGAAATGATCCATTACAAAAAATGTTTGAAACAATGACAAAACCCCAAGAACCCAAGTAAATCTCAAAAGATGATCACTCGAGGAATCTCCACCAGCTCATTCCAAAGAATCCAAACCTTATCTGGCCCTCAATTGGAATATAGGAAATCAGCATCAACAAGTAGCACATAAATTAAACCCTACAAATCAATTCCTAGGCTTGGAACGGATTTTAAACGTAAGAAAATTAAAACCCAGTTGAGTAATAGGCTAAATCACACCACACACAATCAAGCAAGCAAAGTAATTCCCCGTTACATAATTCAGTACATTCACGAAGGCGCTCACGAGTTTCACAGTCATAAATGAAGAAAGAGTACAATTTACATCGACTGCTTAAACCATGTATTTGCACGCCTATTATTTCTCGAGGTGGTGTAAGCTAGTTCGCTTATAAACTATGCGTATATCCTAGAATTTACATCATATACGGAGCCATGAATTTTACAACTCAGGGACGAGCCCATATAACTCGAAGGAAAATTTTGGAATTTTTTTTTCTATATTATACTAGAGAGTTTTTTTTTTTTTTTGCAGCGGCGACTGCCCAGTACCCTAGCTATGATTGAGGAGCTGCGCCCTCGCTAGGGCCGCCGCCGCCGGACTTCAATACCAAACTGGACATGGTGAACCCGACATGATCACCAACATGGCAATTCAGAGTCGAATCAGGCTTCACAAACCCAACAAATCCTACTTTCAAATTTTAAATAGGCCCAATTCTCCCATGTTGAAAGAAGGGAGGTATGCATCGAATTGGTCAAGGCTTCAGAAAAGATAAACAAATCCAACACAATTCTGTACACGACGTATCTACATGTTCTATCCACTTACATGATACATACATGATACATGCACATATATATTTTAAGGGCGGGTGAAGAGTTTGAATCGTTACCTGATATCGGCTCCAATGTCTTCAAACACCCCCATAAATTTCAATTAGGGACCTTCTTTTGAACTCAGATTAGGGACATGAAATACAAGATGCAAGAGAGAGAGAAAGAGAGAGAGAGAGAGAGAAATGAGGGCGGCCAAAAGTGGGAGAAATCCAACTCAGATTGGCCAAACCAGAAGTCAATTAGGAACGCTAATCCTCCCAAGAAAACGAGAATTTGGGATTAACCTTTGGAAAAATAATAAATGTACACAGTTTACTTTTTTTGTCTGTATTCTAATTTTTTTTTTTTTTGCACTTATTAGTTTTGCATGGATTTTTTTTTATAAATTTATTGGTTCGTTTCTACGAGATAAATCTAAAAAGTAAAAAAAATATTAATCAAACTAAAATTTTGGTGAACAAAAACGAAAATAATCCAGTAATTTACAAAAAAAATATTAGATTATTTTGTCTTTAGTGAATTTTATCAAAATTTTAATTATAATTTTTTACCTTTTACACTCTTTTCGTCGAGATAAAACAATAATACATATAAAAAAAAATCGATACGAAAGATCCTGCGTCATCAGCGTTTTGAACTTTGACGGCTGATGATAGCAATACTTGGATTGCATTTGAGATTAGAAAAACACGTCTAGGTTCAATGTATGTGGCAAGAATAGATAGTGCACTCACCACATCGGGGAACTCCGGGGGGGCCTGCTGCGCCCAAGCCACAGCAGTGCCTGCAGTCCCCCAAAACGACAGGGTATGAGGCGAAAAATCAAGTCCTTCATTCTGTCCTTGAGCTCCGTTTGGAGACCAACCAAATCCAAATCTTACGGGGTGTTCCACTAACAAAAAACTATTTTTTTTCTAAAAATCGAGACAGGTCATTCTCTCACAATACATCACATAAAAAACCGTAAAAAACCTATTTTTTCAAAAAACCACCTTAGTGGAACAACTGCCTACATAGGAGTAATATTTTGATGATCATTAAATATTAGTAGCTCACATAGATTTTAGCCAAACAAAAAGAAAAAGGAGATACGTAGTAATAGATATAGCTCACAAAAAAAAATTTAGTTGCAAATAAAACTTGTGGGGAAAATTTCTTAAAAGTGAAAGTTATCAAACATTTTTTAGTCACATGAAAAAATATTACATGTAGTGGTGGATCCACCATAGGCACAGGGAGATCACATGAATCCCTAAAATTCCTTTCTTTTTTCTTTTTTTTTTTGTAAAACATCTGAGCCATTCAATAAACTTTAAGTAATTTTCGATTTGTAAAAAAATTAGCTCAATCGAATAATTATAGGTACTTGATTGAATCTTTCAACTTTTCATTCAGAACTTAATACCCTAAGTACTAAATGAATTTTGAAGAAAAGTAGGATAATGGTGTGTTTGGTATCTTAGTCATTTGAACCGTAGATATTGTAGGGCTTGTTAAGAAGAACATTTGTTTTAAAAATTATCTTGATCCGACATTGATAGGTATCAAACACCAAAATTATTTTAAAAATATGAACCAAATCAATACCTACCGATGTTTGATCGAGATAACTTTTTAATGAACACTCTTCTCAATAGCCCTACAATATCTACAGTTCAGATTATAAGGATACTGGCCAATAGACTTTACTTTCTTTTTTTAAGCATTAGAATTAATCGCACGAGAGAGATCAATGGAGAAGTCCATTTACTATTGAGATCAATGGAGAAGTCCGTTTACTATTGAGATCAATGGAGAAGTCCGTTTACTATTGATCAATGGAGAAGTCCGTTTACTATTGATCAATTACGATTTTCAACAGAACGTCATGTGAATCATGCAAGATTTTCAAAAGATGAAAACCGATCAGGATCAATTGTAAAAACTTTTCGTAAGAAATCTATGATTCTGAATGCTTATGTATGAAATCTTTCATAATGTTTTAAGTTTTAACTTTTTTGCTTAATGAAGAATGTTTAAATATTTTATCTTTTTTGAAATTGGAATGTGATTTTTTTTTTTTTTTCAAAGTTATGCTTGAAAGGTGATCCCCCTTTGTGAACTTCTTATATCCGCTACTGACTATATGGCATGTTACGGAATATAATTTTGTTACCAATATAAAAATACTTGTGATTCGGGTTCCTTTTACAAATAAATCATGCGACCGCCACTATGTGGGGACCCATTTTTATTTTCACCCAAGGCCCCCGAGATGTGAAGGCCGGCCATGGCTGTTGCTTCGTCTGAATCTCATAGTAGTATGTGTATCTATGAGATTTGATTCCGGATCTTTTTTGAACTACAAGTTTTGTTTTTGGTCATTGCTTTGTGTCACATAATCCTTCAATACGGTAGAAATCCACTATTATTATTTGGATAGCGATAATGTCAAAAAAAAAATTGATTGTGCCACAACTCCAATTCATAAAAGGCATGTACATTGCACTCCAATGCATAAAATGCTTGTACTTATGTGCAATGTACAAGCATTTTATGCATTAGAGTTTTGGCACAATAAAAAAACAGTTTTGGTATTAACATTTGCCTTATTATTAATCCTCACTCTTTGCTCTGGCTCTTAATTCTCGGTCTTTTAAATTTTTACTAGTAGTTTTGGAATGTCTTCAAAAATCAAAGCCTCGCACCACATACATAGGGGATACAATTTAGTCCCATTAATCACAATTTCTATATAACAAAGGGCAAATTAAGGTTTTTTTGAATTTGGGGATGAAAACCAGTGGCGACCCCAGAAATACTATGTCATGGGGTCAAATTTTACCAACAAATTCGAGTTACATTAAAGCAACGTTTAAGATTGTATATTAATTTGATTTTTATTATTTTTAAAGAAATCACTTTCTAAAGTAGCTTTTAAAAACAGTAATGACAGATTAAATTGGCCTCAAACAGTGAGTAAAAACACCAGATAATTTCGATATTTCACCTTTAGATACTTTTTTAAACCATATATCTCTCGACCTGTTTTTTCTTCCACCTACTTAAAGATCCCCTAAAATCCTTTGTGCCGAAAATTGCTTGTATCCATGTTCCAGTCTATTTTTTGCCACAGGATTATGTAGAATTTTTAAGGGAACAACCGGAAATGCCCCAAAACAGATGTACATAGAAATATAGGTACATAGGATTTTTTTTTTTGATAACCGGTACAGAGGACTTGAACTCCTTAAAAAACAATCATGGGAGACTTTTGGTCACCCTCCTAACAGAGTTATCAATCTCGTTCCGTACCAGCCGAGACATCCCGTACAGAAGGAAAATGATACAACTCACTCTATGTTCCGTTCTGCCCATAATACTGGGCTAATCCGGCCGTTCCGGTCAGTTTTCGGTTACCATCTAGTACAAACTGTGTTAGATTCCAGTGTGATTTCGTGCCAAAATGCACCAAAAATTGGAAGAAAATGTTAGAAAGAAGAGAGCAGAGGAGAGGAGAGGAGAGGAAAGAAGAGAAGATAGAGAGGAAGACACAAACGTGAGATTGTGAACATCATAGCTTTCTCCAGTCGCCATGGATGTTTCCCTCCTACTTTCAGATCTGGTTTCTCTCTCTTTTTATTTCTAGAATAGGAATTGTTGATTCCATTTCCAAGCCATTCAAGATATTTCTGTTGCAGTTTTTTTCTCTCAAAACACAAGGAGTTCTTCACGCTCCAAGCATATTGACATAAAGTACTTGTTGTTAGAGAGAAAATTATGGCCTCGTACATAAATGTTGAACACATTTTCACGGAGCAAATGTTGGTTGATCCACTAACTATAGGTCTGACTCCTAAGGTTTTTCAAGAGCATGTGGCTCATATGAGATTGGTAGAGTCTTTTGTTGTATTTAGTTAGTGGGAGTTCAGTGTTTTTTGTTCGCAAATGTGTTAATGAAATTGTACCTTTTGTGCCATTCTTGAGAATTTATGTAATATATAGTATGATCAATGCTTGTTGCCATATATTATTGTGCGCGCATGTTCTTGATTATGGTATTGTTAATATTGAAATTTGAGACATTTTGTTTTAGTCTCAATAGGCAGGGCTGAAATCTGAGACATATTGACCCAGTCTTAGAAGGCTTAACGTCTTGGGGTAGATGCATGGATCTTGTGAAAATTGACATGTTGATCATTTTTCATGTAATTTTTCACACCACACTTTATACTACAACCTGTGTCACGGGTTGTGAATGCTTGGTTATGTGACTTCTATCCTATCGATGCAATGACTTACATGGCTGAGTACTTATGCACGCATTTTGGACAAGGGAATGAGTTATGGTGGTGACTCACATTCGATAGTCTATGTTGTGGTCACTTATTGTCTGATCCAGAGTATTTTCTTCATCTTATTTTATGTTTTTCCTTTGAACAATGACGTATGATGTCAAAGTGGGAGAATGTTAAATTCTTTCCAATATTGTGGACTAGCACATGTCATTTATTATTAAAACCCGGATTAGTTCGACTATTGAATATAATGGAGTATTTCTTCTAGACTCATTTCGGTTAGTGATCATCATTTAGATAACGAGTCATTTTTGGTGCACCTAATTTTTGTAGTATATCTGGGTTAAGTATGGACTAATGCAATTTTGTTCTTTGGACCCATAATGGGCTAGGCCAAATTTATTAGGCACTTGAGGAGACCTTACCCTCCTCCTATAAATATGAGTGTTTGGCCCACTAACTCACTCACTCTAGAAAAAAATAGGAGAAAGGGTAGTAATTACCTCTCATTTTATTCCTCTCCACGGAAGAAGAACTCTGTTCTTCAAGTGTGTTTCTAGCCTTCAATCTGATCAATCAAGAACAAGAGGGAGCTTGGTACTACACTTTAAGATTATGGCTCTTCTTCTCTAACAGGTATGTGACTTGATTTAATTTACTTCATATGCCATGAATTGAACAAGATTATTAGGGTTTATTTTGGGTAAATCTAACATTGGCGAGATTTTGGCTTTTTTTTTTTTGGCTCAGTAATTCCACTTGGGCTGAAAACTGAGAATAACTCGTCGTCATTCATCATTGAGTGGTTTGTGATGGCGAAGAATTCAAAATCCGACAGCAGAGAGGAGGAGTTTCGGATCTGGGTGTTCCTCCCAAGTGGGTTGTGTGCAAGTTTGTGGGGTTGAGACACCGAAAAACATAGTGTTTGGTCCTCTGTTCCGTTTGGCCAGAATTTGAAACTGGTTGAAACTTGGTTTTGATCATGGGGTTGTGTTGGCACGGAGGAGATGATCACATCGGTCTTTTTTTTTTTTCCTTCTTTTTTTTTTCTTTTTTGTCGACTTAAAATTGAGGGTGACAAAATAACAAAGACGCCCCTTATTTTGACGGATGGAACTAACGCCGTTGGTCTTGAGAACTTGATTGGTACAATTTGAAACATTAGGGACTAAATGTCACGAATTGATACATTGGAGACGAAATTAAGACATGGTCAATATTTTGAGGACCAAAATAGTAAATAAGCCGTTTGAATTGAACAATTGCTTTTTGGTTAGAAGCTTTAATGAATAAGGTCTTGTGGATTACAAAATTGGGTGAAGAGAAAGAAGAAGAGGTTATTAAGGTCAATTTGCAAATTCTGTTGACATTGATATTGTGCACATTGCCAATAACAACGGCGATACATACACTCCCTGTGAGCCACTCCCAGCCACCACCCTCTCTCACATGAGGTGTGGTCCCCACATTTGGGCCCCACATCCTATGTGAGAGAGGGTGTGGCTCCCAGGGAGTGTATGTATTATTTTTGGTCCAATAACCACAGGGTGATTGATTATATATGGTGATAATCGATTATATATGGTGATAATCAAATGTGATAGGGTGAAACTGCACATGGGTCAAACCACGAGCGGTCAAATTGAATTTTCCCAAACATAATTTATGCAACAGATTTACTGCTTAAGCAACCTGGTCATCTCCTCACAACTCCTTATTTGGTCACACGAGGCATCATAGCGAATTCAGTAAATTTCAGGTTACTTTTGGATTCTAGTTGATCTTGTGTAGCATAATATGGCAAATCGATAATATTGGGGCCTCAGTTCAAAAAATAATAATAATAACATTGGGGCTCGGATAAAAAAATAAAAATAACACTGGGGCTGGGCGCCGGTCGGCCCCAATTTTTTTAAAACTCTATTATTGTAATGCTAATTTTGAGTATTATTAAAAGTATTAATGTAATAACTTTTTTTAATCTTAATAATTTCAGTTCGGTTCACTAAAAAAATACGTTAGTTTATATTTTCATTTCTCAATTTCTTTCAGAAGTGAAAAATAAGCAAATGAATGCTGCAGATTGCAGTAGTCTAAAAAAATAGAACAGAATGAATAATGAATGATTTATATACTTTTAATATATTAGGCTAGAATAACTTCAAAATACAAATGTGTTATATTGAAAAGCCAAAGGTCTATGATATAATAAATATGCGCTTAAATAAAAATATTTCTGTTAAATCGGTCCCCCTCGGTTTAAAATCCTGACTCCACCTCTAATTTGAAGTTTATACATTGCACTTGAAATTATAACCGCGATTAACAAAGTATTTCTTGGAGTCCATATCCATAAATAAAAACAGCTTTTACTTGCTCTACATCGTTATTCCTTTCAAATAAGCAACATCCCACGAATTGAATTCAATCGATACAGGGGAAGAAAATTAAACAATATGCCAGGACATACACAACCTTACGTACCTGGCAGGCTGGCGTTTCGCAATTTTGTGGCAAAAAACTCCAGACAAACCCTATAACAGGGAGTCAGTTCGAGCAGGCAACCTTCGGAAGAAATTGACCGGTAACGACGGAAGCTTATGCCGGAACCTGGGATGTCTCAAAATATAAAACCCCGCCAATAGCGCCAGCACTTGAAACGGCGTAACGTAAAGCACAATAGCCATAATCAAACAGAACGTCACAAAAAGTGCCGACGCCCTTGGGTCCCTCCAGCTAATAAGCGATTGGAACCTCTCCCCTTGCGTCGCCAAATCCCCCACTACCGTCTGGATCCTCCCCGCTATACTCCGAAGCCGATCGTACCTTGTTTGTGTTACAATACGAATGGATGATGTGATCAGAAATTAATATGAGAAGATACGAATGTATTGGCTGCCAAGCTAAGAAAATAGAACCCTTCTCGAGTTTCAATTTGATTTGTTTCACCGAGAAAAACTTAGGTGCCGGCTGGGTACCACGTGGCAGTACCCAGTGCGTATCTTGGCCGTCCAAGAGTGTTTTGGAGGGTCCGAATTTGAGAGAGAGAGAGAGGAAAAAAACTAGATTGTCTAAAACATTTTTGGACGACTGAGATTAACGATCAGGCACCACGTGTGCAGTGCCCAATTTACACCCAAAATTTTCTCTGTTTACCAAGGAGAATATTTCACTTAGTTTGCAAGTAATGGCTAGCTCATGTGGTAGAGCTCTTGGATGCCCCACACTGCTTCCCGGAATCGAGTCTCATTTCCCCCTCCCTCAATGTGATAGATTAGGAATGACGAATGACAATATATCTATATTTCACTTAGTTTTCTTCATTAGTAAAGTAAATTCGGAAAAAATTGTGCACAAAAGGCTATTGGTTTTCTCATCTCTAAAGACAGGATCAGGGACTCTGCTGTCCTTTACGAATGGCAGGGCCTGCCAACCGATGTTTGGACGGTTGAGATCGGGTTGGCAGACCCTATCATTCCTAGGGAGAGCAGAGTTCCGAATTCCTAAAGACATGGACAGTTTTATAACAGAACAGAAGTGTATGCACTTCACAATTAAATTGATATAACATACCTCATCCTCACCAAATCACTCCCTTTGGTAGTCGGAAACGTGTCGAACTCCTCGTCCAACTCATCACCGCCAACGGCATGCGCGTGTGACAGGTGGATGTCCATGTGCGGCGGGTGCCTCGGTTTCCATCGCCACCGCCAAATGCCGATCAAGAAAAGGTATAGAAAAATGGTAGGTAGAATTAATTCAGGGTAAATAATCAAAATCACAAGGAGGACGTGGATCAAAATCGTCGTAATAGGGTTTTTCCAATGACATATCTGCTCAAACCATTTCCCAACGGCAATCAGCCCACTTAGACAATTCATGATCCTGTAAAAATTAGCCTTGCTTTTCCTCACACTCCAGATGTGAATCCCCACATCCGACATATACTCCACCACCTCCTTTTTCAACGGCGGTTCCGCCCTGCTCAGCCGCATTGCCACCAACTGATTCGCGTGGTGCCTCAATACATCGAGTTGGGTTATTGACAACGGATGAGCGTAGTGCATTTTCGGCAACAACGGTTGGGTGTACTTATGCAACATGTTGAAAAAAGACGTGCACGAAAACCGGACCGCTAGTTGAACCTCCCCGGCCTTTTTCACCCCCGACGTTTGCAACATGATGAGAGGGTACGAGTGGGTGTAAACTCGGTCGGTTTCAAGGGTAGAAAGCCGGATCCTCACTTTCCCAATTTTGGAGTCGGGTCCCCCTCCGTGTGTGTGACCGTTACGTATGTGACCATTATCGAACACGCCGATAGTGACCACCGTATGCGGATCATAAACCTCCCACGTGTACTGCTCGTTCCATTTGGGAGTGGTGCTACTGACGATCGTCCTAGTCCGTACCCATTTTGGACCATACTTCGCGACGCAATAGGCATCCGTGGTCCCATGACCGTCCCTCGTCTTCATAGGGGACAACCCCGAGGCGCTTATAATCCCGAGTTCCAAAAGACCGATACTCGATTTCCACAACTGCCTAGCCGTCGGCCTAAGATCGCTGCTATAGTGAGTCGATTCGTCCAACACGTGATACCCGCCTTCCAAACAGATCCTTAAGTGAATCTTACTCGCGAATCTCGTCTCCTTCTTTTCCCCCTCTACCAACGTATGTTTCTCCAGATTGTGCCACCGGGCCGGCAAGGGTTTGTGGTCGAACCTCCGGGGCACGTTCGACAACAGGATCACACATTTCCCCAGTACCTCAATGTTAGATCCAACTTTATCCTCTACAAAAATAACCAAAGGTTCCTCGAACGGCTCCGCGGTAACGAAAACCAAGTCCTCATTCCACATTGGATTCACACCCTTGGCAACTTTCGTCCTCAATGCGTGATTTCCCACAGAAACCCTCACGGCGACGTCGGGGATCCTGTTCTTTTCGCCAGGTAACAAGTCCTGACATTCGATTACATTGACCCTAACGTACCAAAGCCTGGGCGATAGATACACCTTCCCACGGATATGCGTAACGCCTTCTCGACTAACGGAAGCTGCATCCGAATGCCAAGCATCCGGGAACACCTCGTCGGCTTGAGTCCCCCTCCAAACAGCAAGCATGATTTCCCCTGTTCTAATCTTGTCACCTTTCCTGTCCTCCAACCTATACCATTGCGGAGCCAGGGGACTATCCGGTGGGACACGTCTCGGGACATCATTCAGATCAAATTGAATTCTGCCAATGACGTCGTCTACCAGGACGTCTTTGTCTTTCACTGTGATCTCGACTAACGAGGCCTGGAGCCGGTCCTGAGAGAAAGCAAAGACGTGATTCCATTCGGGATTCGTTCTCTTTTCGAAATGCCTTGTGACTCCCTTGTAGTTACCCAGTTTTACTTCCACGTAAGGATCGCAACTGCCGGTGACATCCTTCCCGGGTAGTTCTTTCGCCTTGACAACCCGGACGTAGAGGTATTGCATCTGCTCGACGAGGTCATACGTGCTCGTGAGCTTATCGCCCGTGATGGCCCCCGCCCCGACGATTTTGGGCGAGGTCTCCTTCAGGGCGAACTCTTCTAACGGAGGTCGCTGCATTTTTCCTTTTATACTGACCAGGCTGATTGGATCAAGGAGGATAATGGAGGAAAACTCACAATCTACAGAAAGAAGAAACAGAGATTTAGATCAAGAACAGACACTAGAGAAGCCAATTTCATGTATGAAATGAAAATTCTGACCCAGTTTTTCCATGATTTTAAGGTGTTTTGGACACAAAACTTGAAATCTGTGAGCCCCTTCTCATTTATCTACAAAAGGTGACGTTCACAAACAGATTGGTTTACTGAATTAATGGCACTAACGCACCATTAATTGTTTTTTTGAACAAAAAAATCTGTTAGTAAATCATTTTCCAAACAAAAAAATGCTCCAGTATGTTAATTGTAAGTGTAGATTGTGGTTGTGGCAAGGTGAAAACGATTGCGAAAGACTTAAAATACAAAGATGATAGGAAGCCAATGTTTGAAAGTTACGAGAAGACGAGATAGAAGAGGAAGAAAGAACCTCATGAGATTGTGTTAAAAAATTTGCGACCGAGAATCCTTACGCACCTCCTGAAAGCATGGAAACCTGTAAAATCGCAGCAAAAGGGGGAAAAAATGAGTCTCCGAAGAGAATAACATTCATGTTAAGAGAGGTTTTCTTTGTTTGGTGGCTTAGAAAACAGAGGAAGCAAAGCAGGAAAAGTTTAAGATAAAATTTAAGGGTTAGGTAGAGGGTTGTTACGTTTGGGGAACTACTTTTTTCTTCCTTCCACAAGAAAAGTAGTGAATGCAACATCTGGATTTAAAAAAACCAAGGAAATCAGTTTCAGAATCCAAAAATTGCAGAATCCCAGAACCACTTTTCTGGGTGTTTGAAAGGTTTGAAAGAAGAAATGGAACAGTACTGGTAATTAAGCCCAGGCAAGAGTTCTTCTTTTTTCTTTCATTTTCTCAGCAGCCAAACAGTTGGGGGAAAGGCAAAAATGAGAAAGAAATCATGGGTTTTTGAAAGAAAAAAAAAAACCTACTCCTACCAAGTATGATTGAAAGAACAATTCAGTACATAACAAGCATAAAATGTAAGCTCAATTTTGGAAGTACTGAACTGATCGAAATTAGTTGCAAATTTGGGGAAAATTCAAGGCATTGTTCTGCTACTCACATGCACAGAAATTCAATTATCGGGTTTAGAGAGAGATGTTTGAGAGAGAGAGAGGTGATGGAGAAATGACTGATCACCCTCATGAGAAGGCATTAGAATTTAGAGAGGCTGGGTCAGTTGTTCTTGAATAGCAGAAAGTGACCAACTACTTGTTTTGTCAAACAACTGGAAATTGTGAAATAATTTAACACTCCAATATCATATAAGATGTATTACTCCTATAAAGTAAATATATATATATAAAATGCGGGAGTCCTGACCGGATCCTCTCCCTATATATATTTGTTTACGCCATTTTGACGGTGCAGATATTGTTAATTTCTTGCTTTTTGTAGTATACCTGCTTGGACTACATGGATGGTGCCAGGGCACACTTGGTGATGACCGCGACGTCAATTATTTTACTCTGTAATCATACTACATAATGTATTAATAAAGTCCACTACTACAGTACATTAGAGAATTAAAATGATTGAAATTACTACATTACATAATGTTATTCATGTATTATCATACTCTATAATCGTTTTACTTATATGTTTTAAATGATTGAAATTAAAAAGTACTCCTACAAAATTAGAGAATTCCAAGCTATAAATCACTGAGTACTCTAAAAATGATTTCCTAGCTATAGGAACCGCGTTTTAATCACGGAAAATGTTGCAATACACACCCCTCACTTGGGTGTGTATAATATACACCGCTATAAAAGTTACGAATATAAAAGTTACGTTTTTTTTTTATAAAAGTTACGAATCATAAAAAATGTTACAAATCATATTGCTGAAAAGTTATGAAAAACTAAAAAATGTTACGATTGTCAATGAGGTGGCACAATCTGAATCATATAATAAGTGCATATGATACACACCTTTAATGAGTGTGTATTGTAGCCATTTCCTAATCTCCATTGTTTCATACAAAATATTTGTCCGAATAACTAATCTAGGTCTTGTTTTATGGAATGTAACTTTGAGAGTCGTCCATATCCCACACAACTTGAAGATTAATACTGTTGTTTGATAAAGGGCTTTTTGGCTTTTTGGTTTTTTTAGTTTATTGTGTTTTTTGAGAATAGTCATTTTCTCACAATATATCAACTAAAAAAGTCAAAAAAAAAAAAAAAAAACCCCTTAGCAGGGCCGAGATTTTGGATATTGTGGTGTTTTTAGGTTAAAATAAGCAAGACTGCAAAGAGGTGCATTAGATCCCAATAGCTATATAAATTTATCACTCCTAAGATAAATTCTAGCTCTATATCTCTCCATCCCCGTTGGAATATTGATAATTTCGACACGAGAATTAAGAAAATCATGTGCACTTCTAATCTAATTTATGTCTGGTGTAATTTATGCTGAATTTTACTGTGCAATTATGTAACCTGTACCTTGAACGTTAGTAATAAATTATTGCCCATCTCTGACACTTACTGCCCAACCTGAAAATAGACAGCTAATGCGTTTGAGACCCCTAGATGCGATGGCGTCCTTGGGGTGATCTCATAGTTCCGAAGGGGTGGAGATGATGGGGTTGCAGGGCTGGCCCAAGCCCTAGGTCTAGGCCTAGGGCATCCCCAAAACCCAAAATTTTAGGTGCAATCCCACAATTTTTGATACTAGGCTTGAGTAGGGGTCTTTTTGGCCCAATAGAAAAAATAAAAAAGACCCAATTTCTTTTAATAAAACAGGTAAGGCAGCTCATCTCACATCACTAGATACTTAATAAAACCCAACTTAGTTTTAAAATATTAGCCCAAGTAAGTCCAAACACACGATAGAAATGAGAGCCCAAACAAAATAAAAAAAAAATTAAAGAGGGAATGACAGGTCGGTCTAGTTTTTTGATGGGATACATGCCCAGGTCCATTTGGAATCGGAAAAAGCACCGTCCACTCTCTTTTCTCTCTCTCAGGCTTTCCGACTTCCCCAATTTTTTTGATTTGTTCAGTCTCTCTCTATAAGGCTTGTTTGATAACACATATTCAGGACTTAAAACTAAATCTATTAAGTAATAAGTGATTAAGTAGGTTTGATAACCACATTTTATATTACTTAACAGATTAAGTGTCACTTAAAATGTAGGTTATATTGTATATGCATGTGGTTGCCATAGTCTCAATCTTGTTCTTTGTGATATGGCCAACTCTTATCATAAAGAAAAATCTTTTTTCAGAGTGGTACACCGTCTATATGTGTTGTTTTCCTCTTCAATCCCACAATGGACAATTTTAAAAGATAATTTGAAGGATGTGAAGGGTTTCACGCTTAAGCCATTGTCACAAACACGTAAGTAAAGTCGCATTGAAAGCATCAAGCCGATAAGATACCATACCTCAAAAAATAAGAGATGCTTTCATAGACTTGGCGAATGACATGAAAGAGCCAATAGGACAAAGTGAAGCTCAATCCCTTATAACTCACAAACCTGAGAATTTCGAGTTCAAGTTTACCATGGTTATTTGGAACAACTTGTTGTTTGTCGTTAACACTGTGAGCAAGTTTCTTCAAAGTGAAGACATGCATATAGAACTTTTTATTGAACGTCAAAAAAGGATTTTATTAATCTCTGAAAACGGATTACAAAGATTAAAGAGATCCAAGAGAAAAGGTATCACAACGTAAGAGAGGCATCCCAACTAGGTTGACACCCCACTCCGCGACAATAATCTACGACGAAGGACCCGATGGGAAAATAACAAAGGTTAACCAGTAGTCAACCGAAGGTGAATAAACTGTGGGATACAACAAAAAAGGCATTAAGCTTTATAGCATAAGGCTTCACAAGAACTCCAAAAAAGCTTCATATGACAAAATCTATCAGTGAGCTTTCATACAACCAATGGAGCATCAGCATCAAATAGGGACAGCAGCAGCTCCAAAGCTTTGACATGCATATAGACCTTGCTATAGAGAAGTTAAAAAAGGCTTCTTACTTTTTTTCGAGAACTACAGAAAAGCTGGTTTTGCGGAAGCAATTATTGATGCAACCGGAATACGTATAGAGTGCTTTTGACTATACGTTTTACCGTTGCCACGGGAGAAAAGAAGCTTTTCAAAGTTGAAATTGATCAAATCTTACCTTCGATCAACTATGTCACAAAAAGACTAAATGCAGGGACGGAGCACAAGAGTGGGGTTCACAATATTCTAAATAGAAAAAAAAAATTAAAGTTTTTTTTTCTTAGATGCGTATATTGTTATTATATTAATAATAATATTAAATTAAGCAAGCGGCCCTTTCGCGACTCAAACTACCGGTCCGCTTTCTGGCTGGCGCATGCCCCCCCAAAAAAAGGAGTTTTTTTTTTTTGGTACTTCGGAAATGTAAAAAAAAATAAAAAATAAAATGAATATTATTCGTGCTAAAAAATCAAAATCATTCATTTTGTAGGTCTTGCCTTGAACATTACTCATGCCAAAAATTAAGTTGATCGAACATTGGTAGCAACCTTAAAATCTTACATCAAGAAAAATGAATCGTTAAAATTCTTCATTTTGTTCACAAAAACTAAATAAAAACTTTATAGATATTCGATTAATCTAATATTTTGCATAAATGATTCAGACATCTGGAGGTATAAAATGAACGATTTTGATTGTCAAAATATGTTGTGAAGCCTCACAATATTGAGTGGTGTGTTTAAAAGATGTGTTCAAAATAGTATATACGTATCAAAGCTCAACAAAAAACTCAAAAAGCCTCCTCCTGTCTTCTAAAAGTTCCAAAGCAGAAAACAAGAAAAAAAACCTTGAGACTCTAATGGTCCTTTGAACTATGTTCATCCCTGTGTTGATGGATATTGAACTTATGAAGATATGTTTTTTTGCGATGTTATGTATGGATTTATCTGAAAAATACATAGTTTTTCATATTAAGTACATGATTTTTTTGAGTGCCACCTCCAGGTTTAATTCCTGGCTCTATCCCTGACTGAATGGGTTATCCATGTCATCGATTGAAAATAACTTGGTAGAAGAGGTGAATTATACAAGTATAATTGATACTTTTGTTTCTAGAAATGCAACATGAGTACTATTGAAATGATATGCGTTCTTGAGATGATATGTACTAGGAGACTTTTTGTATTTTGTGTTCTTATATTATAATTTTTAGATTAGGTATTAAAAACCTTTGGGCTGGCCCTTTGGGATTGGTCAATTAATTTTCCTTCTTTTTTGCTGCATTTCGCTCGAAGGGTACGTAATTAATTCTATGCAGCAGCCACCATATCACGGCATGTATAAATAAAGTTATCCAAATCCAAATAATAAAAGTTGGGGGAAGTGGGTTTTCCCATACCTACCGCTGCTTTCTTTTATGGGAAGCTACAGTTACAGGCTAGGGCAAAAAATTAACTAAAAAACATATACTATTAATAGGGGTATATATATATATACCTCCTCCGTCCCGAATTTCTTGTCTATTTATGGGTATGCATGTCATTTTTCGATTCCTCATATCTTTCAATCTATAATGTTTTCTACAATTCTGGAAACTTCGTTTCATCAAGAACGAGATCCATATTGAATATATATAACATTATATATTTGAAAATATAACCAATTTTTTTAGGCGTAGTGAATATAGTGAAAGTGAACAACAAATTTAGGACGGATGGAAGGAGTATATGTGTGGTTTGTTGGGCATGCAGCTGGACCAAGTATAACGTACTATCTATCATAGGCATAAATATTGACCAAATCAAAACCAAATAACCACCACCCGATCATCGAGATACATCAAGATTACATACATAACTGTATATATCATCGACCAAGTACGTGGACATGCACATAGTAATATTTAATCCTCCCCAACTCAATTATTTCTGTAAATGTACTCTACTGTTTTCTTAATTGTTTTTATTTATTTAATAACCGAATGTTCAGACTAACTTAATTGTTATACTAAATTAAATCACTAGGTCACTGGCTGTTATTGTTTTGTAAGTCAATGATCTAGCACTTCTTCCAAATTCACTAGAATTCGCCTTTAACGTACCATTTCTTTTTTAAAACTCAGATCTTATCATCCTCATCGTTCGTAGACTTATCTATTAGATTTCTCATTGCCGGCGACTTCCATGGAAGCTTCTATCCATGCAAGTTTTGTATGCAATATTTGATTAACTGAGTCCATTGCTGCACCGATGACTTTTTTTTTTTCTTTTTATCAGCATTAGTGTACCGATGACCATGTAGAAATTATTTCCTTAATTTCTTGTTATTTTTTTCTATAAGGAAGCCAAATCACTAGCATTTTGTTGCTTTCAAAACATTTTATTTTCTAAAAGGTTCTCTGTATTTAATTACTACATTGCACCGCTGATTTTCTTTTTCTTTTTTTGTATTTTTTGTCAATTTATGTTTTTTAATTTGTATTGACGAGAGAAATATATATATATGCAAAGATGAGTATTATGACCAAGAGGTTAACACTTTTACTCATCACAAATTAATTCTAAATCTATTTTTTTTTTTTTTTAGTCTCTTCTGATTTTTTTTCTTTTAGCTTCTGATCATTATATTGATGAGAGAGAAGTAAAGAAAATGTAAACCCCGAAGACCTAAATATAATGATCAGAAGCTAAAAGAAAAAAAATCACAAATCATGAAAAACAAGTCATTATTTTAGAATATACTAATTTAGTTCAAAGTCCTTATAAGTCCCTTATGCACATTTATAAGTGAGAGTCGTGAGTTTAATAGTTAGGGAAGGCAATGCTTTCTGTTGCTGATGCTGCTTCTTTTTCTTTCTTTTTTTTTTTCGTTAAATTTTCTTCTTAAAGTCTCTAGTTGCGATTGTTCAACTCTTTTTTTTTTGGGACACATTGTTGGAATTTATCCCACATCGGTTAATTATAACCTCGAAAGCTAGTATATGAGCCTGACCAGCCTCTCCACTCATTGTCAATTGGTTTTGAGTTGGATGCTTTAACATGGTATCAGCGCTAGGTTTTCGGAGGCTTTTCCCCTTTGTTTGTGCCATAGTTGCACTTTGTTTTGTTGTGATCCGTATGTTCCGGATCCTTTGTTGACCTCTCCACGTGCGAGTCAGGGGTCGCACGTGCGGGGGAGTGTTGGAATTTATCCCACATCGGTTAATTATAACCTCGGAAGCTAATATATGAGCCTGGGCAGCCTCTCCACTCATTGCCAATTGGTTTTGAGTTGGATGCTTTAACATAATCGTATGCTCATTGTTATATCTTCAAAAATTCTCTTATAAAATTGGTTATTCAGTATGGTATTTAACTATTTATTGTAGGTTCATTGTTACATGTGGCGGCAAAGAGCGTCATAGTACAATGATGTGGTTCAAGACCGCTGAATAATTACTTGTGTATAAAGAGCATTAATTATGATGAGTTTTCTACTCTCTTTTTTTTTTTGTTTTAATTTTACAAAAATGATACATACACTCCCTCACATACACTTCCAACCACACCCTCTCTCACATGGGGTGTGGGGCTCACATGTGGGCCTCATGTGAGCCCCACACCCCATGTGAGAGAGGGTGTGGTTGGGAGTGTATGTGGGGGTGTGTATGTATCAGGATTCTTAATTTTATCAGTGAAATGTTCCATGTTCCAAGGTGAAAGATAGAGGGTTTAGAATTGTTGAGCCGACAGCCCGACACAGGTCGCTTGGTCTACGGCCACCATTTATATATATGACTTAGAGGTGTTCCACTAACAAAAAATAGTTTTTTTTATAAATCACGACAGGTTATTCTCTTATACTACATTACATAAAAAACTGTGAAAAACAGTTTATTCTAAAAACATCTTTAGCGGAACACGCCCTAGGCTTTTTCTTTCCTTGGTTATGAGTTATGACAAACAGGAACCAGGGTTCCTATAGCGCCATCTCCACGCTATATCGTGTAGCGTTTATTCGAGTCATTCATCTCTGCGATTGATGGTTTAGATTTGCATAAGCACTCTTACCGGTGGTAAGAATTAACAAACATATCTGAACCATTAATTGCAGAGATGGACAGTTAAATAGGGGCATTGCATGGTGTAGTGCAAGAGGGGGCACTATAGGGAGCCCGATTTCTGACAAATGCATGCCTAGGCATTGGCATTTATCCTTATGCAGAAGCATTAGACCAAGTCCAACATTGTGTCAAATATAATGCCAAAACCAAAATTTGGCATTAAGGGTAAGTTTTCACTAAAAATATCTTCCTTTGACTGTAACTAAACGTGGGTGTCATTTCCGCTTGTAAGTGCAAACACACACACACACACACACACACATGTACACAATATACGAATATGAAAACAGTAAAGAATCAACACACAGATCGATATACGTTGTTCCCCAAAACCGGATACGTCCACGGGAGCGAGAGGGAGAGCGAAAGTTTTTTTATTAATCATTGTAACAAGGTTTATATAGAGAGTATTTATATCCCACTCTATTTCTTACCCTAACCCGAGTATATGGCCTGTCTCCGCATTTGGTCTCTTTCTAGAACTTCTTGGTATTTCTCCATATCAAACATATGAGCCATAAATTCTAACACCACTAAATGGTATTTTTGTGAAGTATGGGAGGAGAATCACTAGTGGAAAAATACCGGCAAAAATACTGAAAATACCAAGAATATTCCATAGTCGAAACTTTGCCTAAAAATGACAAAATTCTCTTCACCCTTGTACTGAACTCAATTCCAGAGTTCGACAATGCCATTCTTGGTGTCAGATTTGTTTATCGAATTTGACAATTGCCAAACTTGCCACACCATCTTATACGGTCGGACCATCAACACTAGCAATCCCAACTTAGCAACTAACAATTTTAGCAATCGCGATAAGGACAGTAGGTAATCGCGATAAGGACAATTTCCCCTTTGTCTGAAGGACTTTTGCCCCATTGGTCCATACAATAAATAGACCACATCCAGATTTTATGAATTGGGTGGTTTTCATGGGTCCAAAAACCAACTACCATATTCAATCAGTAACGTGTTGTTTTCATCCCCAAAAATAATCATTGGTTCTTCACTCTTCTTCTTCTTCATCTTCATCTTCACATATGGTCACTGTTGATCGATCGATGAGGGAAATTTCAAAACCCCTTTGGTGTCCCAATCCCACTTTCAAGAAGGCAGTTGAGAAAAGTAATGAGACAGAATTGATGTTTGGTGTGGTTGGTTTTGCACGTGACAAGTACGTGCCTTGTTTTTGTCCTAGCTGGACCTGGGCTTGCTGCTGTGCAGCCCCGTGTACAGGACGGTATTGTGCATATCTGGGCCCGTCCGTTGCTCGGATGGACGGCCAAGATTTCATCCCGGTACCGTGCACAGGACGGTGTTGTCGTGCGTGCAAGATAAAATTTGGGTTGTTCATCCGAGTAACGGATGACCCGGATGTGCTGTGCACACGTTTATACAGCAGCATCCCCTCTTCCGTTCTAGCTATGAGAAAAAGCTTTGAAATTGGTGCATGTGGGAAGTTATACCTAATATGGATGACGAATGTGACAGTACTGGTAATATATATGGCATGATTGGTGTAACTGCCTTACTTGATTTGAGATTATTTTATTTTTTATTGTATTGCGTACGTACTTGTAAAAATGTTTGTTTAGGGGTTTCACGAACCGCCACTTTATGCATATTTTATTGAGATTTGATCCGTCTCCCTGCCCGTACCTTCGTCAATTGGAGGATTACACAAGTGATGCTATTTTTGTAATGTTTAGTAGTAGGGGTGTACATGGTCTGGTTTGGACCGATTTTATAGAAATCTAGAGACTGAACCATATCTAATGGTTCTAAAAGTTGAGAACCATAACTAGACCGTTACATATATGGAACCAAACCACACCAAACCATTAGACCGGTCCAGTTTGGTTCGGTTTCCAATTCTAAACCATGTTAGCATTCAAAAATTGCCAAAAAAATTGTTGCAATATCTTCGTAAAACTACTACCATTAAACCAACCCACAAATAAATTAAGAACTCCAGCAATAACTAAAATAACTATTAGAATACCCTCGTATATCATTATTGATATATATGGCAGATGCAACGTTAAAACATAAAGCTGGCAAAATTATCAATTGTGTGTGGGTATATATGAGTGTGTGTGTGTGTGTATATATATACACGGACCGGTTCGGTTCAAACTATATACAGTTCCTAATTATGAGACCATGGACCAAACCATAATATTTGGTTCTCATTTTTTTAGAACCAGAACCAATCCATTAAACTATAGAACCAATCCAAATAGACCAATCCGGTCCAGTCGGTCCGGTTTCGCAGTTTTTTCGATTTTTCTTGTACACCCCTATTTAGTAGAGGTAATTATACTACTAGAGATTAATATTGTTTTTGAAAAAAAGCATCCTTTTTTTTATTATCGAAAATTCATAATAGCATTGAATAAAAGCAATCCGGCACTTAAAGTAATTTCCATTTGAAAACAGAGATAAGAAGTTACAACCAAGCCCGAACCTTCAACCAAATACAATAATAACCACAAAGAGACTAACTTATGTCTAATAAATCCTAACATGAGTCTCAAACTCTCTTCACAACCGATACTAGTAGGTTGTGAGAAAAAAAAAAGCATCCTCAAGAACCGTATTTCATGCATTGGAATGTGTGACCACAACCCAAGTGAATTAGATGATGCAAGCATAGCATTTTGTTGCAGGGACACTTTTTTTAGAAATTTGTTTGAGGTTTTTTTTTTTTTTTTCTTCCTTTCTAGCAGTAATAAGTTGTGAGAAATCTTTATCTTTATTTTTTGTCAAATATCACTTCCCAATGTTGAGAATGAGTAACATTGACAGATCACATAAATCTTGATCTTCACTATTACATGAATTCTAGTGAAGTGAAAATGTTTGTATGATGTTACTTGTTCACCTAAAGGTTAAGGTGGTTAAAGAAAATGACTTAGGTTTAATTTCGTAGATGTCAAATTTCAATGGTCTTGCTGTCAAGCTGTGATGACAGGGAGGTTGATGGGGATATCTGAGCTAGGTTAGGCCGTTTTTGTTGCAAAAATGGGGAAAATTTGGAACTGGACATACAACTTTTGGGTGAGACAAATTCTACTAGAAGGAATTAATATTGGATCTCACGATTCCCATTTGCTAAAAGGCGAAACATTCTTTACACCCGCCCATTTGCTAAAAGGGGAAACATTCTTTACACCCGCCCATTTGCTAAAAGGGGAAACATTCTTTACACCGGTTGTGTAAAAACCAAAGTTTTCTCCGTAAAAGGTTTAGTAAGATTGCTAAAATCACTTTTGTTTCTCGTTAGCTAAATGTCAATTTTCTCTCGTATGCTCCTTTTGCTAAATTTGCTAAAAACAATCTGCTAAAATTACCTTGGTGCTTTTAGCAAATGAGAGTTGAAGGTTTTGCTTTTAGCAAACGGAAAACTCAATGATTATTTTTTCTTAAGTCAAAAAGGGTAGGTGATCGCTATTCGTGGCAACCCTCCTTGAATGTGAGCAAAAGATCTCCTACCTGCTGTTAGAGAGGAAGACATGAAAAACCGGACATGGGGTTGTTGCTGTGCATGGGATGCATAACAGGTGTTGTGTACCATTCGAGCCGTCCGTTGTTTGGATGGATGACGTAAATTTTACCTTGGCTCCTTTGCATCCGAACCGTTCGTTGTCGTGCGCATAAGATGAAATCTGGGCCCTCCATCCAAGCAACGGATGGCTCGAATGGTGTACAACACCTTCTGTGCATTCCATGCATAGCAGCAATCCCAAATCCAGTCTAACCTAACCGGACCCAGAGAATCTATAAGCGCACCTACATTGAGTTCGCAACTTAGTTTAATTCCAATCCTGCCCAGGGAATGATCTTAGGCCAGTAATTAGATCTAATAGGCATTTGTTCAGGAGACACGAAATCATATCTTCATAGTCACAAACCACTTAAGAGTGCAAGTTACTAAACAGTTAAGAGTGCAAGTTACTAATACACTGCGATCCTAGATAGAGTTGTTAGAAATTTATACTAAAAGCCATGCTTTTATGTAATGGATTAATATTTAATTTTTTATTATTTATTAATCAGTTTTATTCATTTTTTATGAGAATATTTTATCAACAATGTTACATGATATTATTGTATGTTTGTGCATGTTTGTTTTTTATTATACATAGTAGATGATCCAATGTGTAAAGTATGGCTTACACAGGGAAAATTAGATCATCGGTTTATGTGGAATATGAGTCTTGATTCATAGTCTTAAATAGAATTTGACATGCTATTAGTATGATTGTAGTACAATGTTTTAATAGGTCTCCTGACTACGAGAAACGGTTCAAGCTCTAACTCATTGTGCTAGTACACTTTGTGTGCATTAAACATGACCGCTTTAAGATAATTGTTTAATACTGATATTATAAGATAATTAGAGACTTATGGGTATTATGAATACTTATGTTCATAATCGAAAAATAATTAATAGATGTTTAATGTATTTGACTTTGATTCATAAGAGAGTGAGATCCCCTTTAGGGTCAATAGTCTCAGTGAATTGGGTTGCAATGTTATATGCATGAAAGCTATTAATTATAAATGGAACCTACATCCTGGCATATGAGGACACACATTAGGGTAAGGGGGGTAAACTGATCCCAAGGGATCAAAATTCCCTACACACATGTACATATATTTTTAGACATGTTGGTACTTTTGCCCCAATACCCTATATTATATTCTCTAGATCTTGCCCCAAGTCACATGAAATATTTACAACCTTGCCCAAATGGTTCACCGAATCTCCCCTGATCTTTTCATTTTTTCCAAGTCCCAGAATTTTTTAACACATGCGAAAAAGCGGAGCACAACCACAACATATAATTTTCATTTTTGTGCTCCCATTATTTTTTAATACCCCTCTTTCTCTTTCACTCTCTCTCGCTTTGCCCCAAATACCATGACATGCCACTTTTGCTTTTATCTTTTGGTTTAGTATTATAATGTGCTCCCTCTGTCTCATTTTGATACTCCCCTACGAAAAGAAATTTTCTTAGACTTTCCCAGGTACAAGTAAATTGAAGTTGAACATGGACGGAAGCAGTCAAGGGAATCCAAGCCAGGTCGGATATGGAGGTGTCTTTAAGGAGGAGAGGGTCATTGGGTTCTTGGTTACCTTGGGGCTCAGACGTCTAGAAGATTGCACGAGTTTAGAAGCTGAATTATGAGATATGTTTAGCAGCCTAGAGCTGATACACAATCAAGGGATGGAGCCATTGGAGATGAGTCAGACATGACTGCTGCTATTGCTCTAAAATTAATGAAGAGCACCTTGATCATTTGCAGTGGCGGAGCCAGGATTTCCAATCCGGGGGGGCCAATTAGCCATAGGCATTTGATAGCTCCGTCAATGCCTACGAGGAGACTAGAATGGCCCTCTCATGGGTGGCATTACGGAGAGATGACTAACATTCTTCCTCGATCCTTAAAAAAAATCAGTTATAACAATTGCCAAATTAGCTTTGCAATTGCAAGCTTGACGGCTATGTAAACATTGATAATTTAAGACACTGGATATTAGGGACGGAACCCAGATTCGGCCACGGGGGTGGCACCATTCAATGAGTTGTATGGAAAAATATGAAGAAAAAAATTAGTAGGAAGTCATATAATTACATATAAAAAGACGAGTAATTCGTAATTTATTCATACAAATATGTAAGTCGACATTGTGATTTAATTTTTATTGTACATTAATTTCTACCATAGTCCGCAAAGAAACATAGAGGCCCCGTTCGGCTAAAAAAAACAGTTTTGTTTTAACTCAAAAACTATCTCATTTCACTAACAAAAAACCACTAGTTTTTTTGCAAAACTAAAAACCAAAAAAGCCAAAAAAAAACTAGTTAGTGGAACAAGTTAGTTTTTTTTGCAAAACTAAGGGGGTGTTCCACTAACTTGTTTTTTGGTTTTTTGGTTTTTTAGGCTTTTAGTTGTAGACTAAATCTACAACTTGTTCCACTAAGGTGTTTTTTGGTTTTTTAGTTATAGTTTATTGTAAAGGGTAGTTGGTTTTTTGGGGGAGTTTTTTGTTAGTGAAATAGAGTAGTTTTTGAGTTAAAACAAAACTACTTTTTTGGGGGAGTTTTTTGTTAGTGGAATAGAATAGTTTTTGAGTTAAAACAAATCTAGTTTTTTGTTAGTGGAACATGGCCTAAACATACAAAAAACTAGTTCAATGGAACAAGTTAGTTTTTTTGCAAAACTAAAAACCAAAAAACTAGTTAGTGGAACAAGTTAGTTTTTTTGCAAAACTAAAACATCCAAAAAACCAAAAAAAACCAAGTTAGTGGAACACCCCCAGAGCAAAAATGCTAAATTTTGAGAAAAAATTTAATATCCAAAGGTGTCATGTTTCTCTCCATGTAATAAAAAAAAGTTACAAAACTTGAGAGAGGAGAGTATTACAGATGCAATAAAAAAAACACAGCTTTATACCTAGGGAGAATCGAAATAAAAAAAGACATAGCTTTATACCTAGGGGGAATCGATCCCAGATGGAAAGTGTGGAGTAGGGAAGTCCTACCGCTGAGCCAAAGCTCATCACTGGTTTAAAAGTTCCGTGCTTTAGAATTTATATTGTTCTTTTACAAAAAAAAAAAAATTTAAATTTTTTATAAAGTGCGGGGGGGCCAGGGCCCACCCCAGCCCCTATGTACATCCGCCCCTGATCATTTGCCTCTCCTAGTTTCGGTTAAGGAGTACAAAGCCTAAATGGCAATCACTGGTGCAACGTGAAAACACATTCTCTGGATGGGCAACAAGGTTGCTGATAGAAGTACCAAAAAAAAAAAAAAAAAAACAAGGTTGCTGATAGACTTACCCCCAAGAAGACAATTTGAAGTTGTACATTACTCCGCCAGATGATATCATCCCACTCCTAAACAGGGGCGAAGTTTAAAAAATACACTGAAAAAAATTAAAATCTATATATAAATGAAATTTTTTTTGCTATTGTCAGCTCTGGGTTACTCGTTTGAAATTAAAATAATTGTTCCCAACAAAATTTGAAACAAATTGTTATAGCCCCAACAAAACAAAACAAACCAAGCCCAATTATGAGAGCTCATATCTAATAAACATGTAAGGATAATGGTTGTCTGACATTAGGTTCAATGTGAAAACATTAAAAAATTGAAGGGAATTAGACGACTTCTTTGCATACAACTTTTCATCATAGATATTCTGTGTATTTTTGTCAGCGCTAGATGAAAATTCTGGTGCCGTCCCTGAACTGGCCCCCCCGGGATTCTCAATCCTGGCTCCGCCATTGCTCCAGGAGAGAGAAGTGGCTTTCGAGCTTTTTTAGTACCTGCTTTTTATTATTCCTTTGTACCCAAAAAAATGTGGTTAATCCCATCTCCATTGCATATGGGCTGTGGTCATCGAGTCCAAGTTTGGGAGTGCGAAACCAGTGACGGGCCTGGGTTTGGCCCATTACCCAAAACAATACATATGGTAGTGGCGGGAAACCTGAGTAAAACATTTTTATCAGTCCAAATGTTCGTCTGCATCACAATGTTGACAAAACGGCAGGTCCATCTCGCGATTCCTCCTAAGCCGTCCGATGCAAAATCAACAATTACCAAAAAAAACCCGTGACCGTCGATGTGGATGTTGTATGCGGACTCAGTGAGCTTTGACCACCAACTGCTGTGTAGATCACAACACCATATCCTGCCCCTCTGCTACAACCCTCAACTTGAAGCCCTAGGTCACGGCTAGGCTCCTCTCCTCTCTCTCGCTGAGGTTTTTGCAGGAAAATTTCTGAAACCCTAACTTGTTCAGCTGAATCCGTTGTTGTTGAGGATCTGAAATGGACACTGGTGGCAGCAGTGAAAGTCCAATCGAAACCAAGAAGGGCAAATCTAAGACCCCTCGAAAAACCAAAGATAGCCTTCTCAAACAGAGTCAGTCCCTATTCATATATGTGTATGGATGTATACATATATACATAGGAAGATTGCTTGGGCTGATTTGATGTGTTGCTTTTGCAGAATCCCCAGCTGAATTCTTCGCTGAGAACAAGAACATTGCTGGGTTTGATAACGTGAGTAATGAGTATGAAATGCGTCATGTGTAATTTATTGCGAATTTGGAAATCTGGTTTTAAAATAAATACACACACATGGGTATGTTGTACAATTTTGTTTGACTGAATGTTTATAGCCGCACGGCCTGTTGAAAATTGGATTTAGATAGCTCTGGACTGCGTTCCTGGATTGAAATGGATTAATTGATTGGGGAATTTTCTGCGTGAGTAGGAACTTATCATTTGTTTATGCAATGACTTTTCTGGAGTGTGCTACTTATTTTTTGTTATGATGAATTTTTACTTTTCATTTATCTGTCCGTAATTTCAGCCAGGGAAAAGCCTTTACACTACTGTGAGAGAACTTGTTGAAAATGCTTTGGATTCTGCAGAGTCGATCTCTGAGCTTCCAGTAGTAGAAGTAATAATGTAAGTTGTTACGTTTTGCATTTTTAGATGTGAAATCTACTGGGCTAGCTTTTGCTGAATATATTCGGTTACTAATTGCTTCTCTAATTCAGTGAAGAGATTGGCAGAAGCAAGTTCAATTCCATGATAGGTCTTACCGATCGTGATCGCATTGATGAGGAATTATATGATGATTTTGAGACAGTGAAGGCTCGTGAGGTGTTTGTGTTCTTGATTTTATTATGTAAAGATTGATTAAAGTTTTTCAATTTCATAGTTGTTTTAGGTTGATCTATCAATTGGCTGAGTAGTTTAATTGTAGAGTGTAGAGTGAGATTGGGGAAACCTCAAAAGGTTTCCTGAGAAGTTTGGAAAAGTATTACTCTTATTAGAGTAATCACCATACCATTTGCACTGTTGTGAAAGTCTTTAGGTGGTGTTTGAAATTTGGCTAATATTCTTTGAACAATGTCTTTCTGGTAACTAAAATGGCTCAACCTTGAGCACTATTGGGCTTAGGAAAATGGATTGATGCGAGGGATCAAAATTACAAACTTTTGCTAGCTCATAAATATGGTGTCTGCAAATTGTTAGAGTTCACTGATTTTTAGTTTCTGTTTTGCTATTAGAAACGCCTTGCGAAGGAAGCTCGTAATCAGGAAATTCAGGCAAAGAATGCTGCCCTTGGGAAGAAAGTAAAAGAGCCAGCATCTGCAAAGGCTATTAGGGGTCGAGGTGAGGCCTCATTTTACAGGGTGATTTGTAAGGTGTGGTTTATTTCCATTCTTAAGTGAACCCACAGCTAACTTGCTGTAGTTACAATTTTGTAGATGACTAAATCATCTTTTTTAGCTTGTTTCGACGCAAACCAGGGTGAACTGTGTTTTGCTTGCTTAACTGTGTTTTGCTTTCGATGTAGGACAATGGAAGAGGAATGCCACATGATGATATTCCCAATATGTTTGGACGAGGTGTGACACTACTTGCAAGAAACGTTTTCATTTGATGCACTTCTTTTGTTTTCTCTTTCATCTTATTCCCTTTTTTGTCGTGTGCTTGATCAAAGAGATATCACCTTTGTCTATGTTACGTTGAGTATGGCTTGGATTAAGATGTCTCAACTCTAAGAACACATTCTGGGAGTTACTAATTGTGGGGCTGTATATTTTTTGCAGTTTTGTCTGGGACAAAATATGGCTTGAAGCAGACACGTGGAAAATTTGGACTTGGTGCAAAGATGGTACTGTTTTGACTTCATTTAGCCAATTATGCAACTTCAAGTCTTGTAGTACGGCAACTTTCTTGAGAAATTGTGTAAATGAAGCTTTCTAGTTTCTGGTGATGCATGCAGAGAACTGCTCCAACTGGCTCCATTTGCATGATTTAGAAGATGAATGATAATCTCATCTATTGTGGTCTTATTCCTATGATACTATACAATCTCAAATTTGATCTCCATGGATATATGTGCAGGCATTAATTTGGTCCAAGATGAGTACAGGGCTCCCTATTGAGATCTCATCTTCAATGAAAGGCCAAAACTATTTTTCATTCTGCAGGCTGGATATAGATATTCATCGGTAAGTATGATGTAATAATCACAATGAGAAGCAAAATAGTTGCTAAAACCACGAGGGTCTATGACTTCTATTATGTTGACCATAAATGTGATTTGCAGTTTAATATTGTGGACTTGTTGTACTTTTCCTTTCCTTCTTCATATTGTCTGATGGTGTTTTTTTTTAATAATATTTATAGGAACATTCCTCACATCCACTTGCATGAAAAACGAGACAATAAGGAAAGATGGAATGGAGCTGAAATCCAAGTTGTCATTGAGGGGAATTGGACAACTTACCGTGTATGTAGTACTTAGTTTTTCCCATGTCATTTGATTTTAATGGAGTTTCAGGTGTACAATAAATTTAAGCAGAATATTCATTCCTTGAATGTACATTCATGTTTCATGTGATTATAATGAGATTTGACAACTTTGTGTTGTCCTTGGCTACTAAGCCTTGGTTTACTTGTGCAGTCCAAGATATTGCATTATATGCGTCAAATGGCTGTCATAACACCCTATGCCCAATTCCTTTTCAAATTTGTATCAGACGCAGCAGAGTATGCTCTCTCTCTCTCTCTCTCTCTCTCTCTCTCTCTCTCTCTCTCTCTCTCTCTCTCTCTCTCATCATGTAATTATTCTTGTTGTGCATAGTCTGATTGTAGCCTTTCATTCTGTTATTTATTCTTTCTTCCTCGATGAAGTAAGAATGTTACCATCAGATTTGCAAGAAGAACAGATATAATGCCACCAGTTCCTCCTGAGACAAAGTACCATCCATCAGCTGTTGATTTGCTTCTCATTAAACGCCTTATTGCAGAAACTTCAAAGCAGAACCTTTTGCAGTTTCTTCAGCACGAGTTTGTTAATTTAGGGAAAGCTTATGCTGAACGTCTAATTGGTAAGAATTGCAACTGATTGTTCTCCTTAAAATGGTGATCCTCTTTATGCCAAGGAACATCATACATTAGTTTGACTTAATGAATACTGTTAGATGTCTTTCTTTCTGTCAGTCATGAAACAGTTACATGCAGCTCTGAATTCTTATATTCATGTTCAATGATGTTCATGAATCCATGTATTCATTGTTCTAGGCTCTAGCACTACCAGATATATCCACTAATTCCTTCCAAAATGATGTACTCATGTTTTTAGGAGAAATGGGTCCAGATTTTAGCACAAAAATGCCCGTTAAGTCACTAACGTCTCAGCAAATAGTTCGCATCCATCAGTTGTTTCGTCAAGCAAAGTTTGACGACCCTAGTGGTGATGTAAGTTGCTCTTTGTTTTTAAGTTGTGGTCCGGCTATGATTGGCGTCAACATCATCCTTTTCCCTTTGTTTCGTTTTGTTTTTCTGGCACATCAAGTATAATTTTTTTTTTCAGTGCCTTAGTCCTGCTGGGGAATACAATCTTCGTCTTGGAATTATAAAGGAGCTGCACCCAGATATGGTTGCAACTTACTCAGGAAGGTTGTGTCTGATATGGAACTTTTTGGAGCTACTTTCTTTTCTTTTTTTTATTTTAAATTTTAGCTACATTCTAGGTAATACAAACAAGTTATTTTGTTTAAATTGATCTAATTTTTCGTGTGTAGTGCTCAAGTTTTTGAAGGCCATCCATTCATCGTGGAAGCCGGGGTCAGCATTGGTGGAAAAGATGTTAAACAAGTATGTGCTTGCTCTTTTCTGGCTGGTTGGCAGTTGACCACATAAATTCATGACAAGTCCAGTGAGTAAATTTCTGTGGTGTGGTCGAGCCAAAAACCTAGGGTTTGATGAGTTTTCAATCAGAATTAGCAATTAGCTTATTTTGATACTATTACTAGTGAGTAAATTGGTGACTGCTTGAAAGTTGTCTGTTTGTCTGTTTTGCTTCTCGGTTTTTTTTTTTCTTTCTGAACCCATTATCTCTGCATGTCCGCCACACTCTTCAATTTGCTTCCAAGTATTTAAATTTAGTGAAAATTGAAGTCCCTTTAATTGGTGAATGGCCTTTGGAGATGAGTTAGATGACTACGCCAGTTGGTTTTTTTTTTTGTATTGAATGGTTACTAGCTTTTCAGTCACACTTGGTTGCTTGACTAGTTTTGACCTTGAGTGATGTTGAAAGCTGCTGCTGGTGTTGACTCTCCATTATCATTATCTTTGCGGTCTTTCCTGTTATAATGTGTTGCAGTTAATGAACTATGTTATGTCTGCTTGAATTTAGGGTTTGAATATTTTTCGGTTTGCAAACCGCATTCCCCTTCTATTTGAGCAAGGAGCTGATGTCGTCACCCGGACTGCCCTGAAGAGAATCAAGTAAGATATATGAGAAGATATTATACATACATATGTAGCAGGTCTGAATTTTTCATAGTTGTTTTGGAAATTGATAAAGAAAAAGTAACTTATTTCAACAACTAGAAATCTCATTGAAACACGTCTCCTTTCAGCTGGAATAGTTACAAGATTAACCAGACACAAGACAAGATTGGGGTCTTTGTGAGCATTGTGAGCACAAAAATCCCCTTTAAAGGAACTGGGAAGGAATATATTGGTGATGATATAAAAGAGATAGCATCTGCTGTAAAGGTGAGTTTTGAAGTTACAATTGCGTGTTACTACAGTGGAAACAGTTGGTATCTTAACAGCGTATTCCTCCAGACTTCTATTCAGCAGTGCTGTGTCCAACTAAAAGCCAAAATAGTGAGGAAAATTCAGGCTCGAGAGCAACAAGAGAGGAAACGAAATTTGAGCAAGTAAATCCAATAACTCGTCTTCATTATCTATGAGCTTTTTAGTAAGTGATGTTCTGTTTTTGTTAAACCAATGCGATCTATTTTCATTTTTTGTCAGGTACATTCCAGATGCAACAGGTGCTATATATGAAGTCTTACAGGAAATGGCACGCTCACACGCTGCAAAGAGAAAACGTTACGAGGGCAAGGATGCCGAATTACTAAAGAAAGTCTCAGTCCGTTTGATAACAAAAGAAACACTGAGTGAAAAGCTTGCTCAACATGTTGAACAGGTAAACTCAGCAGTTTTAGTTGAAATTTGCTTTATTCTTGTCATCACCTCTAGCTAAACATCAGCCGGTTTTCTTGTGAATATCAAAAAAAGTGATGGGAAATCTACTGTTTGGAACCGTGTTGTGCTTTTCTTGCCCGTAATTGATAGAGAGTAAGAGACACATACAATATTTGCATGAAAACGAAACATTGCCCCTCCCAATAAAACAATGATGTTGTAAGTATTTGTTTTGATGAAAGTGGTTACTTATTTTGATATTTTGATGAATAGTTGATTGAAAACCTTAAAATCGGATGAGCTTTTACTTGAATAGAAGATGGTGTCAAAAAAATATCGTGGTAGAGGGAGCAGTCCAACTGGTGCGATCTCTTTAAAATGCCCATGAGTAGATTCTTGAGAAACATATTCCAACATTCCTGAGTAGATTCTTGGGAAACATATTCCAACATTCCTGAGAGTCTGATTGCTGAGTTCCCATGAGTAGATTCTTATTTACCTTTTTGAATTGCAAATTGCTGTATAATAAAATTCGGTTCTCTATTATTATTACAAAAATGCCCAACCTTTTTTAATTTGGTTCGGTATTATTATAGTGATAAATTGTCCAAGTACTTGATATTTGCTTCCCTTTTGAATGTAAATTTGCAGGTAGACTATGAAATGGCGATGGAGTACGCGACACAGAGTGGTGTGAAGGAGGAACCCAGAGAAGATATATATATACAGTCGCTGGAAGCTGAAAAACAGTTCATTGATCTCCACAGTCCCCTATTTGTCTTCAGGCTTTTTCAGTAGTAATTTCTCACTCATTATCTGATTGGATATTAGTATTACATAGAAAGAAAGAAAAAAAGAGTTGTTATTCTGGCCATTTGTATCGACATTGTTGTATTTCATCATCCTCGCATCAATTGAAGGAGTACAAATATTATTGAAGAAAGATTGTACTGCTTTCGTATATCTATTATTGGCAGTGTCTGCAGGACCAACTCCACTGCAGAGGGCGATAAGCTCAAATCCTGGTAGTCAATTACCCAGTGGTGAGTCTGACCCAGAACATGAAGGGAGTAGTCACAGGGAAAATCTTCAAAAAACCACACGCGCGCGCGCGTATACATTCGGTGGTCAAAGCCGTTGGAACTTGCCAAATCTACCACAGATTGGGGACCGTCAAGCCAACACCGATATTAAAATGAAGAAACAAAGGGGAAAGTCTTCTCTCTCTAAGAAAGAGGAAGAGAGTCTTAACCCAGATCTACTAGGAGAGGGAAGATGAAGGGGGAAAAGTGAGGGAGCACACCCGAGTTTCTCTCTCTACCCCTCTTTCCTGTCTCTTTGGCAAACAAAATCTCCAGGATTCCTCTCCTTCTTCGCCCAAGCTCGCGGCACCCATCGTCGGACCCCTGCCAGACTAGGAGTAGACTAAACTGCTACCAAGCAAGGAGGATTTTAAAGAAAATAACATCGCATGCAAACCTGATAATTGTCCATTGCACCAAACTGCCTCCCTAAAGCTAACTCCGACTCCCAATTTTGAGGGTAGTAATAATCTCAGGAAATCACATGCTCATGCTTGATCTCAAGAAACGTCCATTGCCAACCAACTTTCCCGTTCCGCTAACTCTAGCTTTTGGACTTTTTAGTTGATGTATGTGAGGGGAATGACATGTCTCGTAAAGCGTGAAAATCCAAAAAAGCCCAAAAAGCCGAAGAATCCACTTAGTGGAACAGGGCCGAGCAAAATCACCAACCAAGATTATTAGTCCCCACGGGCTTTTTCATCGAATAATTCGAAAACTTCCTGCCTAGTCGAGCCAAGCTCTGATTTGACTAATTCGGAAAATGAGCCTGAGAACGTCACTTCAGCAAGCTGAACTCCAAGCTGTTCACGAAGGGGCTGACTCAATCTGTTCTTGAATTGCGTGGTTTATATTAGAGACATAGTAACAAACATGATATTCTGTTAGCATTTTAGAATCAAATCATTATCCTCATATCATCTATGCAGAGGGTACCTGAAGAGCTTCTTATCATCTCCATACTTTGTAATGTTATTTTCAAGAAGTGCCAAAAAGCAGGGGAAAAACCTGTAAATTGGACCTATGCAGAAAAGGGGAAGTAAACCACATTTCTGCAGCGATATACAACTCTCCCAAAAAGGTCAATCTACACAAGGTACATGAAGCGGTCTCAAACTAACATTGTCCAAGCACCTCAACCGTAATTTCACACTCATCCTCCGGCTCACAAAAATACCGATTCATAAACCTCAGACTCAAATTAGATCTGGTGGAGAGTTAAATCCAGGACAAACATGGATAAGTACCCTATCGCCCTATCATTTGAAGGCATCTGCCCCATGTCATAGAGATCCGTCCCAAATGCCAAAAGTAAACAACACAACATAGACAAGAAAATATTAAGGCTAGAAAACTATCACTATAACAACGGATGAACCACGTAGGAAAAATAAAAAAACGACGAATTTCTCTTCTATTCCAGTCTTGCTGAAACTGCAAATGCAAAGCAAGGATGCCAAAACAAAGGGAAAGAAAGTGGTGCTAATCAGCAGAGTCCGAGAATCTAGGAAATAACAGAAATGAATTTCATGGATTGAGATAGTTAATTAAAGTACTTAAGAATGGCATGTGAACTACATAGTGATGAAAATAGCAAATGTATCGAATTGAATAGATCAAGAATGCATGAGTATATTCGTTTCCGGAACTTACAACAAAAATCAAGAAGGAATTTAGGAAAGGTATTACCAAAAAAGAGGAGCAATAAACGAAACAACAAAATGAAAACTAGAGATTCACTTTCTCTTCACTCTGATTTCCCATGACTAGTTCCTTTTTCAGAAAAAAGGATAAAATTAACAGCAACTGGTAGCCATGATGTTAGTTGCACTCAACACCTACTTCAGCAGCTCGACGAGGCTTGCTTTTCCGCCTGCTTCCAATATGACGAAAACCGTTGGACTTTGTTGAGTCATCCGTGCTTGATCTGGTTCCAATGTCATTTTCGACTTTGACTGAATCTGATTTCTCTTTGGCCTGCAAATTCCGCTTCCTCTTCTTTCCATTCTCTGCTGATACTGAACTTTTCGTTTCTTTGGTCGATACACCATTTTTCGCATTCTCACTCTCTTCCTCTTCTGCTTTTTCAAAATCCTCTTCATCTATCTCATCCTTGAGTGGTTTTTGTGGCCTTCCCCTTCTCTTCTGAACCGGTATTTTTTCTTCTTCACCACTTCCAGCATCTTCATGGTTAACAACTGAAAACTTTTTTCCTTTTCCCCTCCCTCTACCCATAATTATACAACTGGCAACAGAGAGAAGGTCACACAACAAAAGAGTTCCAACGTTTCCAAAATGCTTCCCACGGCCAGGGCCAAGCTTAGTCCACTTCCCAACTCAGGTTGTCAGGTGCCCATGCATGATGAAACTGACCCCCAATAGTGAAAATTCTGAAAAAGAAAGAACCACCACCCCAATTTGTGATTTTTTGAAAAAAAATTACACTAACACTCGATGTAAATCCGCAAGATAGAAGATAATCGAAAACTAAAAGTACAATGTGTTCTGGGAACAAAATTATTATGATTCAATACATGATAGTCAAAGTCTCTCAACATGATAGCATCTTGGGACAGTAAGACCCAAGTTTTTCCTTTTGCAATATCGAACGTCACATTGCCCTCAACTGGTTCAAGTAGAAGGCAAAACTCTGATATGCTT
This sequence comes from Vaccinium vitis-idaea, assembly GCA_963854785.1. Classification (NCBI taxonomy): domain Eukaryota; kingdom Viridiplantae; phylum Streptophyta; class Magnoliopsida; order Ericales; family Ericaceae; genus Vaccinium; species Vaccinium vitis-idaea. The sequence continues at coordinate 28,176,235 of OY978217.1, read as the reverse complement.
TTAAAAACATTAGTGTGATATTTCCACAGAGAATCCGCTCTTCACAAAAATCTGTTCTCTAGAATGCGTCCCAGTTTGCATTGAACTTATAGGAGAAACAGACTGGTTCAATTTTCATGAGAAAATGCAATTAACAGCAACAGAAATTCGAGGCATTCAACTAGTTTAAAGGAGGAGTTCAAGTAGACAAAACAATAAAGTGACTGCACCCATACACCTTTTCCACCGCACCATACATAAAGTCCAAAAACTCTTAGGGCTCGTTTGTTTGACCAAATGTGGGCAATGGATAACTAGATATCCAACGTGATTGAATATCCGGTATTTGGCTATAATATTTATGCCACAGTCAACATGCCTCGGATACAAATCTCACAAACTGTGAAATATTGAATACCATACGAGTGGGGTACTATTAATTCAATCACTTTTATTCCAGTATATCTTCCTCCACTATTAGTCCTGTCAAACAAACGAGCTACAAAGATATAAGAAAGTTCTATCAAATCCTATTGACAAGTCAAATAGAGACTCCTATAAAATCCATTCATCTACAAAATAAAGAGTGCTAATTATTCCTTATATCTTTGTATAAGGAAAACAAATTAACTAATTACACGACTTTGAATCGGAGGAAAACAAATTAACAAAGCAGAAAGACTCAGATTAACTAATTAGTCATGGCCCATGGAAATCAGAACAAAGAAAAAAGAGATTTACCCAAACTAAGACTCAGTCAATAAGATCTATAAAACACATCTAAAACCTCCCCAGATGAACATAAGATTAGATCCAACCAATCGAACTCAATTAACAGAAAACTAACCAAAAATACAATCAGCTTTTCTCACCTGCACAGCCAACAACAATCAAGAATAACATCTGAAAATGGTAACTGATAAAATAAATACGCCTTAAGCATCAAACAATCGTACATATATGGAGATAGATACAGAAATGAAACTAACCAAGTGTTCCATCAGGAGACCCAGTAGTGGGAATCTGTAAAAATCCTGACGAAAAGTCAATTAACAACAAAACCCAGATGGGTTTCCGTATCTGTAGATGGGTTTTTTTTGAAAAGTTGAAAAAAGGGCGAAGCAAAGATTTCAACAGATTAGAGTTTCGATCTGAAGAGGGAGTGAGGAGGAGTGATCTGAAGAGGGAGTGAGGAGCAGGAGTGTTTAGAACCCAGATCAAGAAAGATGCAGAGCAGTAATAGAGAGATGAGATTGGTAGAAATTTAGTGGGCCGTCCGGGGGCGCTAGAAGAAGTCAGTGAGTCTCTCCCAAAAGTGCGCAAAGGCAGATGTGAGAGAGAGAGAGAGAGAGAGAGTGCGCAAAGTAGTCTGTGTAGTTGTGCTTTGCTATGTACACGTAGTAGTAGTCGTAGGAATTGGGTGGGTGTGCGAACACGGGAAAAGAAAGAGAGTACTCCCGGACCCAGTGGTTCCCCTTTTTTTTTGCCCTCTCAGAAAAGATTGTTCCATTTCAAAAAGAAAAAAGAAAAAAGTGCTTCGCTAAAAGTGTTTTTAAAATAAATTAATTTTTCACGGTTTTTTATGTGATGTATTGTGAGAAAATGATCTGTCTCGATTTTTGAAAAAAAACTATTTTTTGTTAGTGAAACACCGCCTAAATGGATTAATAAGTTAATTAATTAATTTTTTTTTATCTTTCCATTTTGAAATGAGGATTAGTAGAGTGTAGGAAAAATTTCTCCCAACGTTTCAGATTCACAATCTTTTGAATCTGAACCGTTCATTTCTCTTTTCTAGACACTTTCGAAGAAACTTTTCCTGAATACTCTCAATTGTGTTTCGAAATTAGTACCAAAAAATTTTTTTAAAAAATGATTGATGCCAAGTTTCCACAAAGGTTTTTTTGGTCTGCTTGGTATTTTGTTTGTCTTTCCACTGTAATCGCAGTATTTTTCTCCTAACATACATCACAAAAAAACTATTTAGCAAAAACGACATCCACTTTTGACTACAGTGGAAATACAATATTTTTAATATAAACTCACTCTGAATAGAAAAAATGAGAAAAGTAAATTTTTAAAAGTATAATAATTGGACTCCCTTGTTTAGTTGAAATCCCTAAAAAAATTATTAAATAAGAGAGAGAGTAAATTGCAAAACTGACTTAGGAAATGAACTTCTTTTGCATAATTGTAAGCTATGTACAAGAATAAGCAAACGGATAATTGATTTTGACACGCCTTATTTACAATTACCCTCTATCTTTTTGTCTTCCTGTGACGTGAATTTATAAAATTAAATCATTTTTTCTATGTGTGAAAATCATTACCCTTATCTTATCAATCTTCTTTCTTCTACGAATAACTTTTCGATCATAGATGTTCATAAACGGACGGAGGGGCACTGCTGTCCCCGGCGATTCCGGGGAGTTCCGGTCTCGTGTTGATGATCGGAAACGTTCACGTCGAAGAGCTCGCCGAGTAGAACAAGTGTACCAAAAATTAGCTCAATCGGATATCATTTAGTACCTGATCAGTACAGATATAACTCGGCAATAATGGGTTTTAGTGGGTATGATCTAGTGTTTTGGATGCATTCTCTTCAAGATAAAAATGTTTGGATTAGGTACTAAATGATATCCGATTGAGCTAATTTTTGGTACACTTGTTTTACTCGGTGAGCTCTTCGACGTGAACGTTTCCGATCATTGACACGAGACCGGAACTCCCCGGAATCTCCGGGGACAGCAGGTGCTGTCCCTTGCTAGGGACAGCAGTGCCCCCTCTGTCCTCATAAACAAACCCTAATGCATGTGTATCTAGAGTCATTTCTCCGGATTTCACGTATGTGTGGGATTCATGTGTGTCAAAGGGATCTGGGAATCTGTAGTGCGGTATTTGAGCCATTGATCGCGCAATTAAGGGCTTGGATTTCATCTCGTCAATTGTAGGATCCGAGCCATCCATTGCCGAGATAAAATCCGAGCCATTGATTACCGAGATCAACGACTTGAATGCCGCACTGCAACCTTGTAGTGCGACACCGCACTACAGAATTCCCAATTCCGCATCAAACGATATCAAACCCATCTAATATATATATATATATTGTGCATGAGCCCGGACACCCCAACACTCTCTTCCGTGTGCCCGTAATGGTACACATGCACTTTCTCTCTCCCTCCTAAATACGAAGGGTCCTTCTATCTCCTATATATATATATCCGTTTAAGTCTACATTGAGCATGTGTTGTGTGTGATCTTTTAAATAGCAAAATACAACTTTTAAAATGCGTTTATAACACAATTGGGTGTGAGCAAACTTTGTTTGGTTACAAAATTGCATTCTTGTGCAATTTTTGGTTAAACAGTTACGTCCTGGATATGAATCAAATTTATTTTTCATTTAAGGCAAATACATAAATGAGTAAGATAAGGAAAACGTCAAACCTTCTTACTTATTTATCGCTTATTGTTTATTTTCACACAAATGAACAAATAAACAAAATAACAAAAGATGACAAAAAGCATTGGAATTGATTAACGATGTCAACAACCGATAAAAAGCAAGTGGTGGCTAGCTCATGTGATAGAGCTCTTGGATGCCTCACACTGCATCCCGGAATCGAGTCTCATTCCCCCTTATTTTTCCTACGGCCACACGATTTGTCCCAGTAATAAACTTCAGACATACAACTTTACATCTTGGAAGCTGCTGGTTTGTCCAAAAACCAGGTCAGCTCTCCTTCGGGTGAAACCATCTGAGCAGGCAACAAATCAGAAGACTGGTGATTTCCCAGAGCTATATGCACGGCATTCGCTAAATCTGCTCCAGTGACCACAAGTGCAATATATCCAGACGAGTTGATCACCGGAAAAGTGAAAGTAATCCTCTCTGGAGGCATCTTTGGTGAGTCCTTAATGTAGGTGACCCAACGCTTTTTCTCCTGGAGAAGAGGGTGCTTGGGGAATAGAGAAGCTACATGTCCGTCCGGACCCATACCCAGTAACATGAGATCAAACTTTGGAAAACCAGTACCCTTCGATAATTCTAGGATCTTTTTCTCCACCAAACTTTTCAGACAAACTTCATAATCGTCAGCAGCATCCTCTGGCGCAGGCAATGTATCATTGATTGGATACACATTGCTAGGGGGAATTGGCACCTGTTAAAGTGAGCGGCTAATAAAATCTACATGGCAAAAGAGGTGGATATTGGATATAGCATCAACAGGTACAATGGCTACAGAAGAAAATTATGGCCCTCATGTCAAGGGCAGCCCAAGGAATTTCAATTAGCATTGAGTCAGTGACATTAGAAACATTAAGCCCATTGTTTTTATTTTACAAAATAGAGAACAATTACTTATATTTGTCGTCTATTTCCAATAAACCAACAAACTTATATGAACTTCGAAAACATAATAAAAAAGAACAATACCATTGCTTCACAGAAAAGGCATTCAGATAGATGGTGTTAAAGAGATAAAGCAGCTAGAAAATGAGAGTTTTTCATAGATTTTTGTCTCATATATGAGATGTAATATTATAATTTTTTGAGCAAGAGAGAGAATAAATATTGCAGGTAGCTAGAGTGGAGTGGTTTTTTCCCGAAGAATTAACAAGAGTGGCTTCGGTTTTTTCTTTTTGTTCTGCTAGATGGTTTACTTAGAAAGGGGATATATTGCACCCTCTGATTAGAAAGAGAAGGCGAAGTGGCCGCCCCAGTCACAAGGATATTCATATCAAGATAGTGGAAACACAAAAGAAGAATATCATACGAGCATGCTAATAACTATAATAGTTGATGATTGTGGCCAATAATTCCAGGAAAATTGTAAATCAATGGACTGGGTTTAAATTGAAATTGTTGATTAGAAAAGATAATGGTTGAAACTACGTAAATGTTTCACTGTTGGAAGGATTGGTTAGGTTGACAAAGTTGGCTGAGATGAATTCCATCCCATTCAGACTTGTACCTTAGCTAGTGAAGCTAACTCCATGACTCTCTTTAATTTGCATAGAACTCCCTAAACGTTGAACCGTTGGGCCATATGTTTCACTTGAAATTTACTGCTTTCAAGGTTTCCTTTGCCAATATTTATATATATTCCTGTCTATAGCTCGAGGTTTTCGAAAAATGGCTATGGTGTACCTCAGCTAGTGAAGCTAACTCCATGACTCTCTTTAATTTGTACAGAACTCCCTAAACGCTGGGCCGTCAGGCCATATGTTTCACTTGAAATTTACTGCTTGCAAGGCTTCCTTTGCCAATATTTCTATCTATGCTTGCATGTAGCTCGAGTTTTCGAAAAATGGCTATGGTGCCCATTGCCCTAGATGAAGCATCACTTCTTAAAAGACAAACAATGTTATCGAAGAATAAGAAAGAAGAAGTCTTCGAGTAATACCTTGGATAAGAACCCATCATAGGCGAGTTTATAGTTGCTCAGAGGATCAGTTTTGAGGACTACTCTCTCGTCCAACCAAAACACGTGCCATTTCGACCAGTCGATTGTATCAAGATACGGAGGTTCAACCAATTTCCTGTTATATCACCATCAAGGATAACCATGAACTAAACACCACTTGGACTCAGGATGAACATTTATTACTTTTGCTTTCACCATGATCTATACCTTATGCCTTGTGGTCCTTTTGTTTCATTGTAAAACATTCTCCAGCGAAAATCACTTTTCGTAACTTATGTTTTACACGAAAAGGCTGAAATTTCCTACATTTTTACAGAGCATGGTTGATGCTTTTTGTTCTTTCCAACGAAATCTTTTCCTTTTGAATCCCCGACTCAGAAAATATCACAAAAAAGATTGCTTCGACCTGATTGATTAGATTAGTAAACCTTGTACATTCGAAACAAAAGCCATTAAATTCCAAGAGTTTTGAACTAATTCCACTTCAAAAAACCCAAGCCCAATGGGAAAATATGATCAAATAATTACTGTTTTGGTATTATATTGGGTGCTCAAAGCTGTTAATGTAGACACACAAAAGACCCTTACCATAATAAAGGACAATGGAAAGGGTTTTGTCATTGGCGCATTCTATCAAACATGTGGCATACAATCGGAAACTTGTAAAAGGCACAACAAAAAAATGAGAAACCACCAAAAGCCCAAAAAAAGCATCCCGCGATTCAGTCAAAACCTCCAAGAAAATTGCAGCGAAATAAATGAGCTCAAACAGAAAGACAATGAAAAGAACGTTACCTCATTGTATCGATGAGAGTACCTCCGGATAGAACCACAGTGAAAATACCTTTCTCCTTTGCGAATTTATGAGATAGATCAGCAACATATTTTGCTAGAGCCACGGCCACATCTTCCTCAGCGTCAAACACCTCAACTTTTGCATCCCGTTGTCCAGCAGCCATAGTTTACTGCGAGATTGATTCAACAATGTTTTTACACAGCAATTGATGAGGAGATGGTTATCAGCTCAGCTGAGAAAGCTAGTTCTTTTCCTCGGATTCGTTTCTTATGCTGTTAGAGGGAATCGCATTCGGAAAATGCCAAGTGCACAAAAAATATACTCAGAACGTACCCAAAAAAAAAAAAAGAGTACAATTAATGGCCCAGATTAATTTGAGAGTGAATATGGACCACTGATTATAGTTTTCTGAGTACTTTGTGGATAAATATATATATATACACAATAAACTTCCAATAAGGGACTCTTATTTAAAAATACCATGCGGACCTACCCTTTTTCGACTTTCCGGACCAAATTTCGACGATCCGATCCGCTCAATGTTTTTAAAATGTGTTTTCAAGGGCCTACGCGAAGAATCTCCGAAAAAAAATACCCGGAAGGGCTTGATCCGAGCAGTTTCTGTATAAAAACTGTATAATTGAAAACACATTTTAAAAACATTGAGCGGATCGGATCGTCGAAATTTGGTCTGGAAAGTCAAAAATGCCCCTAGGTCCGCATGAAAAGTTAAATAAGGCTCCCTTATTAGAAGGGGGTCCATATATATATATATATATATATATATATATATATATATATATATATATATATATATATATTTGTATCTTATTCACGAAGTGAAGGGGATAGCCTCCAATCAGGTGTCGACAATTCAGTATTTGTGCGGGTCCAATAATAAGGTGGTCAAAAATGATAAAGACACAAATTTTGTGCCACAACCAACCACAACCTCAGTATTTGTGCGGGCCCCACACCCCATCTGAGTGAGGTTGTGATTGGTTGTGGCACAAAGTTTGTGTATGTATAATTATTGTAAAGTGGTAGGTCAAGAGCAAATCATGATGCAGCGGAATAGACAAGAAATAATTGCATATCGGTGGTGTACCTTTTACAACACCCACCCCGGATCCCCATTATTTCTCCTACTTAGCTTGTTTTTCAATAGATTTCATCAAGATTTGATAAAATAAAGCGCTTGATTTTATCCATTGGTGAATAGAGTTAATAAAATCTTAAATTTTTTAATGCAAAAATCCAAGAGTTGATAAAAAAATCTAATATTTTATCAACTCTCTTCACCAATGAATAAAATCAAGGGTATCAAATTTTGATAAAATTTATTGGAAAACAACCCCTAAGATCAACAGATTCGGATTCGACTGTTCCTGAGCGACGACAGGAAGTGCAGTTCCACTAAACGACACAGTTTTAGCCGGATAATATTAGATGTACACTTCTCCACCACAACTCTAATCACACTTGCTTATGTATCACGTTGCACGCCACGTAAACCCTGAGCCCCACCATTTGATTAACTGGAAAGGGGAAAAAAAAAAACACCACTTTCTCTCCTCCCCTCATCTCTCTCTCTCCACCCAAAACCCCACCTCCCTTCTCTCTTCCTCTTCCCCCACCACCACCACTCTCTCCTCCCCTCAAACCAAACGCCACTCCAATGACTTCGACGCTCTTAGCGCGTACTCCAAGGCCTTACTCGGCCCATCACCCAATGTGATCATGTCACGCTTGACTTTTAAGCAGTGTCGGCCCCGATATTTGGGTTGCCCAAGCCCGACCCCTAGCTTGGTTGCCCTCTTAATATTAAGTTATAAAAATTTAAAGGGTAAATTTCACTTACCTCCCCTGAGGTTTCTGACAAATACAGAGACCTCCCTTGAGGTTTCTGAAATTTCACTGCCCTCCCCTACTTTACAAAGTAATTGGCAGATACCACCCCTGCCGTTAAAAAATGCCTAACGGCGTTAACTTTGTTGGTAAAATGACCTTAATGCCCTTGAACTTGATTTTTTTTCTTATTTAAGTTTATATTGCGTAAAAATTTTAAATTACGTGAAAATTTGACTTAATTATTATTTTTTTCTTGGAACTCTCTTTTCTTTGACTCAAATGATTAATTTTTAATTTTTTTTTACTTCCCATAAGATATATTTTACATTTGATAATAAAAATAAGAGTATCAATAACCAACTAAGCTCATTGCTTGCATTGATTTTTTTTTTTTTTTCTTGCATTAGAGGTAATAATGGTCTTAACAAAATAATATGAAAATCCTTTTAGGAGAAACAAGCATTTCGCACTAGAAAAAACTACTCCCTCCGTCCCTTTTTAAGTGTGTAGCCTCGTAATTCTAACTTATTTTCTCTCACATCAACTTTTACAATTTTTAGATCTACTTTTCACTACTTACCCTAATCAATGTAATAATACCCACTAACTTTTTTAAAAAGGAAGCTACTTTTAAGGGCCAAATAGGAAATGTACCCACTAACTTTTCAAAACACACACTTATTAAGGAACAACCCAAAATGAAAAGTTAAACACTATAAAAGGGACAAAGCGAATATTAGCATGAAATTTTTCGGATAATTTTTTCACACAAATTCATGGATCCCATTGAGAAAAAATAGTCTAATTTTTTACAAAAAAAAAAACTCATAAATGCATTATTATTATTATTATGGGACAACTATCATTATTTTAAGAACCTCACATTTGCATTATGCACGCAAAAAATAGTGTATTAATGAGTTTCTTTTCTAAAAAAATTAAAATATTTTGTTCTCAATGGGATCCTTGAATTGGTCTACAAAAATTATCCAAAAAATTCCATGCTTATTGTTTTTTTTTAGATATTACCTCTAATGAAAAAAAAAAGAAAAAGAAAAAGAGCAGGGATAGGTAAAATATCTAAAATTATAGAGAATAAAAAGGAGTCTAGTTAGAACTTTAGATTTAGAGAAAGAAAAAGAAACCTAAAAAAGTAAAAAAATAATACTACTCGTAATAAAACTACCAATGTAAGCAGTGGGCTTAAGTGATTATTAATACTTTTGTTTTTATTATCAAAATGAAAAGTATATCCTATGGGAACTAAAAAAATAAAAAAATAATAAGTTTGAGTCAAAGAAAAGAATGTTTTAAGAAAAAGGTAAATAATTTAGTTACTTTTTCTCGCCTTTCAAAATTTTTATGCAATATAAACTCAAACAAGGAAAAAAATAAAGTAAAGTTTGAATTTAAGGGCATTAACGGCATTTCACCATCAAAGTTAACACCGTTAGGCATTTTTTAACTGCAGGGGAGGTATCTGCCAATTACTTTGTAAAGTAGGGGAGGGCAGTGAAATTTCAGAAATCTCAGGGGAGGTCTCTGTATTTGTCAGAAACCTCAGGGGAGGTAAGTGAAATTTACCCAAATTTAAAATATATACCATTAAAAAAATTCAAGAGTTATTTTAGAGGTCCGAAGCAAACTATCATAATTAGGCTCTCTACATCTTCAAGAGTCCTTTTTAAAAAATTACAAAATTCAAACTAAAAGGATACAAATACTATAAATAATAAATGCAAAAAGAGTATAAAGGTTTTCATTTTTGAAGAAAATGCAAAATTATTCTTATATTTTAACTATGATTTGTGCGGAAAATTAATAAAACGTGTTAGCTCGCTCGATTTTTTTTCAATTGTCCACCATTGGGATAAATTTTTTTAATCAAATGTAAAAAGAACTTGTTATATACATTATTGTTGTTTTTGTTAAATGAAAATTTTCTAACAAAATAATTGAGTAAAATGATTTTCATAAAATCGTAGATTGGGAAGGAAAAAATAAAAAATCTAGAACCACACTTAAATGCACATACATTGATACAACACAGACATCAATCTATGGGGCTCACATACAACACTGCCAATTCATGATCCCATTTATTTATGAGAGTATTTTTTATTTGAATGTGTATTTTGAGTGGTTTTAGAAGAAAGAAAATGGACTAGAAAAAAAGGGGAAAGGGGCACGTAGATACAAAGAAGAAAGTATAAAGATAGAACCCAAAACTTAAAACAAGTTGCAACTGCTGGGAATCGAGCGTCACACATCCGAGAGATTGTCATAATACTTATGCCATCAGACCAAGCGGATGGCTTGTATAATACGTGGAAACTTTTTAAATTTATATAAAACTTACAATTTTTTTTGTTGTTGTTGCCCAAGCCCGTGGGCTTGCGAGGCTTACCCTGGGCCGGCTCTGGTTTTAAGAGGAACTGGACAAGATTCAGGTTGTCGAGTGATGGAAATTAGATGCAGGGTTGATCATGTCACGCGCGCGCAGGTGATTTCTTCTTGCCGGAGCTAGATTCAAAATACAGAGAAGGTAGCCATGGAAACTGTGCGAATATGCAGAAAGTGTAAGAGACTCAACTTGTCACTTTGGTATGGGAAGTTCTGTGAAACACGCCAAGCAAGAGAAGAGGAAAGGTGCAAGATGGTGTGTTTGATGTGTAAACATGGTAGTTTTGGTCGTATCATGTTACGTTTGTTTAGGGTCTGTGTTTCGATCATGAAATTGCGAAGGGATCGATTAACGAATCGAAAGTTAATATGATGGAAAGGATAAGGAAAAATAAAATAAAAATGTGGATACCCACTTTTGCATGACACCCATTGCGGCATGTTTTTATTTATTTTTTATTTATTGATAATTAGCTTGTTTGAGAGTCGCCACTTAGGTTATGCATAACTAAGAAAACAAAGGGTGTAGATTACCTAAGTTCGGGAGCGAAGGTCTAGAGAGCGAAGGTGTTAAGCATCTCTCACCACCCAACTAAATGGTTGACTTTTTCTACTATTTTAATTAATAGGGTTATAAAATATTTTTCAGAAAAACACTAACCACACATATTTTTTTCATTAAAACCTCTTTAAAACGAAAGTGTAGAACAAATAGGGGATAGGAAACAATGAAGAAAATTTGAAAAAGTTCAATACAACTATAATGCCGCGGCCCTACAATTGAAAAGTAGGTTGTGCATTTGTGCAAGGACAAAACCGTGGCCGTCACCTGCGCCGGCTGTGCCTATGAAGTGGCGACCGCGATTTTGTACTGGACAGAAGATTTCAGAAAAACAAAAATAAAATAAAAATTGATGGAGAAAGCAAGTTAAACTTTTTTTTTGGTGCAACGGAAGGATGAAAGCAAGTTAAACTTGCAGTCCGAGAGACTGTGAGGCCATACTTGATTGTTGAGCTTTGGCGGTTGCGTGGTGTGATTCTGACAGAACCTCAGCTAAAGTATTGGGTTTCCCAAGCGTTCTGGGAATATGCTCTCAAAGATTGCTCACAAGATTCTCGTGTATTCTTTCAAGAATTCTGTCTCAAAAGGTGTAGCATTTCTATATAGCTTCCTGATCGATTTCTGAATAAAAAATACTTATACGAGGAGGCTCTTATTTATAGGGGAAGGAGGGAGGATCAATCAGAACGCAAAGAAGGAATTATTGGGTAGTGCTCGGTACGAGGAGGCTATTATTGATGTAATGATTCCCCTGGTGTCGGCAGACCCACCACTCATTTGGGTAGTGCTCGGTGACCTCATGCATGAGGTGTTGGTCACTTCTCCGTTCCCTGTATATATTGTTGTACGGCTCTGTGTTTTGAGTAGTGGTGTAGCAATGTGAGGTCTGAGGGTGAGGTCTGGGAGCTGGTTGTGACTCCCTGGAGAGGTTTTTCATGTGTATGTATTGTGTTTTGAGTAGTGGTGTAGCAATGTGAGGTTTGAGGGTGAGTTCTGAGAGTTGCCTGTGGCTTCCCATAAAGGTTTTTCATGTGTATGTATGGCTGTGGTTGTGGCTTCATCCAAATAGTTTTTGATGAAAGTTATACATATATAATTTTTATCGAAAATTATTTGGATCAAGCCCTTCTCGGTTATTTTTTTTTTATGATTCCTCGTGAGGGCCCTTGAAAACACATTTTAAAAATATTGAGCGGTTCGAATCGTTGAAATTTGATCCAGAAGGCCGAAAATACCCCTAGGTCCTTAAGGGACCTTTATTAGAAGGGGGTCTTATATATAGGTAAAATTTATAGTCCAAACCTCCCGAAAATAAGAAAAAAAATGGTTTTTTTTTTGTGTTGCAAATTATTTTTGGAAAATCCGAGCCGTCCAATGTGTTCAGAAGATATATTCAAGGGTCCACGTGAGAAATCTTCAAAAAAAAATACCTGGAAGGGCTTAATCCAAGCATTTTTCGCAAAAACTGTAAATACAAAGTTTTTGCGAAAACTGCTTGGATCAAGCCCTACCCGGTATTTTTTTTTTTTGAAGATTTCCCGCTTGGACATTTGAAAACACCTTTTGAACACATTGGACGGATCGGATCGTCAAAAAAATGTTTGAATCATGGAGGTCCAGAAACGGGAGGTCCGGATTAGAAGTACTCCCCTTATATATATACAACGGAGTTTTCGTCGGATTTCATTGTTGTTACTGTGCGTGAAAGAGACAGGGCAATAATTGGTATTACAGCCCAGGTAGGACAAGAGGGTCACTGGAAATATAATTGCAATGATTCGGATGTGATGATCACTGTCCGAAATTGGTCCAGATGCAATGAAAACTTGGAGGATTTTTTGAGAGCTGGTTGTGACTCCCGGACAGGTTTTTCATGTGTATGTATTGTGTTTTGAGTAGTGGTGTAGCAATGTGAGGTCCGAGGGTGAGGTCTGAGAGCTAGCTGTGGCTTCCCATAAAAGTTTTTCATGTGTATGTATTGCAGGTATATATATATATATATATATATATATAGACAATGGAGTTTTCCTCGGATTTCATTGTTGTTACTATGCGTGAAAGAGACAGGGCACAATGGTTGTGTTTGGTTTGGTTTTGAGTTTTGATTTTGTAATGATTAGAGGGAGAAATAGGTATAATAATTAAAAAATAGGTATTAATGATTGGAGAGAGATAGAGAGAAAAATAAAAATAAAATTTAAAAATAAGGGTAATAATTGAATAATAATTGAGAAAATCGGTTTTTGGAAACCAAATCAAACAAGGCCAATAATTAGTATTAGAGCCCAGGTAGGACAAGAGGGTCACTGGAACATTAATTGCAATGATCCGGATGTGATGATCACTGTCGGAAATTGGTCGAGATGTAATGAAAACTTGGAGGATTTTCCAAACAGTACCTTTCAGGGTGCAGCAAATAGGGGTGCTCACGGTCCGGATCGGTCCGGATTGGCATGAATCCAATCCTAATCCGCGAGTCACGGTTTTTTGAAAATACAATCCGTGTCCGATCCAAAAGTCTCACGGTTCGGTTCCAATCCGAACCGTGAGTCACGGATCGGTTCCGGATTAATCCGCGGATTTTCAACTTATTCGGAAAAAAACAACAAACAAAGGCAGTAAGCCACTAGCAAGTCGCAAATGCAAATGCACTAAATAGAAGGTTCAAAGTTGGAAAAATTTCCAGATTAAGACAATAGCAAGACTAGCAACAGAGGCAAGACAATAGCAGATTAAGACAATAACAAGACATTTCCAGAAAGTTCAAAGTTCAAACTAGCAACACAATATCAGATTAACAGAGAGGAGGAGGAGTGGACTCTCTGGACTGTGGAGGGAGGCAGTGAGAATCTGAGAATAGGTTATGAGATTAGGTTACAAGTTAGAGAGTATTATATAGTATCACTTATAACACTTTACCCCCCTAGATTTTATTGAGATAACAATATTGCACCATAACTGATAACTCCTACAAACCGTAAGTCTACTAAATTAACAATATCTATATAATTATAAAAGTGAAAATATTATATATATATATATATATACGGGGAGGCTCCAGTCCGGGATCCCGGAAATCCCGGATTGAAGCGTTTTGAAGCCCTTCCCGATATTTTTTTGACGATCCGAGCCGTCCAATGTGTTCAAAAGGTGTTTTCCAAAGCCCACGCGGGAAATCTTCAAAAAAATAATACCGGGAAGGGCTTGATCCACGCAATTTTTTGCAAAAACTGCATATTTACAAAATTGCGTGGATCATGCCCTTCCCGGTATTTTTTTTTGAAGATTTCCCGCGTGGGCCTTGGAAAACACCTTTTGAACACATTGGACGGTTCGGATCATGAAAATTTGATCCGGAACTATGAGTTCCGGACTCTCTAGTCCCGGACTAGAGAGTTCCTCTATATATATATATACAATAAACTTCCAATAAAGGACCCTTATTTAAAAATACCATGCGGACTTGCCCTTTTTCGACTTTCCGGACCAAATTTCGACGATCTGATCCGCTCAATGTTTTTAAAATGTATTTTCAAGGGCTTGCGCGAAGAATCTCTGAAAAAAAATACCTGGAAGGGCTTGATCCGAGCAGTTTCCGATAAAAACTATACATATACAGTTTTTATCGGAAACTGCTCAGATCAAGCCCTTCCGGGTATTTTTTTTCGGAGATTCTTCGTGTTGGCCCTTGAAAACACATTTTAAAAACATTGAGCGGATCGGATCGTCGAAATTTGGTCCAGAAAGTCGAAAATGCCCCTAGGTCCGCATGGAAAGTTAAATAAGGGTCCCTTATTAGAAGGGGGTCCTATATATATATATATTTAAAAAAATTATATATAATAAAAATCTCACGGTCCGGATCAGTTAATCCACGGTTTCAAAATCAAAATCCGTGTCCGATCCAAAAGTCACGGTTTTTTATATTTTGAATCCGTGTCCGGACCATTAATCCACGGTTAAAATCCAAAAGCTACGGATCGGTTCGGTCCGGACCGGATTCACGGTTCACCGGTTTTTTTGAGCAGCCCTAGCAGCAAAGCAGAGTTATGGGCCTTATTTCGTGATAGCCACTGGATAAGGTAGAGTCGAAGCCCTAAAGCAGATTGGATTATGGCTAGCCTCAAAACAAGGTCCTCGCTAGAATAAACAGTGATGTTCCATGGAGTACTATTTTTACAATTAGAGAAGTTTTTCGTGCTAAGCGGGTATCACGTTGTGTCTGACGTGGTACTCGTAACGCCCTATCACTGCTGTTCATCTCTGTAATTGATAGTCCAAATTTTAAATAAACTCTTTAAGGAGAGAGTTTAAGGTTTGATTTGGCTAAATTGAAAAAATTGGATTTTTGGTTTTTTTTTTTCATTTTGTCCTTATTCAATTTTTTTTTGCATTTGTTAGTTTTCGATCGATTTTTTGTGGTTTCTTGGCTTGTCTCGACGAGAGGAATCTAAAAAGTATAAAATTGTTAGCCAAACTTAAAGTTTTGGAAATAAAGACGAAAAATAATCCAAAAAACTGGTTTATTTTCGGTTTTATTAAAAAAACTATTACTTTTGACTATAATATTATACTCTTTGGATTCGTCTCGACGAGATAAATTCATAAACCACAAAATCTTGACGCAAAACTAACAAATGCAATTTTTTTTGAATAAGGACAAAATGAAGAAAACCAAAAAACCAATTTTTCAATTTAGCCAAATCAGGATTCTCTCCAGGAAGAATTTATTTAAAATCTAGAGCGTCCAATGCATTTTTTGGATGGCTGAGATGTGCGCATTGAAATATTTCTCTTATATTAATTATGTTGTGGCAAATTTGGAAAGAGTGAAAATGAAAAACTTTTGATAATGTGGAACCTATTTTTCTTGTTAGCTATGGTAATATCATCAGTTACTCTTGTGAGATATTGTAGTGATCTAATTTCTTGGCTTCACAGTGTGTGCAGGGAACAAAATTGAGTACTGACGGTTGTCGGTACAAGAGTAATGTTACAACAGGTTTTGGAGGTCTGCAGGGCCGGCCTTGAGATTATAGAGGCTTAAAGCAAATTTTAATAAATGGGCCCCTCAGGTTTTTTTCCAGAACATTCAATATAAGTGACTAATATATTTAAAAAAAATAGTAAATATGGTATTTTAGCTTCGTAAGTTAACTAAAACAAACTTTTAAATTTTTTTATACCATTCTAACAAAAGGAATCAACAAACATAACAAGTTCCGCTCATTTTCAAACTAATCACATTGTTAACTTTAATTGAAAGATAGTAATATTATAACATGAAGAGAATTCTTTAACATTTTTAATCTAATAGAAAAATAAGAAAAAAGAATATAAAAGACTAATAGATTTTCTGCCTAAAGCAGCTAATAGAAATAAGAAAATAAAAAGACAAAATAAAAAACAAGAAAAAGGACTTTAGCCTAGAGGAGCTACCAGGAATTAAACTGGCATCCTCACGGTTCTCAAGAAATCAAGCTGACCATTGAGACAGAAGCCAACATCTGCTACATTTCGGGAAGACATTTAATATATAATAAAAAAATTCTTATATTGGAGTGGGCCCTTAATTTTAGCTTAATTTTTTGGATCTAAAGCGGCCGCACCTCCTGCTTTAGGCCAGGGTCTGTTTCGGGATAGACAAGGTAAGTGGGTGCCGGGGTGCCATGGGAAGATTAGGCGGAGCTACGGGGGATTTACATAGGCTTAACTAACATGCTGGAACGAGGAATGCATAATGTGCAAATTGAAACTGATTCCCAAATTGCTGCTTAACTAGGGTGTGTTTGGGCGCCTGTTTTTTGGATTTTCCCGTTTTGGTTTTCCATTTTTTCATGTTTGGGCGCCAGTTCTCAGAATGAGTTCCTACAGAACTCATTCTCGGTTTTTGAAAATACAGGCCAGAAGCGAAAAACTGGAGTTGGGTTCCTTTTTGGATTCTCGTTTTTGGATTATCATTTTCCATTCCCCGTGGTTCTTTTCTCTTCCATCCACACCCCTGTGCTACCCTATTATCTTCCACACAACACACAGACGACAGAAGCAGAGAAGAGAAGAGAGGAGAGCCCAGCGAGTAGAGAGAGCAAGAGGTCACACGTTGCTCCTGTTCTTCAGATCTGTACTGGATATTCATCCATTGTTGAGGTAAACTTTCTAACCCTAACTCACCATAGCTTTCCTTGTATATCTCCCCATCGTATATCAGCAAAACCCTAAAACGAAATCCATCAGTTACCCTACAAATTGACACCAGCCTTGACCCGAAATCCCCATACAAGATCCATACGACCTCGACCCTGTTCATGTGCGACCCATACTTACTCGAAATCCCCATACGAGACCCATACAACCTCGACCCTGTTCATACGGAACCCATACGGCTTCAATCCTGTTCATACGCGACCCATACGACCCTATAGAAACCCATACGACCCTGATCCTATTTGTACAAGATCCATACGACCCTTATATTGACCCAATCGACCCTGTCCACATGACTTTAGGCAAACATTGTGAATCGTTGTACAGTATTCGCTGCCTCTTGTTGTGGCTTGCAAGGGCAGACACACTAATGGGCAAGGGGGTCACTTGACCTTGCTAGAGAGATATGTACATATATTTTTAGACATTTCGGTAATTTTGTCCCAATACCTCATACGTTATTCTCTAGATTTTGCCCCAAGTAACATGAAATATTTACAACCTTGCTCAAATGGTTCACCGAATCTCCATGATCTTTTTCTTTTTTATGGCCCCACCATTTATTAACACACTATTATTTAACAAGAAGAGCATATAATAATTTTGTTATCTTTTTTATGGTCACACTATTATTTAACTCCTATTGTCTGCTTTGCTCATCACACACAACACACATTCCCATACCCGCATGGCCACCAATGCACGGCCTTGTTTCTGATTTGTTGCACCAAGAAAAGGCCTTGTACCATGGGAGAGTTCTTGGTCTTATATATGTAGAGTCGTAGACCATAGCTCTACATTCACCAAGCAATGTTGGATGTAACAATATTCGGGAAAGGGTTAAACAAGTTGTAAATAATGCGGTGGGTCGTGGACAGAGTTGATTCTTTGCTTAGTTTTGTATTTGTATGAGTTTTGTACTTGATGATATGTATACCATTGTTAGGGTGCTATTAAGGGAAACAAAATCTATTACTCTTTACCATTTACAAACAACAATATGGACACAATGCGTACATAAAATTGAAATCTACTTAAAGAACCTTATACACATAGCTGATGCACACATATTTTGATGAAGGGAATGTCGTCAAGGAATAGTTATTATTACCAAGCCGAGAATGAGGCCGACAAAGGGATTACGAGCACCCCCAAACTCGTGTATAAACCAAGAGTTTGCCGATGTGGTCTGGGGGCTGAAATTAAGATTGTTGAATCAGAGAAGGCTTCGAAGGGAGAATTGTACTTTAGATGTCCTAAGCCGCATAGGGAGAGGTGTGGGTTCTTTAACTGGTGTCTCCCTGAGGGGTGGGGCAACATTGGCAAATCTGGTGTTTGTTAAACTACTGTGGACAGCCCACCGGGATTGCTCGAAAAAGATTGTGATTTGTTAGAGTCGCCACCCGGATTTGAGGTCCGAACCCGAGAAACCGATAAAAATATGACTCATTGCCCATAGAAAAAGATTTTACTGATCATGGCGAAACCAAAGATTTCTCGGATTCGGGGGTTTGGTTACGAGAGGGGAAGGGTTTTACGACACCCCTCTCGCCCGGTCCGTGAACCGGTCTCTACTTGATATTTTGTGGGATTTTGGAAATGTTTAAAATTTGATTTATTCACATAAATGGGAATCGGGGACGGGACTCACATAGTAACAAAACATGCAAGAGATGCAATTTTACTGTGGATGCTTGTGTGCGCGATCTACATGGATGATGAACATGATACTACAAATGTTCACAGAAATAAATTACAACAGAAATCGTACAATAACCCAAGAAATCATGAACATGAGACTTGTTAAACTGTTTGCAATCTGGATTCCAGAATGGGGATTGAGCGCTCAAGGGTGGTGACTTGAGCGCTCAACCCTCATTCCACCCGAACATTTTCCTTGTTGGTTTTCAATATTTGATGCTGATTTAAGACTTAAATACACCACTGAAACATCACACAAGCATCACCTCCCTTTAGAAATCATCAGAAAATGCTTAAAACAAACTTGCTTTAGAACCAGTTTGAGCGCTCAAGGCTCATGGGTTGAGCGCTCAAACCAATTCTGCAAGATAGAGGGATCCAGATCACAAACTTTATACTGACAACTTATACACACTAACAAAGAATTAAACCATAAGCCATCATCAGAATTGCTGGAAAACTGCAAATAGGCCAAGAACAGCTTGAGCGCTCAAAGATCTGACCTTGAGCGCTCAAGCCATAACATGGCTTTCCACTGTTTAATCTTTAAACTGATTTCCATACCTCCTCAGGACCACCAAAGACAGAAAACAAAGTTTCAAAAGGTTTGACAACCACTGTTTTGCAATCAAATATAAGGAATTTGAAGTTTTTGATGTTTAATCACTATAAAATGGTTAATTTGCATTCATGCATGTAATTTTGGTATGGAAATAAACTGTTTTGAAAGCTACATGAACACAATTAACTTTTAGACAATGATCAAAATCAAAAGAAAGCTCAGAAGTTAACAAAACAGTGGTCTGTTCAGAACTGGGCTTGAGCGCTCAAGGCCAGAGGCTTGAGCGCTCAAACCTGTTCTAACTGCAAATTTGAAAGAGGTTTTTAAGCAACTTTCAGGCCTTTGTGAGTTCAATGCAAGTATAGAGAACTTGCTTAAACTCCCTAGCCTTCCTCAGAAAGATCAAAACAGTGAATTCATCACATGTTTTTACTACCTTTTGGAAAATGTTTGAGACTTGAGCTTGATTCTGGACTTTGAGAGGTTGATTATGGATGTTCTTGGCTTGTATTCTGTACGAATTGGACAATGTAGGTGGTTGATAGATGATCAAGGGTCGAATTTCTGGGTTTTGTGGGTGGTATTGTAGGTGGTTTTAATGGTAGAAGGATGGTTTTGAAGAGAGAGAGAGAGAGAGAGCAGTGGTTTTCTGGTAGAAACTGAAGGTAAGGAGTGGTAGAATCCGTCCCTCAAACCAAGGGGCAATGGGTGGTTTTATAGAGTGAGTGGGAGGGAAGAAAGGAGAGAGAGAGAAGTGGGTTTATGTATTTGGGAGCATTTCAGGCGTATTTTAGGACTTAGTGGGGTGTATTATACGTATAGGGATCATATAAGATCAACCACAGACGCTCCCATGCAGGAAATCTCATGATGAGATACTCTGCAAGTTGCTGACTGGACGGGGGTTGAGCGCTCAAGGCTGTGGACTTGAGCGCTCAAGGTGCTCCTCAGGGGTTTGAGCGCTCAAAGCCATGGACTTGAGCGCTCAAGGCTATGGATGGCAGATTGATGGTTTGGCTTGGTTCAACAATGCTTGGGTTGGTTTGGCACATTTTGATTGCTTGGGTAGTGTTTGGTTGGTTTTGGTCAAACTCAAATCATTTTCACCAGTTCCAGGTAATTGTGATTGATCCGTTTCATCATCGGAGATGCATGAGCGTATTTCGGGTTCAAAATTGGGGTGTCTACAACTACCATACCTCTCAACATAAGTCCATCGAACGTCAGTGATGATGCAGGACCACTTCAAAGAGAGGTTATGAATCTTCGCCGACAATTGGAGTACTCCAAGCTGTTGACGAAGGGGTTGTTGGTGTGCCTTATTCTCGCAATGCTTGTGATCACATTTAAATAAAAATGAAATCGTTGTAGTAGTTGTTCCTATTAATGCAAGGGTTAACGGATGTAGTTGTCAATGACTGTATTATGTTATCACTTTTTGGCACATTATGGATGCTTGTGACTTTTTGACACATTATGGATGCTTGTGAACCTATTTGTACAAGACTTATGATCTTTAATGTCGCGAAATGCGTATTCTGTTGCGATTATTCGCTTGCTATTATATTTCAAAACTGTTATGTGTTTATCTTGTTCATATGGTGCAAATATTTGTTAGTGACATTTATTTATGGTATAGTGGAGACATGTCTTCATCCCAAACAACCGCATCGAAGGGTAAGAATGCATCAAGTGTAGGTATGAAAGCTCAATGGGATCAAGTGTCAAAGGAGTGCCTAATCCACGCTTGTGTTGAAGAGTTGGGAGGTGATGCCTACAAAACTGGGACAGTATTAACAAAGGTTGGGTGGGTCAATGTTGTCAAAAAATTTAATGAACGAACGGGTAAGCAATATGATAGAGTTCAACTAAAAAATCAATGGGGGGTGTTGAAAAAGGATTGGCAGTTGTGGCAAAACTTGGTGTTAGGTGAAACTGGTTTGGGTAGGGATCCCGACACGGGTGCAATTGCAGCATCAGACGACTGGTGGGACCTAAAGCTTATGGTAATCTATCCTAAAAATTTTTGCAGTGTATTTTTTAATCTTTGTTTAAAGTTGTTCCAACTCAATATATGAATTGCTTTTATGGTTTACTTGCAGCGGTATCCTGATTGTGCCAAGTTTCATGAAAAACCATTGCCGTTGGAGGACGAAATGCGTATTCTGTTTGGAAGCAACACAGCTACGGGGGAGCATAAGTATACCCCAAGTTCCGGATTTCTTCCTGCTGCTCCTGGTGTTAAGATTACACCAAATATTGATCTTGAAAACATTGCCGACTTATTGGAGGACGATGATGAAATCCAAGAGCTAGTGCACCCGACAGAATCGCTGAAAAAGAGGCGTGCTAACAGTTCAGTCGCAAAGAAAACCATTGCCAAAGGGAAGAAGGGTGAGCATATTTAAGTTTCGCATTTGCCATTTTGTTGTTGCTCCTGCTTGGAAATGTCCTAATTTATCTCAGCCGCATATGCTTAATCCTTGTCTTCCACAAACACCTACACATTTAAGGCTGCAACCATAATAAACCAAGCACGTTCGAGGTCTATTGTGCATAGTAGTCACTGATTGGTATCAAAATTTTCCAAAGCTTAAGTGGTTTCTTGGGTTCTCTATCAGTCATTGTTCTCCTGTTGAGGTTGACCCAAATTTGTCTAGGTTCCAATCTTATTGTGTACAAGTAGAATGCTTTTTTTATGTCCAAATGTAGTCATCCAAATTCTAATCCCAATAACAATGCAATGTTATTTATGTATCACACTACCCAAAATTTCTGAGTTCAATAACAATACAACAGTTTTTTTTAAAAGTTCATATATCACTTGCATTAAATTTTGTGGTACTTTTTAATGTCACCTAAAGGGAAGAAGGGTGAGGAACTTTTGAAAGCAGCACATTTTTGTCACGAAATCACAGGGTCTGCCACATCAAGGCTTGAAGCTTGTCTTCAACAAATTGTCGACTCAACCGACAGTGCTAGTTCCCCCTCTGTCCAGCGATCAGTTGAGCTTCCCACACTGAAGGAGGCCGCAGATGCTTTAAATGACCTCCCTGAGTTTAAAGATGATTCAGACTTATGGGCACGAGCCTTTAACATTTTAGGAGGTCCTAGACAGCGAGCTTTGTTCATGGCATGTCCCGATCAGATGAAGAGGTACTATTGGCTCACCCATGAAATGACAAGGGTGCAAAAAGCTGAGCTTGGTCCCTCCAACTGGTTCGCACCACCTTCGAACAATCCTGGGGATCTTTAAATCCTGATGTTCAACTTGTCAATGGTTGATGTTTGTTTCAAATGTGCTCTTTACACTTGGTTCCAAACTTATAACTTTCTGTGTTGTTTTTGTTTGAAAACCTGATGTTCAACTTGTTTGTTTCCTGTTCTGAAACTCTGTGTTTAGGAATGCTTTTGTTTATCCACATTGCCATTTGTGGGCAGTGGTTAGCAATGCTTTTGTTGGTTTTGCTAGTTCCTCATGTGAATGGAGTATGACTGACCTGGACTCTAATGCTGCTGAAGGATTTATGGGGTTACTGGACTCTAATAGAAATCTACTACAAATCTGATTTTGCTGGACTCATTCTTAGGTTTTGCTAGACTCTAGAAATATGATTTTCGTGGTTTTGCTGGTTCCTGCTTTTGCTGGACTGTAATGGAAATATGTTTTTGCTATACTCTAGCTATGTTATACTCTTATTGTATTCAGATTTGTAGAACAGCTGTGTGCAAGGCTTCACGCCTGGGTTGCCAACTTTCAAACGGAATGCTGTCGAAATTTTTTTAACGTTTCAAATGTGGATAATACCCCGTGTACCGTAGGTACAAAATACCAATAGGAGTTTTGATCCCCGTAGGTACAAAATACCAATAGGAGTTTTGATCCCCGTAGGTACAAAATACCAATAGGAGTTTTGATTCCCGTAGGTACAAAATACCAATAGGAGTTTTGATCCCCGTAGGTACAAAATACCAATAGGAGTTTTGATCCCCGTAGGTACAAAATACCAATAGGAGTTTTGATTCCCGTAGGTACAAAATACCAATAGGAGTTTTGATCCCCGTAGGTACAAAATACCAATAGGAGTTTTGATCCCAGTATCGAAGAAGAAAAAGATAATCGTCCAAGTGTAGCACTTTGTTCTCTGAATACACAAGAAACTCACATGCATAAATGTTTATAGCTCGAATCTCACTGGTCGAAATGGTGGTCTCCTGTGAACGTGGTCTTCAAGAAACACTGCTCGAATTCACACATGTTTATAGGTTATTATGAATGGATATTATTAAAAAAGGACATATAGAAGACTTTTATAACCATTGGCAGCTATAAATTGCTATAAATTGCACGTTTGTACTCACAGAAGACTTTTGTACTCCTATTGAAGTCTTATAACCACAACTACTCCTATTGAAGTTTTATAACCACAAGTGCTATAAATTTCGGTTTTTGTGGCTGTTTTTATTATGTATAATATGATTATGTATTTTTTATTGTTAATTGTGTAGAGTTTATAATTATGTTTTGGTTGGACCAACTTTTTTCCATTTTTTTCACAATTACTTCTATACATTGTTTTCGTAATTACATCAATTTGTGTAAAAAAAAAAATTGGGAACAACGACCACCTAATAATATTTTCCATAACAAAAAAAAAAATAGTCGGTGTATCAATGACAAACAATTATAAGTGGTACTGACTTGTACAAGGTCTCAACTGAGACCGTCCTCATTCCCCCAACTTCTAAAGTTTCGTAAAAAATATGGGTGCCGTGTGGACACCGCGTGGTTTTGGACTGTCGAGATGGGTACTTGGGCATGCCCGGTAAAAATTGCTCAAACATTTCGTTCATGAGCTAAGCAACAGAACTATTTCCTCAATCTCTTTGCAAATCCAGTGCCCATTGACATCATTTTCGTTGGTCTTTTTTACTTGGACCAAAGTGTGACAAGCTGAAGTCAAGTATTTCAATGGAAAAATAGTTCATAATTATGTAGCAGAATTTACCTCTTATGTACACAAATGGTCAACAATGCA
The DNA here is from genome assembly GCA_963854785.1 of Vaccinium vitis-idaea. Classification (NCBI taxonomy): domain Eukaryota; kingdom Viridiplantae; phylum Streptophyta; class Magnoliopsida; order Ericales; family Ericaceae; genus Vaccinium; species Vaccinium vitis-idaea. The sequence goes on along the minus strand of OY978217.1, from coordinate 28,151,706 downwards.
TGCACAACCACCAACCACCAACCACCAATGAAGACATTTACCTCTTGCAAATTCCAGACTTTTAAAACCTGTGAAGCTCGCAAGTTGCAACTACTGATGCGTGTAGTCCTTTTCAAGTCTAACAAGTGCCATCTATTTACTTTCTACTGCCATCTATTCCAGACTTTTTGTACTTTCTACTGCCAATATAGGGAAGTGGATGTGTTTTGTAAAAGCTATCAGAGAGTGGTTGCACCTATATATGGAAAAGAATCACAGTGCATTTAGTGCACATTGGCAACTGCCTTCCAAGCATTCGTTTAAAATCAATACATGAGAGAGTGAACCGTATTAACCCCAGGACTTGTGTGATTTGAGAAGTCACCTAAAATTTTTTTTCAGTACATAAATCGTTGGAAGTTTATTAAAATGAGCGATTATGTTGATCCGGCGGACTACTACGACTATGATATTTATGATGAAGACCCGTACAATGACGATGAGTTCGGTGACCCTTTCAATGTCAACGAATACGGAGAAGGTTCGAGTCACCCCATACATCGTCACAACTCCGGTTGGAGAAGACCAGCTGCGGAAGCTATTTTACATATCCACAACCAAACTTACATGGGCAAGGAGCCTTGTCGTACATCTGCTTTCACGGGTGCAAAGTGGATCGCTGAGTTGAACGTGGGTCACCCAAAGCGTATGTATCAAGCATTTCGTATGAGCAAGACCAATTTTTTGAACCTCTGTCAGTTGCTCGAGAGTAGATATGGGCTGCGAGAGGCGGAAAGAATCTCCGTGCAAGAGCAAGTGGCTATATTTCTATGGATTGTTGGGCAACGAGCTAACAATAGAAGTGCACAAGAGCGTTTCCAACGTTCGGGGGAGACGATTTCAAGGCGTTTCCATCATGTACTAGATTCCCTCAACCGAATGGCTATCGAATGGCTTAGACCATGGCCATGGCCTCGCGAAGAAGTGCACAAGAAAATACGAGAAAGTAAAAGATATTTTCCACATTTTCAGGTATTTTTTTTCCAAAGCGGATAATTCCTTCCATGGATTAATTTTAGCCATTTTTTGTTGGTCAAAAAATTCGATTCGGGTTACACCTATGTTGCCTAAATTTGATAAATTAACAAATTTATCAATATTGTCTTCCTTCTGACTTCTGACTTTAACAAATTGTTTGTTTCACATAGGGTGCAATTGGTGCAATTGATGGCACTCACATCAAGGCCCACCCAAATCCCAATGACATTGCCAAATGGATTGGTCGCAAGGGGTATCCAACACAAAATATTATGGCGGCATGTGACTTTGATATGTGCTTTACTTTTGCGTTATCAGGATGGGAGGGAAGTGCACACGACACTAGAATTTTCTATGATTGTATCAGGGACGCGACCAATAATTTTCCCCACCCACAACAAGGTTAGTCGAACATTTATCTTTCTGCCCAATAACAGTGAATTTCATACACATGTCCGCAAAACTTTTAAGGGATTACAACTAAAAATGTATAATACCACAGGTGAGTATTATTTGGTAGATGCTGGGTACCCAAACATTCGGGGTTTTCTAGCACCATACAAAGGTTGTACGTATCATGTTCCAGACTGGCGAAGAGGTCGACAACCAAGGAATGACTACGAATGTTTCAACAAAATACACTCATCCCTTAGGTGCACAATAGAAAGGACTTTCGGAGTATGGAAAGCGCGTTGGCCCCTTATATGTGACATGCCTGTTGGGTACTCAATGGAAACACAGAAAGGTCTTGTAACTGCAACGATGACCATTCACAATTTCATACGAAGGAGCAACATGCCTGATATTCCCTTTGCCTTCTACGATACACGTCCAGAATTCATGCCTTACGAACGTGGAGTGGAAACAACGGCAACTAATGGGGCACATGGAGAGACGTGCCAACACGATGATGGTGAAATGGACCATGTGAGGACTCAAATTCGGGATCATATTGTAGCCAATCGTATACGTTAGATGCGTATGGAGCAAGTGTTTGCGTATTTGTTTTTTTTGTTTCGGATGATTTCATTTTCATGTTTCAAATTGGCTGCTTTTTTGTTTGTTTTCGGTTACTGTGGCTGTTTTGATTTTGTATAATATGGTTATGTATTTTTTTTTGCAAAATTGTCTAATGTTTATAATTATGTTTTCGTTGGACCAACTTTTTCCATTTTTTTAGCAATTACTTCTATATTATTAATTACGGAAGAACATCCATTTGTGTAAAAAAAAAAGAAGGGAAAAGGGACCATCTATATTTTCCCAAACAAAAAAAATAACGTCAAACCTCAAGCTTTTCTGTAACAAAAAATATTCCCAAACGAATTTGAAAAAAAAAAAATAGAAATCTTTGTTGTGCCCACATATGTTTTCCCCCAGTTTGTGTAAAATACAAAGGCATGGTGGGTAGTTGCCCCGTTGGCATGTTATAAGGGTAAATCGGTAAAATTCAAACCAAAACTCATTTTCATCATTTTTCTCCCAAACACTACTTCTTTTGCAAAATGCATTCTGTACATTTCTCCCAAACACTCTTCCCAGATTCAAAACTCATTCTGGCCAAAATCCAAAAAGCCAAAAAGCCAAAAATGAAAAGCTGAAAAGTTGGCTCCCAAACACCCCCCTAGTCACAGATGGAGCTCTTTCTTTGAAAGACTCTTAAAGTCACACATATAAGCATGCCAACCAGTGCACAGATCACCTTGCACAATTAGGCGCCGAACAACGAGAACAACAATTAGTAGTTTCAGTGTAGGTCTCTCAATGGACTGGATCTGATCCAAATTTGAATACTAGTTCATATCTGAAGCTGAACTCGAATTCGGCAAATCTGATATGGGTAATCTGAATCCAAATCCAAAATTTTGGATATCTAATCTGGAAATCCAATCCATTTTTTTTTTTTTCAGAACCGTAAAAAAACAAGGGAGAAAGATTAGGGAATTTCTAGACTAATTAGTTTGTTTATTTGATGGTTTGAAATATGTATTTGGTTATGCATGCACTCTTGCAGCAAATACTCTGTTACTCTTTAGTTAATAACTAATCTACAAATTTAGCTCATACGGTAGAGCACTTGGACGCCCCACACTATATTCGGGATCGAGTCCCATTCCCCCCTCCCCATGTAATAGATTAGGAATGACGAATAACAAAAATAGAGAATAAAAAAAAATTGAAAAGATGATTTATTTTTATTTGAAGACATTGGTAACAGCCACATCACAGAGTCCTGATGTTTTGCCCTACGTAACTTTCATACCGTTAACACTCCAACTGATAGATTTATATTTATATTGTTTTACTATCAAACTCAGATTTATTTTGACCCAAATATTTCTTAGCCCTGGAGCCTTGAAGCAGTTGATTTGTCCAAAAACCAGCTCATCTCCCCTTCAGGTTTCACCATTTCCACCGGCAACAAATCTTGCCCCTGACCACCACCACCACCACCACCTCCGCCGCCGTTCACCGCCTTCCCCACCTTCTCGGCAAGAGCATCCTGAACCCACTCCGGCAAATCACTTGCGGTTATGACGAAGGCGAAATTTGCGGCGGAATTGATCACCGGGAAAGTGAAAGTGACCCTCTCCCTGGGCGGAAACGGAGAGTCCTTGACGGCGGCGACCCACCTCTGTTTTTCTTGGAGCAGAGGGTGGCCTGGGAATAGGGACGCCACGTGGCCGTCGGGACCCATTCCAAGTAACATGAGGTCGAATTTGGGGGACCCATTGGAATTGGAGAAGTCTACGGTTTTGTTATCGACTAGAGTTTTGATGAGGGTTTGGTAGTCTTCTGCTGCGGCGTCTGCCGGTAGCGCGACGTTGACGGCGTGGATGTTACTGTGGGGAATGGGCACCTGTTCAAACATTTGATCCCAATTATTCAGATTTGAGAGCTCAACAGGTGAAATTTGCTTTAAGAAAATCTAGTTAATCAGACAACGATAATTACTCGGAGACCAAGGTATACCGTTGTCTAAAAAATAAGCTTTTATAAAATATGTGTCATTTGATCACGTAGTTATCGATATCTAGTTAATTTAAGTATTCTGCTAGGATATTGTGCTTGTTGAGTTCTACAACGCGAAGGGTTTGGATATGATTTTCCAGACTCCGAATGGAACTTATTTTGGACGCACATGAGGACGTCATTTTAGAGCAGCACAGAAAGCCCCAGCCATTCAAAAGCATATTCAAAACTATTCAACGCATGTAAGCTCCTCGTTCTTTGGTCTCTCACGTACGTTAAACGATTTCAGATACAAATGTGTCGGGATACAGATAATAGTGAATTAAAATGTCAATGCCAAGCCATGAAACTTGCTTCAAATGAAAAAATTACTATTAAAAGTCGATTTTGATAAATTTTATTGAATTTGTTACCTTGGAGAGAAAACCATCGTAGGCAAGTTTGTAATTGCTCTCTTTATCCGTCAATGGAACCAATCTCTCGTCCACCCAAAACACCTCCCATTTCGACCAATCCACTGAATTCTTGTACGCTTCTTCTTCAACCAATTTCCTGAAACAGAGAGTATCAAAATTCCATCGACGCGGTACCGTTAACGTTTTCGACGAACTCTTAACGATGAATGATTTTGATCATCGAACAAAAAAATAGACCCGAAAAAGCTCACAATATGTAACACTCGAGAGGACCGTTTCGTTACCTGAGAGTGTGTATTAGAGTACCTCCAGCCACCACAACCGTGAATTTGCATCTCTCCTCGGCAAATTTACTTGATAGATTCGCAACGTATTCAGCCACTGCCTTTGCCACTTCCTCCTCTGTATCCGCCACATTGATCACCACACCCTTTGTCGTCGGCATTTTAGACGTAGCCGATAGAAGGAGGGCGACAAGAACAACGAGCGCGAGATGCGAAACCATTCGCAACACCTTTTAATTTCCTCTGGTTTTATGGGGGAAAAAAAGAAATGGAAGACGGAAAGATGAAGGGATAGATGGTATTTTCCTATGTTTGATGAGAAGCAAGGGGATGATATATAGGAGTAACATGGAATGGAGGAAGGGGTAAAGAATCTATCGTGTTTCATTTTCCATATTTGGCACAATTAGGGACGGAATTTTATTACACGGGACCCGCGTATGAAGGGGGTTGTGTTCGGTATTGTGTCTGGATAATTGTGTTTCAAGCGTCTCTCAATTAATTTTCACCCTCCCATTTCACGGAACTTATTTTTTTCTTGTTCATGTGAATTTACTATATTGTCTTTTGATGTGAAATCTAGATCAATTAAAGGGTAAAAAAAAAAAAAAACTATAATCCATATCATTAAATATAAGAAAAAGGGTGTGTTAAAGTTACGGCTTCAGAATTCGAATGGTCAAAACGTTAACCCAATAATCTTCTAACTTTGGCTTCTTATTGAATTAAAAATCAATGTTAATTGTTTTTCCAATGGAAAAGTATATTAAGAGAATAATCTCTGCAATACTCTCTATTTAGCTTTTGTCCAATTTGATTGGCTGCTGTGCACATTCGGGTCATCCGTTGCTCGGAAGGGACGACCCGAATTTCATCTTGCACGCACGACAACGAACAGCTCGGATGTAAGATGAAATCTGGACTGTCCATCCGAACAACATCCATGAATACATGTTGTGCACAGGGAACCCAGATCCCATCGGGACCTGTTGTTGTTTTCCTATCTTCCAATCACAAATGAAGTAATGTCACATTCATTGTTTTAAAAAAAAAATATTTGAAGTAACGTCACATACGTTATAAATGGAGGAAGATAAAGTGATTTCACGTTAAAATGCTTAAAATATTGCTCAAAGCCTCAAAGTCAATTCAAAGTGACAATAAAACTCCCAAAAATTGGTAAATCAAATTAATACTTGAATTCTTCAATTACATGGAAATGAGTATTTGACTGTAACAGGATCTCATCCGTTGTTTGGTTTTGCTATACTCATTTGATTGATTTTTATCCAAAACTATTTGGTTTTAGAAATCACTTAGCAACAAATTGGTAAAATGCATGCGCTAATGCACTACGGGTTGAAAAGTATCTCTGCGTGCTCAATCGATTATCATTGTGATCTGAACGGTTCAATTTGTATAGATTGTTGAATGAACACTACTTTGAATCAAAATTAAGTTAATCAGACATTGATATTTACATGACCAAGATAGATTTGTCTTACAATACAATTTTGAAATTAAACTGACCACCCATTATTTGATCAATTCAAATTTGTACACAAATTATCTACTTCTCGTGCTCCACGATTGAACAATTCAAATCATGCATGAAGAAAAAATTTCAATTGAACACACAGAGATGCCCTACATTCCCCCAGTACGCCACGGGACGTCTTGTCCTTCTCGGACCAGTTTTCGAAGTTTGACTATTCTAATTTTTTTTTTAATCACTTTTTGATAGCCCTTCCATTACTTCACAATTTTAAAGACATTGAAGTTGACATATTGGTACAAGAAATTATCACAATAAATTACTCCATCACAAAATGATGTAGAATTGAAACTATACGTATATGCCCCATACCAATGTGTCGAGGACGAGGGGCCGGACACTAAATAATATATATCTCTTGGTAAACGGAACTATCTATGGATTAACTTTTCTCTGCGATGTATCTAATTAATTGGTACATGAAACTCTTTGGATTGGTACATGTATCTAATTAATTGGTACATGAAGTTATGATCAAATAATTTGAGTCGTTATCAAGGTGTTTACATATAAAATTAACAAATCCAATAATTAATTGACACGTAATCCGAAATGCCAAACGTTGGCAAGTATTTGTCAATGAAGATACACTGGATTAATAAGACAAAGTTGAGTAAATACGATGTCGTATTATTTCTCAGTTTTGAAAAGCAGTTATTGGCAGTTACAAGCCATTACTAATACAAAGATTGGCTTCGAAGCCATGATATTAACTGCTAAACACATAAACTCCACGTGTAAACCTATGAAACAGAGCAGTTAGCAGTTAGAACACGTGGAGTACTTCTGAAAAGACAGTTATCTCCTTAACTCGTAATCATTTGAATTAGTTTAAGCAACTGTGCAGATTCAAAATCAAAGCTTCTGGAGGAAGAATTAGAGGAATTCAAATTCAGACGTGGAAGAGGGAAGAAACTACCAACTCGTAGAGTAAAAGTTAGAGTTCGAAGCAAGCCAAGTTCAAATTCGTTTGAGCGGGAAATTCAAACTGCAAGCAGCGTCTATAAATAGAAGAAATTGAAGAGTGAAAAACCCCCGGACAAATCTTCAACAAACAGCTATCAAAAAACTGATGCTTGGTTTGTTCATTGGCAAAGTAGTTTACGATTTCGAACTCAGTTCGAAGTAGATTAGGAAGTATTTAGGATTAATCTCGGTTGTTCTTGTAACAATCACCCGTTCGAAGTTCTTGTATTTGAAGTTGGAGACAATTTCGAAGTAAGTTTATCTTTGATTCATCAATCGAAGTATCTTGTTTCTTTGTTGTTCTTTGATTTCCTAAGTATATTGGTTTACATTTCTTCACTTATTAAGAAAAATCCTCTTAATTGAGGTAATTGAACCAACAAAACACAATCGCCTGATTAGGTTTGGTTTTTTCCAAAGTTAATCTGAGGGAGGAGATTGAAACTCTCTCTGGCACGCTCGCACACAATCATTTTCCATTGTAAGAAGTAAAAGAACCACAAACACAAGGAGCCAAATTTGTATTACTAACGAACAGACCCTACTTTTCGTGAAATTGGCGAAATCTGGACTTAGAAATTGGACTTGGGAACAAATCACGAGCGTTTGCTATCCACTTGTTGGAAAAAGGGTTTCTTACTTGATTGGGACGTAAATAAAACCCATGCTCTTCCTACCTCTTGAGAGCATCCACCTTGCCATTTTTATTTTTATTTTTCGAATTGCTTTCCATTTCTTTAAAATGAAAAAAAATGGTAAATTAGATGTCACACTCACAAATTAAATATTTTTCAAATTTGGCAAAATGAAAACATTTATGGCAAAATTGCCATTTGAGATTGAGAAGGAGAAATGAGAAAAATTGTCATATATGAAAACATTGGCGTTTCTAGTCTCGGATCCTTTTAATCTTTGTAATTCGTTTCCAAAGATTAATAAATTCTTTGCTTAGAAAAAAAAGAGGAGAAATGAGAATGTTCATGGCAAAATGGCATGCACGTATTAGCACCCTTGCTATTTTTATTTTTATTTTTTTGACAGAATGACATTATTCATTGATCAAAAATAAGAATGGCAATAGAAAACTGCCATTCATGGTTGTGGACACCCCTCTGATCAATTCAATTCGGAGTCGCCACTCGGGTTGGATCAGAACTCGTTGTTTCGCTTTTTTGAGGGAAACACGATCAATAGATCAGAACAACAAAATCAAGCTTTATTGAGAACACAAGAGCTAACATTCATGATTAGTAGGAGGAAAAACAACACAAGCTATACAGTACGAATTAGTAGACATTATTTTAAGTGAACTTCACACACTGCTTGCTAACTAGGGCGATATTTGGAAAATGAACTAACTATTAGTAATAGTAGAATAAATTGAGCAGTGCAAACAAAACTCAGTTTACAAATCTTTAGATTGCATATTCGAGTCTATGGATATGTACTTAGTGTATTTATTGCTAAAGGTTATGTATTATCCAAATCTACCCTTCCGAGATACTCGTGAATGAGTACTAACTGGGCGTACCTATAAGAGTTGAAGAAACAAAAGCAGGCTTAACTGATGGAATAAAATTGGGAAGGGCTTGGGGGCACAGCAACTTCAACAACTCCTTCAAGCATCTGAGTAACCTTCCTCATCGTAGGCCGTTGAGACGGATCTTCTTCAATACACCAAATTCCAACCATCAGAAATCTCTGCACATTCCTCCAATCATTCAAGGCCTCTGAATCGTCCTCAACCAAGGCATCCAATCTATCCTTGAGAAAGCATTCATAAACCCAATCAGTTAGAATTGCTCTATCTTCTTGCCCCGTCTCCAATTCCCCTAAATGTTTTCGACAAGTAATGATCTCTAATAATAACACACCAAAGCTGTAAACATCAACTTTCGCAGTTACTGGCTTGCTTCTAAACCATTCTGGTGCAACATACCCCCTTGTCCCTCTAATACCTGTATTGGTTTGGCTCTGATTGATCATCAGGAGTTTAGCCAACCCAAAGTCGGAAATCCGAGCATTGTAATAATCATCAAGAAGTATGTTCTGAGGCTTTATATCGCAATGGATGATCTGTGTGCTGCATTCTTCATGTAGGTAGAGGAGGCCTCTAGCGATTCCTAACGCAATTTTGCTCCTCTGGTTCCAGCTAGGCTTCATCTCTCCAAATAGGAAGCTAGCGAGCATGCCATTACTCATGAACTCGTACACTAACATCCGGTGTTCTCCTTCGTCGCAAAATCCAACCAGTCGGACTAGATTCTTATGATGGGTCTGGCCAATCACATTTACTTCAGTTCTAAATTCCTTCTCTCTATCTTTTTCTTGAACCAACCTATCCAACTTCTTGACCGCGACGGAATTTCTAGAATTCCCCATTTGTAATACCCCTTCGTACACAATTCCAAATGCTCCCCTCCCCAGTTCTTCCTTGAATCCATATGTAGCCTCCGCAAGCTCTTCATACGTAAAACAACGAAGATTTGTTTCTGCAGCACTAGGCCCATCACGATTTTTCAAGATCTTCTTCTTGTAGATGAGGAAAAAACCAAGACAAAAGGCACCAGTAAGTACGACATTGACGAACAAAGAGCTACCCAGAAGCACGGATCCAACAATAATCAAAGTCCTATCATTCTTCTTTATGAATCTACGATCGGTAGGTTGTGGAGGAAGATCGCCTTTCCTGAACTTCATGAAAGCCTTCCCCTTAACAGCACTGTCCTTTCTCCCATTTGAAAGGGGCAGCTTCTTCTTCCAACAAGTATCACCCCTTAGAATAGCAACAGTGCAGAAACAATCCTGGAGGCAAGAATTTCTGCACCTCTCTTCACTCATAGGCTTCAATTGCTCATAGTCAGACGTAGGCCAATCGGTATCTATTAACACTGACAAACCATAGAGATCACCGTTGGAACTCTTGTTGTCACCATCTTCACAGCTTGGAGTGAAACTTGGCTTACAGTCTCCATACTTGTCATTTCGATCAAGCAATGAAAAACCATCAGGGCATAAACAGACAGGCCTTTTATAATCATCAATTGTGCAAATGCTGTTGTAGCCACAAGCCCCTCTACCTTCTTTCCCAACAATGCCAACACAAATATTATCCGGCTCAGACCAAAAAACAGTCCAATTCCCATTTTCAGTCTTTGGATGATAATACTGTGTAAAAACCCCATCGAAATCTAGAGTTGCTCGGTGATAGTAGTCACCAGATGGAAGTACTATACCTGGTGCGAGTACTTTTCTTTGGTTACTTCTTGTCAATACGTACATGTATCCTGTCTCATTGAAGATAACTTGGTAACCACGATTTGTAACGTTAACAGCATCATAAGTGTTGCTCCAGTAGTAAGCATCATAAGCAAAATTGGTATCCAAGTCTCTGGTATTAAGAACGAGATTTCCATCGTCGAGCAGGCGGAGCTGGAACCTGTCAAGAAAATATATAACATTATGAACTTCCATCAACAGACTACCAAGGGCCAAATAATTACCATCCATTCAAAACACAAAAATAATCCAAAAGCAAGTAAACACTGTCTAAAGGGGATTTTCAGACCGGAAAACCTTAGGGTACAGACCCTAGGGTACAGAATTTGCATAGATCTATTCGGGGACTCACTTGTGGGTCCCGCACGGGCAATCCGAACCGTTGATTCATCTTAGAATAATTTTTCAAGGGTTCTCGTGAGAAATCACCTCAATCCGACATGCTTTAGTGGTTGATCCAAAACTCACCAATTTCATTGCAAATTGTTTTGAATCAACCACTTACTCATGTTGGATTGAGGTGATTTCTAGCGGGGCCCTTAAAAAATTATTCTGAGATGAATCAACGGTTCCGATTTCCCGTGTGGGACCCACAAGTAGGTCCCCGAATAGATCTGTGCAAATTATGTACACATATGGTCTGTACCCCTAGCATCCGTCACGAGAATATGAAAGTAGTGAAAAACACCCATTGTGTACAGTGAATATTCTTTCTTTCTCATTGTTTCAGCTGTGTTTTAAGCTTCATAAGTCACTTGACTTATTTGTTCGTCTTTATTTTTTATTTTTCTTTAAAAAAGTTTTTTATTAATTTTTTGTGTATTATTGTTTGTCTACACGAGAGAATAAAAAAAGTAAAAAATTATGATCCAAGCTTAATTTTTTTTTGAATAAAGACAAAAATAAGTTAAAACGACAGATTTTTACACTTTTTTCGATTTTGTTCAAAAAATTGAGAGTTCTAATCATAATTTTTTACCTTTTTTAATTTCTTTCGTCGAGACAAATCAATAATACACAATAATTTAATGCTAACCTACCAAACGCGAAAAAAATCAAATAAAAACTAAAAAATAAGTCAAAATGACTTATTAGGCCTATATTTGTCTCTCTAGATCGATTGCATTAATCAAGTCATGATTCTTTAGTAGACCTATATATGTACAGTCACAAGTCACAGGTACAGAGCTAGGATTTCAAATCGGAGGTGGCACCAAAAAAAAAAAATGTTATCCCTCTATCCCATAAAGATAGCCTATTATAAAAAGACGTGTAATTTTTGGATAAAAATAAAAATACTTTTGTGCATTATTTTTAAAATTTCTTTACGCCAAATGAAAAACATTTAGTTCTTTAACTTGGTGTCAAGAAACATAAGAAATTATGCACGAAAGTGCTAAATTTTTTATCCAAAAAATAATATACAAAAATAATTTGTTTTTTTTTGGACCCTGGGTGGCACATGCCAGCCCACCCCCTTAATGCCTCTGTCCCTATGTACAGAAAACATGTAAAAATCACAGAACATGAATAATGATGATATTAAACCATTTATAATTTTGTAACTTAAATCCTAATAAAACTCAATAACCATATAACAAGACTACTATTAAAATGTTTTAACAAGAACCTTCCCCTGGAGAAATTCTTCTCCGTCTGTCGAGAATAAAGGACCCCACCGGACTCCATGATCTGCGTAGGTAACAGGGTGTCCGTCGGGTTCTCGAAGCTTTGCCATACGTCGTTAACTGAACCCGCACCAACAAGCACAAAGTTGCCTGTGTCGTTCATAAACCCATAAGCAACTCGGTTGAGAACGGGGTCGGAACTCCACAACTCTTGGCCTTGAGGGTCAGTGAGCACCAGCCCTTTGTCCGCGGTTAACTCTACTTTTGATCCAGTTAACACCGGAATGCCGTCATATGCGTACCAAACGATGGTCTGGTCGCGTATTTTGTAATACCAAATGGAGAGCAAGAAGTGATTGTTATCTTCGAGCTGTTTAAACCCAAATGCAAAATCTTGAGAAAGTGATAGCCATGGGGTGGCCTTGACAGAAGCTGTGATAGATGAACCGACGACTACCGTTCCGTTCGTCTGAGCAACGGTAGAAAATGGCAGAAGTAATAGGAAGCAGAAGAGAAGATGATGAAGAGGATGAGACATTTCTAGATTTTGAGAGCAAGGATGTGAATTACATCATACAAATATATATAGTAATAAGGAAAAGAGAAGAGTTGGAGGTAAAAGGGAAAGAGTACATTACAATTTACAAATTCAATCCATACTTTGAGTGAAGGAAACTCTGCTTCCTTTCATTTTCAAGGAGTCAATAGAAAGACTTCGTGATAGCTGGTCTTTGGTCCCCACTTTTGAATGTTTTTTCCCCTCATTGAAGAAAATGAAACTAGGAAGAAAGTAAGAAGATTCGAATCAACTGAGGCCCCAAAATCCAATTTTTTTTTGGAATTATCCAAGAATTAGTCCGCTTACCCCAGACTTTTGGGCTTTTCTAAGATAATTCTACAAAAAACTTGGATTTCAGTCATAGTTTTATTCTTTTCCGATTTATCTCGTTGAGACAAATCAATAATTCACAATCCAATTATTTTTTTTTGGAATTATCCAAGAATTAGTCCGCTTACCCCAGACTTTTGGGTTTTTTCTTAGATAATTCTAAAAAAAACTTGGATTTCAGTCATAATTTTATTCTTTTCCGATTCATCTCGTTGAGACAAATAATTAATTCACAAAAGTTTGGTGTAAAATTAAAAAACACGAAAAAAACTTAAATAAAGGCAAAAAAAAAAAAGGCATTTTTTTAGATACAACTTGACCAAAAAGCATAGTCAACTTCATTAAAAATCACCCCGACTAAAAAAGAGATTGGGAACCAAAAATGATACGCGTACACCACACTTGGGTACCCCAGGTTCACACCAGCACATCTCAACTTCCAGATTTTAAACAAATCATTCGCGCGAATAGTTGGTAAAAAATCTGGAACGTCCAAAATCCTTTTGGACGGTTCACATGCTTTGGTGTGCACTTTTTTTTTTTTTTGTGTCATTTGACGTTCCTAATCTATTAAATGGGGGAGGGGGGAATGAGACTTTATCCGGGAATGCAGTGTGGGGCATCCAAGAGTTCTATCGCATGAGCTAGCCACCACATGCAATGCTAGTGTGCACTTGGGGAGAAATTTTTTTTGGTGCAAGTAGGATATCATCTAACGTGATGCCCCTTCGGCACATTGGGGCCGTCCAAAAGTGTGTTGGATGGTCCGGATTAAAACACTTTCTCTCGTCTTTCTCTCTTCAAATCCAGAGGAGAGAGAGTGTTTTAATCCGGACCGTCCAACACACTTTTGGACAATCCGGATGTGCTGAAGGGCACCACGTGGTACCTTACTTGCCCCTAAAATTTTCTCGCACTTGGGGTACCCAAGTGTTGTGTATTCATAGACGCGTTGATTAGGAACGCCCCTGAATGCGGTCTCAGTTGGGAAACAGTCTAAAAAATGACATTCAGAGTTCCAACCAGAAGTTTGAACAACCGTTGTCCTACTTCACGCGTTTGAATGGACAGTCTTCAATGTTGGAGTGTCCAAGGATTAATTGTACGAACATTGAACTGCATTTGGTATGACTACAAAAGTAGTATTTTCCGTTCACACCATGCGACTTTTCTTGTGCCTTTTTCTAGGGTCCTTCACCCTAGAATCTATTCCTACCAGCAATCCACCACAATTCCACTTGTAGACAATCTTGGGCCTAGTTCATTTTTTGGGGTAAATCTTGGGGGGTTCATAAACCATCTTATAGGACAAGTTTTACCTCTATGAGAGATTTACAGGCCGGTACAAAAATTGGGGATATCTTCCCTCCCGCTCCAGCCCAATGCTGAAAAGTACCAATAAGGATGCCGGCTAATTTTTTACCCAAAATATCCCCACTTTAATGCGCGTGTCTTCCCATACAACTTTTACCCTTCCACTTACACTTAAAAGCTGGCATACACTTTTGTTTCTTGCAATAGGTTCAGAAAGTCATGGGGTGGGTGGGTTTTAAATGCAATAATTTCAGAATTTATGAAAAAGGTAATTACTGGCAATGGGTACAAAAAAGTCAGAACGTTTTTCGAAAATGATTCGCGTACACCAGGATGCATACCCCACTTGCACACCAGCACATCCCGACCGTCCAAAAGCTTTTTTCGACGTTTGAGATTTGAAATGAATTCTTACCGGTAAGAATTAACTCTTACCGGTAAGAATTTATTTCAAATCCAGATCATTGATTCTTGAAATGGACGATCGGGATGTGCTGGTGTGCATTTGGGGTGCGCGTATGTGGTGTGCGCGTAGTAGCGTTCATTTTACTGGGTGGGTGACCATTTTTGAACAAGTCAGAAAGTCTCTCTTTCTCTCTCTCTATCTGTTCCATATTTTTTGCCCCTACAAAGAAAAAGGGCAAAAAAATACAAAGACATGACACTTATTGGCAATCACCACTGCCATGACACGGTAAAAAATAATTCCCAATAGATGGAACCATCAATTAAAAGGTCTGAAATGTCCCTCTATGAATTGAAGCCTAACACTCCACCCCTTACCCCTTTTCCCTAACCCCTGCCACTGCCTGAATGGGTTAAATTGCACCCATTCTCTCTCTACTTCTTCCTGACTCCATTCTATCTCTTCCCAACCCAACTCATTCATGGAACCGAGTAAAAAATTTCTCCCTCCCAAAAGCTCTCTCTCTCTCTCTGAATGAAAAAAATGAAAAAACAAAAAAGCGTGGCACCTTGAGTGAATTGACATTGCACCATTACTCCATAAATCAAAATTTTTATTGTGAAAAAAATAACCATTGCTCCTAAATGAAAAAATGTTGCACATTGAGTAAATTAATATTGCACCCTCTGAAAATAACCATTGCTCCTTAAATCAAACTTTTATTTTGGAAAAATAACCATTGCTCTTTAAATGAAAAAAAACGTTGCACCTCACGTGGATTAACATTGCACCCTTTGATAATAACATTGCACCCGAATGAGAAAGATTGAGTTGCCGTATGATGTCTAAATTTGATTTCTTTGTTTTGAGAAAAATGATCATTTCTCATTAAATTAAACAATATTGCACTTGGAGTGACTTTATATGGCAACCTCTAAGAATAATATTGCACCTGAATGAAGATAAAAAAAAAAATCTTGCTCCTTTTATGAAACTACACTATTGCACTCATATTAAATACAGTTGCACTCTAAAATAAAACTATGGCACCCCATCTGGACTGAACTGGGTGCAATAATTTTGACACAAGAAGCAACACAAACGCATGGAAGGTGCAATACAATGGGACACAAGAGTGCATTGGTGGAAATCTCCAAATTTTTCCTGATGGCTTTTCAGCTCCAAATTAATCACCATTGACGTCCTTTTTGGAGCTTTCTCTTTGTACCAGCTCCAGATCTACATTTTCTTTACCTTTTACATCTTTTTGTATATTTAAGCAAATGCTTCCAAACAACAAATCCATTGACAAACACCATCAAAATTCTGATTCCAATTTCCTTTGCACAGTGAAGGTGATACATATATATATATGGTTCTGCTTCTTATCCGGACTTTTGATCCAAATTTTTTTTTGACAATCCGATCCGTCCAATGTGTTCAGAAGGTGTTTTCAAGGGTCCTCGCGGAAAATCTTCAAAAACAAATACCGGGAAGGACTTGATCCAAGCAGTTTTCGCAAAAATATATAAATACAGTTTTTGCGAAAACTGCTTGGATCAAGCCCTTCCCGGTATTTGTTTTTGAAGATTTTCCGCGTGGACCCTTGAAAACACCTTCTGAACACATTGGATGGATCGGATTTTCCAAAAAAAAATTGCAACTAAAAAAAACCATTTTTTTCTTATGTCTATGCTCAACAATTGGGTTTATCACTTCTCAGATGCATAAAATTAGGGCTTCCAATCACCATGTCTGGCTCTTACTCTCACTGTCTTGCTCAACGCCTCACCTTTCTTCCCTCTCGCTCCTAATTTAGGGATAGATACCAGTAAGTTGTTGAGTTTGAGATTAGCCTGAGCTCGATCGGCGAAGAGCTCGGCATTCGTAGGTTCCATAGCAATGGCTTGATAGTGGAGGTCAGCGACCAATTCGATGTGGTTGTCAATGAACACCTCTTTTACCTTAGTTCCGAGATCAGCCACCATGAGAGAGACGTTGATTTGGGGGTGGAATTCTTCACAGAGTTCTGCTGATCAGGATTAGTCTCTTGCATTTCATTGTTGCTTGGATCAAATTAAAAGAGACAGAAGAGACAGAGAGTAAAAGTCTTCTTGGTAGAATTCTTCCTCTGAGAATAGTAGTCTTGCTTTGATAATGAAGCAAAAATGAGGAGTGTATAAGGGAAAAGGTGAAAATTAAGGCAATGAAAACTGCCAGAGCAGATCTGTGGCCAATCTTCATAGCTTGTAGCAGAGTAGTGTTTGGATGGAGAGAAAATAATACTAATGCAATTGAGGGTTATGGATAGAAGTTAAGCTGTTGCAAATGTGGAACTGATTGATCCTATTCGAAGCTGATCCTCCTCTTCTATACATAGAGATTAGAGAAATAGAAGATGGTAATGCAATGCCTACTTGTAGCTTGTGCCAAGTCTGATAAACCATGTGAAATTTTATTATTATAATTTTTTTTTGGTAAAGGCATTAATGTACTATTTATTTATTTTTTGATAACCGGATGTTTAGGTCAGCTTGCGCTCATCTCGACTAATTTCTGGGACCTTGGATGTAACGACCGGGCATAACCCCAATTGGCCGCAATAATTTTGTTGGAAAGGAGAATTGAACATGAGATATTAGGTTAGGTGGGAGCAAACCAAAGGTTTCAAGTCAAATTTACTTTGCCAACCCCTAGGGATTTACTATTATGTTATCAGTTGAAGATTACTTTGACCAACGAACATAAGAGTTAAAAAGATTCCAGCACACCAATTTTAGATCTGAATTATACCGTCTTTTTTATGTGCAACTTAATAAGTCGGAACTTGGGAAATTAGAGCAGATTATCATGTGCAATTTAATTGACTACTGTATTATATAGGAGTATATTTGTCCACTTCCACGCAATCCTCTCAAGGACACCACCCTCAATAACATGTCTCATTTGACTTAGACTTATGTCACATGCCCCCAAATAAATCACCACCCTTTTTTTTTTCGTCCTAATAATTGCGTAATTAAAGCTTTTTTTTTTTCCTTTTCCTAAGCCAATTAATAAGGATAAGGAGGCGTTGATCGAAACGACTCAAAACCTTGGATCTGATTTTTGACCATCCAAACCATTTAAACCATTTGGTAGTATGCCGTAAACCACGTACTAGGCTACCTTGTTTCTTAAATTCTTGTCCATGAAGAAAAACAAAAACCGCTAAAAGTTGACTGCGAACTTTCATTTTCCATCACTCACCCATAATCTTCTATGGAAAATCCCCTTTTTTTTTCACCATTTTTCATTGGGAAAATTTACAATATCAAAAATACTCCAAAACTTACAATTTTTTCAATATCAAAAATCCCAAAGTTCACTGATTTTCTGTAGAGCAGAAGGAGGAATGTGAGGTTATTAAGGAGGTGCTTACTAAATACAAGAATGCTTCGGGTCAGTTGGTTAATGTGCATAAGTCAGCAATCAGTTTTAGCTCTAACACTAGCGAAGCAACGAGGAGGGAGTGTAGAGGAATTCTAGAGTTTGCAAATAACCCGGAGGGTTCGATGTACTTGGGGCTGCCTTACTTTATTGGGCGATCAAAAAGGGCTGCCCTAAAGTATGTAAAGGACAGAGTGGTAGCAAAAGCGAAAAGTTGGAAAGGGAAAGTGATGAACGCAGCTGGAAAAGAGGTTTTGCTGAAATCCGTCTTGCTAACTATGCCTACTTACGTTATGGGATGTGTCAAGATGCCGGTTAGTCTCTGCAAAGAACTTGGTGCACTTATGGCGAATTTTTTCTGGAGTGGTTCTGAAGATACAAGGAAGATTCATTGGTTAAGTTGGGAGAGGCTCTCAGAGGTGAAGGGTAAGGGCGGACTTGGTTTTCGTGATTTTGAAGCTTTCAATCTTGCTATGCTAGCAAAGCAGGGGTGGAGGTTACTGCAAGGTGAGGAGTCGCTATTTTATAAGGTGTTTAAGGCTAAGTACTTCCCTAACACTTCTTTTTTGGAGGCGCAACCAAAACAATCAAGTTCTTGGGCTTGGCAAAGTATAATAGCAAGTCGAGAGGTGATCGCAAAAGGCTGGCAGTGGAGAGTGGCTGATGGTAGGAGTATTAATATTTGGCATGATCCATGGCTAATGGATCCCCTGTACCCAAAAATCCTAACCCCAAACCCCCATGACGAGAGATGGATGAAAGTTAGTGACTTGATTGGCGAGCATGGATGGAAGGAAGATGCTGTGAATAGCTTGTTCATAGGGCGGGATGTCGAGCAGATCTTGAGATTGCCAATCAGCCAGTCTGGATTGGGGGATAGACGAATTTGGAGAGGCACTTCGCAAGGAAAATTCACAGTTAAATCAGCTTATGTGCTTGCAAAGGAGTGGGTACAAAGTCAAAGACGGAGTGCAAACTTACGTGGGCAATCTAGTGGGGAGCAAGAGGACGTGGAACAATGGAAGAGAATATGGCACATTAAAGCTCCTATGAAGATCAGATTTTTTATTTGGAAGTGTTTGCAGAATATTTTGGCTTTGAACAATAACCTCTACCATAGAAAGCTTCCAGTTGATTGCTTGTGCCCTGTGTGTGGTTTGGAGCCAGAGACTGTGGACCATATGCTGTTTCGGTGTGATAGAGCGACAAAAACATGGCTACTCTCACCATTTAGATTCAGACCAGAGGAGATGAGGATAGCCAAGTTGCAAGAGTTATGGAGTAAGTTGGGAAAAATCGAAAAGAATGCAGAGAAGTGGGAGACATTGGGTTTGTTGGCGTTTGTATGCTGGAATATTTGGAAGGCCAGAAACGAATGGGTGTTCAGAAGGGCGAGAGCGGATGAGACCAAATTATTTCAAATGCAATGGCGGAGTTTCATGAGTTCTGTGAACAGGATGAGGATTTCGGTCATGGAGGCACGACACAAGTAGAGGGCAGCAGTCCACAATGGGACCCACCAGACTCGGGTTTGATTAAGGTGAATGTAGATGGAGCTTTTTTGAAGGAAACGGGTAGAGGAGGAGTGGGGTTGGCATGGAGGAATGACCAAGGGAATCTGTTGCGAATGGATGCTATTCCCATTCCGAAAGCCCATTCACCAGAAATGGTGGAAGCTTTGGGTTTTCGATTAGTGTCGAAGACGATTTTTGAGATTGGAGGCTCCAATTACATTTTGGAAGGCGATGCTCAAAGAGTGATCAAGATGCTACAGGGAATTAATCCTACCAGTGCTAACTTGGAAATCATCATCCAGGATACTCTTATTTTTGTTGATTTGATTTCATCTTTGTCTTTTAATTTTGTTTCTCGCAATTGTAATAGGGTGGCTAATGCTTTAGCCAAGTATGCCCTAAGTATTGATTGTCCTGTTACTCAAGTTGGTGATTTTCCGACTTGGGTCCAACAGGAAGTCTTTTCGGACTCTTAGTTTTCCGTATGCAATAAAGTTTTAACGATTGACAAAAAAAAAAAAAAATCCCAAACTTCAATTTTTTCATTGGGAAAATCCCCCTTTGACCTCAATATAAAAAATAGTCCAAAACTTACAATTTTTTCAAGCGTACTCCCAAACTTCAATTTCGTAATAAAAAAATACTCCTTCTGTCTGCATCCATTTGGCAACTAACGGGATTTGCTGACTTGGAGCTTAACAGACCCAATAAACCGTTAAATGACCCAAAACGACGTCGTTTTGGGTTTTTTTTTTTTTTTTTTAAAAAAAAAAAAACCCTCCTTCCTCCCCAATTCTTGTGGCACTCTTCACCAAACTCCATTACTCTCTCCATCACTGTCCTCCGTCCCGCAAAGTTTGTCACTTTCACTATTCCAGCCCTATGAAAAAATTGATTATTTCTTTTAATCTGTAATGTTTTGTATAAGCAATATGGATCTCGTTTGATAGATTTCAATTAGATCTTTCGAACAAAGTTTTGAAAATCACATAAAACGTTATGAATTGAAAGATATAGGCAATTTAAAAATGACACGCACTCCCGAAAGTGTCAAATTTTGCGGGACGGAGGGAGTATTTCTCTCTCAACTAATCAGATAAAATTTACATACATGTATACGAAGAGAGAAAATTCGGTAACCATCGAGTCAATTTTTGAGTCTTTGAGAATCGGCGTCGGAAAACCTTCATTGCCGCCCGAAATCAAACCTTCTGAGTCTTCGAGAATCGAAGTAATCCAGTATGCCCATTAACTCTCATTATCTGGCCCAAACTAGAAAAGCCCGAAGCCCCACTATCAACCAACGCCTTCAAAGCCCTCGTCCACAGCCCAACCTCTTCCTTTCCTCCGCCGCCGTCCACCACCGCACCACCACCTCTGCCTTTGTCCGACAGCCAAACATCGCTATCTCAGCCCTAACCAGTTTCCCTCCTGCAGATCGGATCGCCTCCGTTCAAGTCCTGGCTCAGACCCGACCTGTCCTCCCAATAGACCCGACCCCTTTCTCTCTCTCTCTCTCTCTCTCTCTCTCTCTCTCTCTCTCCTCTATGAATTGGGGGAGGTTGTGTAATGAATCTAATGACCCTAATTTTTTTTTCAAAATAAAAATTAGTTTATTGATTTTACTTTTACTTAAATTATTTTTGGGTCTAAAATTATTTTGTACTAGTATTCTAGTATATTTATACTACTAGATTTTACTCCCATTAATTCCTAGATTTTTCCTAGACTTCCTAGGATTCTCTCCATAAATAGAAAGATTGAGAGGAAATTGCAATTTCCTTGGAAGCTTCCTAATTACTTAGTCACTAAGAATATGTACATTATAAATGTATATGTAATGCCCAAGAATCCCTTAAAGTTAAACCTATAATTCTCTCATTAAATTAGGGAATAAACCTAAGATTTCCTTAGATTTTCCTAGCCTATTAGGCTTATGCCTATTTGTGTACACTTGTGTGTATAACTAGCACCCAAAACTCTATTTAGTAGGGTTTTTCTCCCCTTATAATTGAGGGAATATATTCTCTCATTAATAAGAAAATATATTCTTATTCTTTCATTAAAATCCTAGATTTTCTAGGATTATATAGCCCTAATTAGGCATGTGCCGCCTAACTATTTTCTAGCACCCAAAACTCTCTAAAACAAAGATGGCCATGCAAAATTATACACTACTTAGAGCCAAGGAAACTTCATAGAAAGTTCATGCCATTAAAACCCTAGATTTTTACCATTAAACCCTAAGGTTTTCACCTAGATTTTGTGTACTAAACCCTAGGATTTTATTCTTTTCTAATCTCACAAAATCTTGGCAATTAAAAAGGTACACATGGGATGTGTTTGGCAGGCCATTTGGAGGGGGAGGAAGAGCCCAATCTTTGCCTATAAATAGAGAGCCTTGCTCTCATTTGCACTCACACCAAAGAGCTCTCAACTTTTCTTCTTAAGTTCTTGTGTTCTTCAACCTTGTTCTTCCCCTCCACCACCAAAAACCACCACTCTCTTCCACCAACAACCACCCTCCAATCCAAAATAAGTAGGAAAGATAGTAGCTTAGTTGTTCGTAGTCCAAAGCCCAGAGTCCAACCTAGCTTGTCGGCTTCCGATTAACACCCGGAAATTGAGGTAGCTTTCCTAACCAAACTTTAAGTAAACTTTTCCTTCCTACTTTTTGATTAGTAAATTTTTATACCGTTATAATGATTGCATTACTTCTAAAACTTTCCTTAAAGTTGTTTTAAATGCATTTTTCCGGAAAGTTAGTTTCTAATTAGAAAGCTTACGGTAAAAAGTTAGTAACTCTTAAAGTGACTTTTTCATAATCATACGTAGTTGTTATAATGATCGAGTTGAGATTGACTTTTGAAAATACGCAGTTATAATGCCCGAGTGAAAATCGACTATTCGAAATTACGCCGTTATAATGCCTGACAGATTTTTGGAAAATGAGATTGATTAACTTTTCTTAAAGCAACTTCAAAATGTTTTGACCGTATTTGGACTATGAGATAACCCAAGGCTAACACCCTTGAGGGTCTGTCAAAAGGACAAGCTTCGCGTTGTCTAAGAAAGGAATGGTGATTCTAACTAAACTCGTCTGACCATCCGGCCTGGGACTCTCCTGGTTATCTCATTTGTCTAGAGAAAGTCACCAAAGAAAATAGATTTTTATGAATGATTTTGTAATCAATTAGTAACGATTTTCTATTAGACCTAGATTGGTTTTAAAAAGGATAGCGCGTAGGAAAGCTGCTATTTTATGTGACACATTTATCGAGAAATGATGCATTGACACGGAATGAGTTTGATAAATCATACTGCATGATCACATCACGATACAATATCGACACGACACAATTTACGAGATAGATGGAAATGAAAATGAGAAAAGAGATGACAACGAAAATGGATTGATTGAATAGATGGAAATGAAAATGATAGTGCAACTTTAGCGCCGCCCATCATGATGTTGAGGTTCCATGATGTGGTTAGGGCTAAGGAATACGGTAGTGCCGCCCTTCATACTGTTGAGGTTTCCGCGATGTGGTTAGGGCTAAGCGTGTACAACAACGTAGTGGATAAGGCTTTGTATCATGATGTTAAGGTTCCGTGGTACAAGGTGGCCGGGTTGTATCATGTTGTTGAGGTTTCGTGATACAATACAGTTGAAACTATGTTCGTGTGTGACGGGGGTGGACGAAACTTTGTATCATGCTGTTGAGGTTCCATGATACAAGGTAGCCGGGATCTCGAGCGGAAAGGTTGGTGACCGTTAGAAAGGGGAAGTAGAACGGGGCAATAACTTTCTAGTGATGGGAGATATTGATATGGATGAAAATTTGAAGAAGAATGCCGACACTGAAAAGATACTACAAGACACTGTTTTACTGCGCATGTTATACTCTGATCTGCATTAACACTAACATATTTGCACTCATGAGATATACCATTTTGTTATAAAGCTTGCGATACTTTACATGTCATATATATATATATATACAGTCCACTTCCCCTCCAAACTCCCTTAACTTGTTAAATTCCGAACCTCATTGATCCCGATCGAATTTCGATGTTCCGAACCGTCCAACGTGTTTAAAAGGTGTTTTTAGGGTCCCCGCGAGAAATCATCAAAAAAAAATACCAGGAAGGGCTTGATTCGAGCCGTTTTTCACAAAACTGTAACGGTTCGGATCATCGAAATTCGATCAGGATCAATGAGGTCCGTAACTTAAGAAAATCCGAGAGTTTGGAGGGGAAGTGTGGTGTATATATATATAAAGTTTCCTGTGAGGGTTCCCTCACAAAAAAAGTGCGGGAAAAAAGTTGTGGGTCGTTGGATCTTATGCCCTACACGCGATCCAACGATTGACAACTGTTTTCCCGCATTTTTTTTTGTGAGGGAGCCCTCATAGGAAACTTCTTGTATATATATACAAAACTAAAGGCCGCAAAACCTCCGGCTGGCGAATCAACTAAATGAACTGATCAAGCCCTTACCAATATTCAAATGAGTTGATTTTTTACAAGTAATCTTAAAATCATATTTTAAATAAATTAAACGGCTCCAATCATTCGTGTGAGGTTCACAAAAAAAATTTGTGTCAAATGTTGTGTTATTCGTTGTGTTAACGGAACCGCCCCCACATATATATATATATATATATATATATATATCTAGAATTGTTGATTAAGGTTTGGGTAGAACTGTCTGCTGAGCGTTTTCGCTCATGGTGTTACACTTATGTAAACCTGGCATAATATCACAAATTTTTTTTCCGGTAAACCAAGCTTGAAAATAAAAGGGGGCTAAACGGATATACAGCCTACAAGGGGTATACCCCACGGAGAACAAAAACAAAAGAAAACAAAACAAAAAAATTGGGGAAGGCCAAAAGGCTACAAAGGGAGAATAGGGATAAAGTGTTTCGGACCCATCTAAGAGAGGGAGCAGAAACACTTATAATAGAAGAATGGCAAATGGAATGAACCATTGACTAAGTTCATAGTCAATTATAAGTGACATGATTTCAAAACAAACCCAGAACTAAATGACTAACTTTCACTATGCAACATTCTGCAAATCTTCAAGACTTCCAAAACCTAACATCCAAAACCTGATCTTCAAACCATGATTGGCAAGCATCCATTAGTGATCTCTAGGCACACCTGCTATTGGAACTCAGGCTGCCTTCATTTCAATCGAGCAAAAACTGGACAATAAAAATGGTAGCTGTGGCACCAAATACGGGAGGACAACCCCCTCCCCAAAGGGTATCATACATCGCCAAAGGACATCCCCCCAAGGCTAGGCCATCAACAACACCCAGAGGCATATAGCCAACGGATTCATCTATGGGCATTCAAACAATTCAAGAACGATAACTTACAATGGGGAGAATTTAACAAAACAGTAGCAGTAACAGGAAGACAAACCCTCCTTAAAAAATATGGACATAATATCGTATCCAATGTGCTAAGTACAACAGGTCAGAAGCTCAGGAGCAGCAAACATAGTACCACTGAGTAAAATCTATGAGCTATTATTCAGATCAAACATAATGGAGTTCCATGAAGGAACAAATAACAATTACCACAAAATAGGAGCAGCAAAAGGACAAAGCCCAGTTACCACAGAACAGCAGTAAGCAGTTGGAAAAAATTGGGCATGACATCTGGGTATAAAGGACAGTTACCACAGAATAGGAGCAGCAAAAGGATGTTCTACTTTCACAAAATGAAGTTCCAATAAGGAACAAAAGGTCTGCAGCACATAGCAATAGAGATGGGACCTCTGGGTTAAGAACAATACCCAGAAAATATATGCACAGAACCAACAAATATATGTACAGATCCCAGAAATGCAGAGGGAACTGAGAATCAACAACAAAAAATAATAGATCAACAGACCCTGGATTTATGAGCTCACACACTACTTACTCCCTCAAAAGTCTCGCTCTCCCACTCTACTTTTCACACAACCAGGGCCTGTGGTGCCTTACGCCCTCAAACTCACACACCTCCATGTATATGTAATGGAGAAAAGTAAGGGAGAAAAGTAATCCAAAGCATCCAGTGGGCATTTAATCTAATGTACCTGCAATCACACGCAAAGCCCAACTGGGTGACTAGTGGTTCTAGTGAGCAAAATACATGCCAAACACCTGCATGAGTTCAAGTGTGGACATTGCACAACCTGCAAAACACACTGCCCCAATTGGGGGATTAGTGAATCTCAAAACTTTGCTATCCATGTAAGACTATTGGGGAACCTGTTACAATGAAATACATCAGTGTATCTGTTGAAATGGAGACAAATAAACATAGGGGCAGCATGCTTTGCTTTCCAGTTCAACATGTACCTTTGATTATCTTAAATGTTCCAAGCCTCAAGAAGTGAAATAGCTCTTGTTGGGATTTTGTGAAGGGACAGTAATCTACACCTAATTTCAGAGCAGATCTTGTGCACCAAAGAAGGCACACTGAGCTGGATATTTTGGAACTTCCTGAGATTTCTCTCAAGCCAGATGTGGTACAGGGAGACTGTAAAAGTCAATTTGACCAGAGTACTCTTCAAATCTTTCCTCTTAATAGAAGAGAGGAAATTAACAAGATTTGAGAAGGATTGGGGTTGCCATGTAAGCTGAGATTCTGTGGGAGATAGCATCCCAAACTTTATTTGTAAAGGGGCAATTAAAAAACAAATGGTCATGATTTTCCTCACCAGGGAAAAAATTGCAGTAAGAAGTGGTCTTAATGCCAAATAGAACTAGCCTATCCTCAGTAGATAGTCTGTTCTGCATGGCAAGCGAGCTAATAAGGCTGCACTTGGGAATATGAGAAGGGAACCAAACTACATGGCTCCACCCAATTGTGGGAAACTTGACTCTAAGCTGATCCCACAATGAAGAGATGGAAAACAGTCCAGTCTTAGTGAGAGTCCATACACAAGAGTCAGTATTTGTGGAGTTGTGGTTAGTGAGAGGAGGTAAATGAGACCTGATCTCATTCAATTCTCAAGTTTGGGTGATTGGGAAGTTCCATTGGTTAGATGTACGCAAAATGGTAGAGACCTTGGCATCATCTGGTATACCAGAATCATAAACAATACGATTGCCAAATTTCCCAACTAAAGGGCCAGAGGGATGCCAATTGTCATACCAAAGGGATGTAGAGTTGCCATCACCAATCTTATATATAATGAAAGACTGAATGAATGGACGTAATTGGAGTAACTTTCTCCAAGTCCAAGATGGACTACTGAGAATTCTGACCTTCCAAAAGCTTTTACCCTTGACTAAATAGGATTTCACCCACTGACACCACATGGATTGCTCCCCTCCAGAAATGATAAACCATATGTGCTTAGCCAAGGCATCCTTGTTCCAAATTTGTACGGATTTAAACCCTAACCCTCCTTCTTTTCTGGAGGAATAAAGATGCTCCCAGGAGACTTTGGCACCAGAGTGCCTAAGGTCTGAACCAGTCCAGAAGAAGGATCTAAGGATGGCCTCAACTTCCTTAACTACTTTCTTAGGGAGCAAGAAAATGGAGGACCAATAAGTTTGCATTGAGAATAACACAGACTTAATCAATTGAATCCTCCCAGCATATGAGAGATACTTGTTTGCCCAAGATTTAGTACGACTTGTGATTTTGTCAATGATTATCTTGCAATTAGAGTATTTAAGTTTAGTGGAGATGAGAGGGACACCAAGGTATCTCACAGGGAGAGTGCCTTCTTGAAAACCCAGTTTCTCAAGGATTGCTTGTTTGTTAGAAGTGGATACACCAGAAAAGAAAATGTTTCTCTTGCCTGGATTGGGTGATAGACCAGACAGGGCCTTAAATTCAGAGAGAGCTTCTTGAATGCAGTGAATAGAGTCCAAGTCTCCCTTACAGAAGATCATGAGGTCATCTACAAAACATAAATTGATTATTTTTGTTTTCTCACATCTCCAGTGAAAGTGAAAATTGGGACCAAGTGATTTCTCCTTGAGAAGCTGGGTGAGTATCTCCATGACAATGACAAAAAGATACGAGGACAAAGGATCACCTTGCCTTAATCCTTTTTGCCCCTTTATGGACCCTGTGGCCTCACCATTTATACTCAATGTGTAGTTGGCAGTGGTTATACAAGCTTTAATCCATTGGATCATTTGGGGATGGAATTTCATTGAAGGAAGAATGTCCCGAAGGAAGTCCCACCTAACATTGGCATATGCTTTCATAATATCAACCTTCAATGCACATTTGGGAGAAGGAGAATGTTTATGATAATCTCTCATAAGTTATTGAGTCAGAAAAATGTTTGTCAGCAATTCTCCTTCCCTTGACAAACCCTGATTGCACAGGATCAATGAGATGAGGAAGCACAACTTGGATCCTTTTAGCAAGGATTTTAGCTATGCATTTATATATTGTGTTACAACAGGAAATGGGCCTATAGTCCCCCACCTTGGAGGGGTTGGGAACCTTAGGGACAAGAGCCACACTGGTTGAGTTAGCCTTTGTGAGAAGTCTGCCAGATCTGAAGAAATTTCTTACAGCAGAAGTGACATCATGCTCAACCACATCCCAAGTTTTTTGAAAAAAACTTGCATTGTACCCATCAGGGCCAGGTGCTTTGTTAGGGTTGAGTGACATGAAAGTTTCCTTGATCTCAAGATTTGAAACCTCAACAACCATAGCCTTTCTCTGAGAGTCCTCAAGTCTGGATCTGATTAGCTGATTGACTCTAGAAGTGCCAAAGTAGCCAGTGGAATGGACAGAACCCAAGAGATTAGTATAAAATGTAACAAATGTAGATTTAATTTCACTGGGATCATGAGTGATTGTGTTATCAGGAAGGACCAAACTGGTGATACTCCTATTTCTATTGTGTGATATGGATTTAAAGAAATAGGAGGTGCATTGGTCCCCAGACTTGAGCCAAAGAATCCTAGACTTCTGCTTAGCAAAACTTTCTTCAGCTCTAGCTAGAGAAAGATATTGCTTACACAGAAGTCTGTCTTGGGCCTGTTTGATAGAATCAGTGGGATCATGACCCAAATCCCTCTTGACATCATCAAGCTCCTGCTTAGCAGCAACAGTTCTTTTGGATATGTCACTGAAATCCCTAGTATTAAGTTACTTAAGATCTCAGACTACAAACATAGGATTACCAATGATAACCCTTCTCCACACTTTCTGGACAGTAGATAAGAAAGTAGGATGATTAGCCAGAAAATTGAAGAACTTAAAAGGTTTCTTAGTTCTCCTGGGATCAGGGTTAACAAAGACCACAGTAGGGGAATGATCAAAGATTTCAGGGGAGGGAAAATGAGCATTGGAACAGGAAGTTTTGATCCATTGCTCATTGACCAGGACCCTATCAATCTTAGTAGAGATGTAGCTAGTGAGTAGGGTCTTGTTTATTAGACCATGTGAAGTGACAGCCAGAGTACTGAAGATCCTCAAAGTCATTTGTAACAATACAATCATTGATCTGCGACTCTGACGTATTATGTCAGACTATCAGTATGAACAGGAGGAGTATTATGGCTTGGAGCAATTCGGAACCGCATGAGCTGCCGAGATGGGGAATTACCAGACCAAGGGCTAAGAGAAGCCGTAGATCCCACCCGATTAGAATAAATATATTTTGGAGGATATGGTTATTCAGATGTATTCAGACTTATTTCTATTAATTGTAATATTATTAACGTTTCAAAAATTTGGGGCGTTACAGGTTGAAGAAACAATTTTTTTTTAAACAGGCCCAAAACGACGTCGTTTTGGGTCATTTAACGGTTTATGGTGTCCGTTAAGCTCCAAGTCAACAAATCCTGTTAGTTGCCAAATGGATGCAGACGGAAGGAATAAGCTTGGGAGTATTTTTTATATTGAGGTCAAAGTTTCGGGGGTTCTTTGAAATTTTCCCTTTTTCATTTACAACCTTCTCCAAAATTAGAGTGGCCTCCAAGATTTTGCATTTTCTTTATCTTTTTAATTCTAATAAAGACAAAAACATCACAGAAATTACTCCCTCTGTCCCAATTTTATAATCCCTTTTGGAAGTTTGTGCCACTTTTCAAAGTGTTATATCTTATAATCTACAATGTTTTAGGTGATTTTGAACACTTTGTTTATTAGATTAAATCAAGATCTATCAAACAAGATCCATATTGCATATAAAATGTATTACCGATTGAAAGATATAATCGTTTTTTTATCCGGTTAAGATAGAACGAGGGACTATAAAATTGGGACGGAGGGAGTATTTGTTAAGCAGTTGGAAGAGTCGAATTCCTGACATTTACAAAGCCATCCGCGCTCAAAATTTTCTCTCATGTATTATTATATTATTTTTCGATTGGTTGTAATATATATCGATAGTTATGACATTATTGATTCATTTATCCCTCAGTAATGACATCTAATTTGTTTTGACCAAATCCTACGTAGTGGGTCTGTCAATGGACCGGATTGAATCCAGATCTGATCGGATAAATCCGAATCTGATATTTCCGATCCGATAGTCCGAATCCGGAAATGTAGTAGATCATGCGTAGCAGCGTAGATATGCAATTAGTATATCTATTAAGGATCTGGCTCCTCTCTAGTAATGAAAGAGGATCTTATTTTGACATTGTAGAAATGATGATTAATAATGTTTTCTTTGTTTTATTAAATTGGGCCACTTAGCCAAAAATTCAAAACATTTGACATTTTTAAAGGGAAGGACAAAGAACTTTTGAAATCGAACATAAAAACAAAAAATATTTGACATTTTTAAATGGAAGGACAAGGAACTTTTGCAATCGAACATAAAGACAAAAAAAATTAGTAAAATGTTACTAATTTTTAAAAGTTATAATTTCGAACATAAAATTAAAAAAATCACCACCCAATCTCCGGCCGACCACCATCCCACCTCCGGCCGACCACTTCCGGCGACCAAAAAAATTAGTGAGATGTCACTAATTTTTAAAAATTCTAATTTCGAACATAAAATTAGAAAAATCACCACCCAACCTCTGGCCGATCACCACCCCACCTCTTGGCCGACCACTTCCGGTAACCAAAAAAATTAGTGAGATGTTACTAAAATTTAAAAATTCTTATTTAGAACATATAATTAAAAAAAATCACCACCCCACATCCGGCCGACCACCACCCCACCTCTGGCCGACCACTTCCGGCGACCAAAAAATTTAGTAAGATGCCACTAATTTTTAAAAATTTTAATTTCGAACATAAAATTCAGAAAAATCACCACCCAACCTCCGGCTGGCCATCACCCCACCTCTTGGCCGACCACTTCTGGCAACTAAAAAATTCGTGAGATGTCACTAATTTTAAAAAATTCTTATTTCAAACATATAATTCAAAAAAATCACCACTCCACATCCAGCCGACCACCACCCCACCTCTGGTCGTCCATTTCCGGTGACAAAAAAAATTAGTGAGATCTCACTAATTTTTAAAAATTCTAATTTCGAACATAAAATTCAAAAAAATCACCACCCCACATCCGGCGGACCACCACCCCACCTCTTGGCCGACCACTTCTGGCAACCAAAAAAAATTAGTGAGATGTCACTAATTTTAAAAATTCTATTCTCGAACATATAATTCAAAAAAATTAGTGAGACATAAAGAGTGTATATATTGATCTTTTTGGATGTCATATCTATGTTTAAATCGTAACTCTATCCCTGTCGACAATCATATGCCATCTCTTCAAAACTTGAGTAAAGCGATCCTCTAGAACATCACTCGGTACGCAACCGTCCCTTGGTCTCGGGTGGACCCATGTCCATTCATTTATGAGCATGCATTGGACGGGGGCAATGGAATTGTGGACTAAGAGATTGGGTTAAAGGGGCAAGAGGATGGGGCAGAGACAATACGGATGGTTGGGATTCTCTATGAAATTGTGACCAGAGGAACAATTGTTCATACCAGAAAATTAGTAGGGCCACTAAACGGGCAGTGTTCCTTTTGGTATTTTGGACAGACGTCATAAGTTCATAATTTATAATGGCATAATTAATAGGGCCACTTATTGTGTCTTTGTGTTTGATTGCAAATGTTCCTTGTCCTTCCCTTTAAATAGACAAAATATTGTGTCTTTAGGTTTGATTGCAAATGTTCCTTGTCTTTATGTTTGATTGCAAATGTTCCTTGTCCTTCCCTTTAAATAGGCAAAATATTATGTATTTATGACTAATTATTCCTATTAAGTTTTTAATTTTAAGTGTAAGTATAGACTGAATTCTTACACCTCTCCATCTTTACATGTCCTTTTATCTCCTTTTTTTTTTTTAATCTCCCCTCCCTCCTCTACTTCACCTTATAATGGCCTTTTAAAAGCATGATAAAAAACCTACGGTGAGAACAATCAAGCTACACATTGATACAAATAAACGTTCTTAAATCTTCATGGTGTGTAGGTCTACTAAATAAAATTCTAAAGATTGCCTTAATTGCATATGCTTCATCCCTTTGAACACGGTAGACAGTGCTCGATCTAATGGTGGCATTTATAATCCTTGATGGAAATTAATTTTGAGGGTCATTAATTACTCTTTGTGATATTGGCAACTATATATGACAAAGCCGTTCACTCTAGTATACAATTTGCGTTTATAATCTCTAACCATATATTTTCACCGAATCATAGTCTCAGTGATATATAGAAATTGAAAGTCGAGAACAAAATTTCATCTCTTAATTTAAAATTGAAATTTGCTAAAAGTGATAATCAACAAAGTGAGAGGAGAGTTCTAGAGAGAGAAGTGAGAAAGAGAGAAGTGGGCGGCGGCCCCTCCCCAGGTTTCGCCACTAGCGGCCGACTCACACCCCCTCCCCCTCCGCACCCCTTCCACCCACCTACCAGACCTCCCTTCCGACTTGCCGATCTTCTCTATGGCTGCACTTCTTTGGCATTTGGAGACTCCCCGTGGCGGACGATCCTCTCCGTTCCGATATGGGTGACCACGCCCGATTTTTGGACTAGGGGAGAGCCGGATTTGGGGTCTCCAGATCTGGACTCTTGATGATGTTGGCGGCGGCGACGGTGGGTAACAGCTCCGGAGACTTGCTCCGGCGTTCTTTAATTTTCTTCACTTTTTTTGTATTTTTTTGTTGTTAGTTTTGTAGGTGGTTTTGGCAGGCCGTTAGTTTTGCAGACGGTTTTGCGGCCTTTAGTTTTGTAGGTAGTTTTGGCCGGCGGTTTCACGGCTGTGGTTTTGTTTGCCGGTTTTGGCCGGTGGTTTTGTTTAATACAATTCTTCAACCTCTTTACCCAACCAAAAAAAAATATTGAAATTTGCTGGTGAACAAGCCTTTTAGGGTGTTAGTTTTAAAGAAGACATATATTTGGGGGATAAGTAATAAGAAGAATTGAGATAATGATGATGGAAAGATAAAGTTAATGTTCTTGATGAGCTCTTAAAATGAACAGTAAAGATAATTGGGGTGGATCCTGAAGTGGCTTGAAAATTGTTTAAATTGGACTCTCCAATCTATTTGATGTACTAGATAATCCAATTCTAATTTTATTGACCCTCGCATCATTCATCCTCGAGTCTCACTTGGATATTTATATTTTTCCAAATTGACTGTAAAATTCAACTCAACCAAATATTGGTAAGTATTTGATTTACAAATCCAACTATTGAATCAAAAGAATTTAAAAAAATAAACTTTAAGATCAAACTATACCAATATCTTTCAAATTTTGTTTAGTCTCATAGCGAAGGAACACCCAGCCTACTTTCCCAATTAAGACTGCAAAAAGGGAAAAATGAAAAACCCCAGATCACTAGTTTAATAATTTGCTAGTTTTAGATCTCAATAAAAAAAAAATTAAGGCTTATCTACTTATTTGGTCCCTATAAAATAGTCTTTGTTTCATTTTGGTCCTCATAAAATATTTTGTTTCAATTTTATCCTTACAATTTATAACGCACTTTAATGTTACCCTTTCCGTCAACAAGTGGACGGAAAATGCTTAGATGGATAACAGAGGCTGATGTGGAGGCTATTTGGCCAAGTGGGTACCACTCTCTCTCTAGCCTGCTGTGAGTTGCTCATTGCAGGAGGTGTTGTGCCCCAAAGTGACGTCATTTTGAGGCTTTTGATGAACTGGGTACCTTCACCGAGTTCATCCCCTTCCAACTTGAGCTCCCTCTTTCCCTCTGTCTCTCTCCGGTTCTTTCCCCTCCACTACCCAAAGCCCCAATGCCAAATGAAAATCAATCTCTCTCCCTGTCACACCCCGAAGTCCCAATTCGCAAATGATCAACATATGTTTTTTCGGATCCTAAATTTTCACCCCTCCTGCACCCTTGTGGTTGTATGGGTGTTCCCCCTTTCCTCTCTCTGAAACCCATGACCACGCCAAATGCTCTCATAACAATTGATTTTCGAATCTACACTTGAGATTTTCTTAGTAATTAATAAAGTAATGTGCAATCTGATTGCAAGGATTTGGCCTTTTACATTTTGAGATACAGCCACCTGTATCATCATTTTCCTTCCACTTGCTTCACATCTAAACAGTTTGGTTCTACCATTTCTAGTATTGGTTTGCTAATGTAATCGTGGAACACTGAGGAAGGACTTTGATATGGTCTATCTCTGACCTAGATTGAAGTGTGTCATAAACTGTAAGGTTTAAATTGAAACAAAATATTTTATGGGGACCAAAATGAAACGGAGACTATTTTATAGGGGCCGAATAAGTAGATAAGTTAAAAATTAATACCAATCAATAAATAAAACAATCACAAACAGATGAACATCAGATATACGTGGAAAACTCCTGAATGGGTAAAAACTACTGGAATGAATCAATGCACTAAACTCGTTGTGTAATTACAAGTAATCTTAATGATTTGAATCCTAACAATCGCCCCAAGACTTACTTGCTGAATCCACGTTCACTACACTCAGTGCGTTGACCGCCGCTGCCTTTAATACACAAGCCTTCTGTTTGCATCTTGGAAATCCACTGAAGGACTTTGTACTGCCTGGAATCATCCTTAGGGATTTTTCTCAAAGAGATTAAAAAGGATATTAAAACCTTGTAGACACCTCAATTTGGACCCTCTAGATACCCTAAAGTAGTGGCCGGTAGGCTCCCTGATGATGAAATAGATCGAAACGCCCCTCGGAAGCTTCAAACAATGCTCTTTATACCCAAAACCCAAAGTAATGAGTGGAGAGGTCCCAACATATATTAAGTGATCACCCATTCCACTCCTAAGCAATGTGAGACTCATGTTCTTAATAGGTCGACAAGCATGGCATAAAACCCTCGTAACCTGGCTCCTGAACCCAGGGGCAGATGCATGA
Source organism: Vaccinium vitis-idaea (assembly GCA_963854785.1). Taxonomy (NCBI): domain Eukaryota; kingdom Viridiplantae; phylum Streptophyta; class Magnoliopsida; order Ericales; family Ericaceae; genus Vaccinium; species Vaccinium vitis-idaea. Next base: position 28,116,691 of record OY978217.1, on the reverse strand, counting down.
TTTATTATCAGGGGGTCAAGTTTCTACAGTATATCCAATATTATACTAAACCAACAGATCAGAGGTAATCCGTAAGAATCATTTGGGCAATGTTGTAATGATTTCAAGTTACTTGGGGCAAAATATAGAAAATAATGTATAGGATATGGGGCAAAATTACCAAAATATCCAAAATTATATATACACGACGGTAGAAAATTTCAATCCAGAACATGGGTCGGCCCCTGCCTGAACCTAAGATAATATGGTGACGATGAACTGATAATAAAAACCATTTCTAAAAATGAGGTACGAGATTCATTCAAGTTCTGTTCCTCGGGTGGCAAACGTCAAACCCGGGTGGCGACTCCAAATCGAATGTGCTCTAGAGGGGTAGCCACAAATTTCTTGGAGATGTCTTTCATGCACAATGATTCACAGACTAATTATTTTCTCCAAGATTCAAAGCCAAGACTCCTTTGAATGTTTCTCCTTTCAAGAACGTGTTTGGGGCTACTCACATATGATTGGTGCCCTCCAAACCCTAACAGACGATATATTTATAACTACTGAAAATCGTCAGACTTGCTTGAGCAAGAAAAAGTTGCCCGAGCAACTTTTCATCGGTCAATATGCTTGATGAATTGCTTGAGCAACTTTTGCCAAATTGAATTATGCACAAAATGCGATGATTGGCTCTTAACGACAAACTCTGCTTGATTTTTCATGATGTCCCGAATCACAATACAACAATACTACTGCACCCAAACGCTCAATACATGTTCAAAATGATTCCATTCCACATAATCCCTAAATAGACTCTCTAAAAAGATGAGGAAAATAAAATACAATTCGATAAATGGGATATAAGAAACTATGTGTTTTGTCAATGGAATTGGCAACACAAAGGAGCTCGACTTTTTGGAGCTTACAAAAAATAAAGGTGTCTCAAAAAATAAGTACAAATGGAGATTGTTTGGAAACAAGTTTAATCAATCATTATAGTTGTTTTCAATTATAGTGGTTTTTTTTTATTATATGGCTGGATCCTCCCCGGTACACCTGTTGGATTGAGCTATCCCATTTTGCCCCCCTTTTTTTTTGGCCATTATTGGCCCTTCTCGGGTCTACTTCGCTAATTAGAATCGTCCACTTTCTTGAGTCAATTTCTTGGAATCAAAATCAAAAAAAAAAATAAAGCTAGGACAATAATATAGGCATTCGTTAATGTGGTTTCCTTCTCTCTAAAATTTTATCCAATAACACAAAAAAAAAGTGCAAATACATTTGGAGAATCAAAAAATGTTCATCACTGTGGATAAGCTATTCATTGAATTTTGAACTAACAATTAAAGTCTTCATATGTCTTATAAAACTTGATACACTTTTCTATCATCTCTCTCGTCTAAAACTTATCACAAAACTAACAAACAATATCATTAAAAGATGACTAAACCGAACCACTGACCCTGCAAGTGGATAGGAAGGGTTCACAAAATTCAACCGCAAGCTATGTAAAGCTGTGAAACCACAAAAAGTACAGAACTAACTAGAGAGATTTTCTTCCGCTCCCTCTCTCTATTTGTTCTGATTAGGGTTCGCTGTGCTCGGCGGCGGCTTAACTAAACTCGCGGTCTCCACAGAGTTCGGCTGATCAGGATTAGTCTCTGTCATTTTATTGTTGCTTGGATCAAAAGAGACAGAAGAGACAGAGAGTAAAAGTCTTCTTGGTAGAATTCTTCCTCTGAGAATAGTAGTCTTGCTTTGATAATGGAGGGAAAATGAGGAGTGTATAAGGAAAAAGGTGAAAATTAATGCAATGAAAACTGCCAAAGCAGATCTGTGGCTAATCTTCATAGCTTGCAGCAGAGTAGTGTTTGGATGGAGAGAAAATAATACTAATGGAATTGGGGGTTATGGGTACTAGTTGTTGCAAATGTGGAACTGATGGATCCTATTCTATGCTGATCCTCCTCTTCTATATATAGAGATTAGAGACATAGAAGATGGCAATGCAATGCCTACTTGTAGCTTGTGCCAAGTCTGATAAACCATGTGAAATTTATATTATTATAACTTTTTTTTTAAAAGACATTAATGTACTATTTATTTATTTTTATTTTTGATAACCAGATATTCGGGCCAACTTGCGTGCACCTAGACTAATTTTGGGGCCTTGGACATAACAACCGGACATCCAGGCGTAAGCGCGTAACCGCTAATAGCCCCAAGAATTTTGCTGGCAAGAAGAATCGAACCTGAAACCTTAGGTGGAAGCAAAAGTCCCAAGTCAAATCTACTTTGCCAACCCTTGGGGTTTACTATTATATTATCAATAGAAGTTTATTGAATGGAATATTGGTTGTCAATAATAAGTCCACAAGATTAGTTTGACCAACGAACATAAGAGTTAAAAGATTCCAGCACACCAATCTTAGATCTGAATTATAGCCTGTGTTTTTTATGTGCAACTTAATAGGTCGGAACTTGGGAAATTAGACCAGATTATCATGTGCAACTTAATTGACTTCCGTAGTATATGTGTCCACTTCCACGCAATCCTCTCAAGGACACCACCCTCAATAACATGTCTCATTTGACTTAGACTTATGTCACATGCCCCCAAATAAATCACCACCCTTTTTTTTTCGTCCTAATAATTGCGTAATTAAATCTTTTTTTTTCCCTAAGCCAATAAGGATAAGGAGGCGTCGATCGAAACGACTCAAAACCTTGGATCTGATTTTTGACCATCCAAACCATTTGGTAGTAAGCCATAAACCACGTACTAGGCTACCTTGGTGGTGATCAAATCGCCAAAACAGATGATGGTTTTTCCCCCCATCTTAAATTTTAGCTATTTGTTTCTTAAATTCTTGTCCAGCAAGAATAACAAAAACAGCTAAAAGTTGGCTATGACTACCCATAATCTTCCATGGAAAATCCCCCATTTTTTTTCAGCATTCTTCATTTACAACCTTCTCCAAAATTAGGGCCTCCAAGATTTTTCTTTTTTCTTTTTCTTTTTTAATTCTAATAAAGACAAAAACATCACAGAAATTATATGTTAAGCATTTGAAAGAGTTGAATTCCTAACATTTACCAAGCCATCCGTGCTCAAGATTTTCTCTCATGTATCATTATTATTATTGTTATTTTGTTTTGGTTGGTTGTAATATATATCGATAGTTCGCATTATTGATTCATTTATACCTCAGTGAATGACATCTAATTTGGTTTGACCAAATGCTATGTAGTGGGCCTGTCAATGGATCGGACTGGCAGGAAAGAGACGTCGGATCATCAGAAATCGCAAACAACCTTACAATGTAGAACACGTGATTCCCGGTAAAGGTAAACCAGCACAGTACGCAGTACTGATGCCACAGTAAGTCAAATATCAATTTTGAAATATCAAACAATATCTAATATATCCATGTGCATAGTTTGGATGACAGCCATGCCATTTATCATGAGGCCATAGCCCTCCCTTCATTATTTTGACAGAAATAAACTCTTGGAAGCTCGTTTCTGTGCCAATCGGCTAGCTATATCTTTGATACGTCCATTCAAACATCAAGACCGTTGAATGAACTCATTTTAACATTTCTGAGTGATTTGTTCAGGCCACGTCAAAATCGGAGGACGTTTGACCGTTAAATTATCACCCCACTTTTACCTTTGCCTGGTAAAAATAGGTGAACAGGGCCAGAAGATGTTTTGTCTGTACTACTCCAAATCATTTCAAAATTCATATATAGCTTCACCTGATGAAATTAAGTCTCACGTCAAGTTTCGGGCAATTTCGAGCCCGTTTGCTATTTTCAGGGGGACACTACGCTTCTCGAGACGGCCGATTCCATGATCATGGACATTGGGACCCAATTTTTTAGATCTAAACAATTGATAATTCTATTTTAACCATACTGAAGTTCCCTGTAAAATTTCAAGTCAATGGACTTCATTTGGTCATCTGATTGCTTACAGAACTCCAATTCGATTGAGAACCAGACGATCGCATTTGGAAAAATGCACGCCGCCATGACATCCAGAGCACCTCAAAATCCAAGGGATACCTCCATGGACATTCCTGGATCAAAGAACCCTACGCGGGCATGGACTACATCACACGAAATCATGGGTAAAGAGTTAATGGGTAAAAGTGGAGGATAGTTTTGGAAAATAGAGGTAAAAATTGATGTGAAAGATGTAAAGTGGAGGTAAAAGTTTTTTTTTTTTTTTGAAAGGAAAAAAAGATTTCATTAATCTTGAAATTGTTACAAGACTAATAGGACAAGGAAACAGCAAACAGCTCAAAGAGCAAATGTCAGCAAAATCCGAGACCCAATTAAACCAACGATTGGTAAGAAATCAATCGAGGTCACCCCACCTAAAAGGCATAAGCCCAACACCTCATGGATAAAAAAAAACCCAGATATACAATAAGCACATAAAAGACACCCAAGGCCCAAAAAAGACCTGATAAAATGGGTCAAACCCAACAATTAAAACCCTAAACAACCATCCACCAACAAGGCGCAGTCGCCGCCCCTGCAGCTACACCATGGCCATGGCCACCTGAGGAGAAACAAGTCGTTGCTCCAAGGACAGCCCGACCGCCCCTCTCCAAGCCACCAAAAAACCCATCATATGCCGCCACACCCAAAAAATAACGCCACCACCACCCATGACGCTCCTCCACCACCAATCAAAATCACCATTAATGCATCCAGCAAATCCCACCATTGCTTCCATCCACCATCTACCATCATCACCAGAGACTCCAATAGATCCCTCCAAAACTTCCAGTCAATCCAGCGTCACTTCTATCCAAAACCCCCAGCCGTCCAACGTCCGCCACCCGCAGCCAACCATGGCTGACCGAAACCACGACCGCCCGGAACCGAAAAAACGCAGAAGCCGCTGCATACATTAGCCGTTAGGCACCAAACCAGAGAGACCCAACAGTCAATACTGGCGACACAAAGAGCAAACTGAAAATTTCCGGACGTTGGACGAATTGTCGAATCAGATCCGCACCATCCCCAAACACAGATCCAACGCTCCGATCCAAAAAACGTGAGCCGTTCACCGTTAGGCATAAACCGGTTGGACTTACGGAGCAACACACTTAAAAAGGGATGGAGGGAGTCATTTTTTTTTGCTCTATGTACATGTGAAAAACATCGTTTAGTATGTTATTTTGATTTTCTTAATTGTAGTCCATCTTTCCATTTTGTTTTTAGTGTAAATATTGCCATCACTAGGTAAAAGTTATAGCTCCGTCTCTGCTGTTATTGCAGTTTCCATCTATATACTCATGCACTGAGGCCAAAGGCTGTGATCAAGGTTCCCATATATTATAGATCAAAAATGAAAAAAAAAAGAAGAAGGTTATCTTATATTGTCCATTTTCTGTATTTCTGTACTACTTGTTACAGAGAGACAAACAAGCAAAATGAAAGTTTGATGAAAAAATAATACGCAAAATGTAAGGGTGTTCTTGTAGTGGAGCTTTGGGCTCAACGAGTGGATGGTGGTTCTACCTATCACGACGGTAACGCCCAACATAGACCACTAGCCTAGTACCTTGATTTTGATCAACAAGCCACACCACTTGGCCCAAAATGTTTAAATCCATGGTACTAGTAGTTTCTTATATGGTTTGTTATATGCCCGAGATCACCCATGTATATTTTCAATGTGGGACTAAACCTCTCTACCCCCAAATTTGGGGTAATACAATCTCCCCTCCTCATGCTCTCGCAAGGTGTCGAGCACTAGAGACACCACAGCCTCCCCTGGGTCTGTACTCTAATGACCAGAGTCACCACGGCCTTTCCCGAGTCTGTTCTCTGTGGCCATAACCCACATGGTCGTGTACATGGGGTCGCTCATACCATTTGTAATGCCCTATGTAAACTACTAGCCCAGTACCTCAATTTTGATCCACAAGCCACACCACATTGCACAAAATGCTTAAGCCTAAGGTACTAGCAGTTTCTTACATAGTTTGTTATATGCCCAAGATCACCCATGTAGACTTTCATTGTGGAACTAAACACTCTTTACCCCCAAATCTAAGGTATTACAATGACTAAATAGTCAGACTGTTGTATTCTAGAGGGGACAAGCCAAGCCATATGAGAGTTTTGATGCATCAGTAGTGTGGTTCAAGTTTTTATCAGAAGCAGAAGGCTCGAGTCACCTTAAAGAAAGCAAGATATCTATGCCTCAGTTCAATATGTGTAAATCCATTATTTTGGATAATTGTGTAATATGCACTGTAATTTACGTGATGTAAGTGGATACCTATAATCATTGAGATTTATTAATTATAATGGATGAGGCAATACTGGAGTAGAGAAACTTAGTTAAAAACCAAATTAGTCAACCACGTAAAAATATTGTGTGTCCTCATGGTTTGATTTATTGGCTCAATATTCATTTTTTTTAAAAACCACCATCACAAAATCCTAGATTGAGGCACTAGGTATATAGGCTGATCTTTATTGAATATATCTATCAATTCCCAAAGAAAAAGATAGAGAAATGCTACATGAAATGATCTTTACTGGAGTAGTTAATGTTTTTGACAAGCTCTTAAAAATGAACAGTAAAGATAATCGGGGTGGGTCTGGAAATTGTTTTAATTGGATTCTCCACTCTATTTGATGTACTAGATAATCCAATCCTTATTTTATTTACCCTCGCATCATTCATCCTCGAGCCTCAGTTGGATATTTATTTATTTTTCAAATTTATTGTAAAATTCAACTCAACCAAATATTGGTAAGTATTTGATCTACAAATCCAACTATTGAGTCAAAAGAATTTTAAAAAATAAACTTTAAGGTCAAACTACTACCAATATCTCTCAAATTTTGTTTAGTTTTGGACATGGTAATCATAGCCAAGGGACACCCAGCCTACTTTCCCATTTAAGACGGCAAAAAGGGGAAAATGAAAAACCCCATATCACCTAGGTTTAATAATTTGCTAGGTTTTAGATCTCAACAAAAAAATTAATACCAATCAATAAATAAACCAATCACAAATGAAAAACAATCAAACAGATGAACACCAGATGTACGTGGAAAACTCTTGAATGGGTAAAAACCACGAGAATGAATCAATGCACTATACTTGTTGTGTAATTACAAGTAATCTTAATTATTTGAATCCTCACGATCGCCCCAAGACTTACTTGTTGAATCCATGTTCATTACACTCAGTGCTTTGACCGCCGCTGCTTGTAATACACAAGCCTTCTGTTTGCCTACCGGAAATCCACCGAAGAACTTTGTACTACCTAGGAATCGTGCTTAGGGATTTTTCTCAAATAGATTGAAAAGGATATTGAAACCTTGTAGACACCCCAATTTGGACCCTCCGGATACCCTTAAGTAGTGGCCAGTAGGCTCCCTGATGATGAAATAGTTCGAAACGTGCCTCGGAAGCTTCGAACAATGCTCTTTGTACCCAAAACCCAAAGGAAAACCTTTTCAAAACAAACCCTCTCAGACAACATCTTCTAGTACGTTCAAAACCCTCTTTACCGATATATAATATATCTCAATTTGTTTCAAAATGAGGGAGATACGAGCGTTTTACCCGGAACACTTATTTTCAGACCATCTAAGGGTAAAATGGTCATATCTTTTAACATGTAAAGAACATCTTGGGTCCAAATCACTTGGGTTATCAAGTACACTTAACCGGCTTTCCAACGCTTAAACCCATGCACAAAACAGAGTTCGATAACACCTGAGAAAGCCCCACAAAGTTTGGTCTGTTGTGCTGCCTCGACCTAAGCGCTCAAGTCAACCCTCCAGTCAAACTCGAGCATTCAAATGGTGTAACCTCCAACACTCAAGTTAATACAAGACTTGAGGGCTCAAGCGATGACAACTTGAGCGCTCAAATCCATCTGAGCTCTCAAGTCGTCTGAACACACCTAAATTTTTTAGAGCATCTTTGAACGTGCCAGGCCTCTCTCCTGCCCCTCCCAGGCACGCCTCCTCCCATTTTCAGTCAAAATCCATGATTATATTCTCCCGCTTCCCAAGTTTTGACCCACGACATTCCCACTCAAAATCCTCTATATAAAACTTCCTCCACTCTCTATTTTAGATCTGATCTCTCACTCCCACACACACTACTTCACATTCAGCCATATACACGTCATACATTGAAAATCATCCCTATACTAAGAAAAACCATGATGTTTTTGAGAGAGAAAACCTCAAAAAACTTCAAACACCTCAAAAACTCTACCTTCTAGCCTACCCATTCAAAAACCTAGTCACTCAAACCACAAATCTCAAACCCCAACTGTTTTTCAAGAAAATCAAGTCAAAGAGCAAAGTTCAGGCAAGAAAAATTGTAAAAATACCTCTCGAACCCATTGTTTCAATCACCCTGAGGGGAGCTACTGAGCTTATACCAGTTCCTCATACTGGTTGTGGGCCCAACTAGCCTTTACTGTAACAAATTAGAGGTTTAAAAAACCTTAGGGCTCAGAAATTAATCTGAGCACTCAAGTCGGTTTCTGATCGCTCATGTTTTTCAGATTATTTGTTTAAATCAAGTTTCAAATCATTTTATCCATTCTAGTTTGTTATTCTAGTTCAAAATCAATCTGCCTACTCTTTGGTCAGTCATCAAGAAAGAGCTAAACAGTGTTTTTAAAGCTTGATGGGTCTCAGAACTAAGTGTTTTATCACAGAAACTTGTGAATAAAAAAACATCGGATCACTTTTGAAATCACAGAAGCAAAAGCAAGGAGCTCGACTCGAGCGCTTAAGTTGATCAAGTCATTCTTCTGAGCGCTTAGATCAGAGGCAGTGGGCAGACAGATTTTGATAAAAAAAAAAATGGTCACAATCCATCATATGCTTCATATTTTGGGTCCAGTAATTTAGTTCTTGATGTACGTATAGATCTGTTATTTCATTACAATTGGTAGATAGCTCATTTCATGTCATCTCATGCTTATTATTATTATAGCTGTTCACTTTTCACGCGTGCAGTGCACGCAACGTGTTTACAGTTTTTCCCTCATTTATGGTTCCCCCATCCCCTTTCTTGTGAAAAAAGTTGTGTTGTAAATATTTTAAAATCCCACATACACCAACCAAGTAGAGACCGACCATCAGGTCGGGCGACAAGGGCGGCATTAAACCCTTCTCCTCTCGTAACCTGGCACCTGAACCTAAGATATTATGGTGATGACGAACCGGTAATAAAGACCTTTTCTAAAAATGAGGCACGAGAGTCATTCAAGTTCTGTTCCTTGGGTGGCAAACCTCAAACCCGGGTGTCGACTCCAAATCGAATGCGCTCCGGAGGGGTAGCCACAAACCTCATGGAGATGTCTTTCATGCACAATGATTCACAGACCAATAATTTTTTCCAAGATATATTCAAAGCCAAGACCCCCTTGAATGTTTCTCCTTTCAAGAACGTTTTTGGGGCTACTCACTGTTGGAAATTTCCTAGAAATTCGGTATGAATGAAACGGGGCATTCGGAGGGTCTTCCGAGGCAACCGAAGGAACCCCACGAGGTTGGAAGTTATGCGCGTGATAAATTCACTAGTTGAAACACCAATTACACCCCTCCATGATAAGGATTGAAGGCATTCAAATTTCCAGCAGTATTATTGTGGGAGTTACATCCACAATTCAAATGTAGCATTAGTGTGCGGAGTTTTTATTTGCAGAATTCAATTGTTGTAATTGAATTTCGTATTCACTGGGGAGGTTCCCCATTGTTTCCATTATTGAAGTTATTTAGCTCCTCCTTCAACTATATAAAGGCAACTTTGGCATTTGTTTCTGCATCAGATTTTTGTCTTTGAGAGAGAGAGAGAGGCAGACGCGTGTTCAGTCGGCCGTGGTTCTTGCCATTTTATCCTGGGACGCAGATGCGGGTGATACCTACAACACCTATGGTAGGTGGCAAATCTTTGTTAAGGAGAGTGTGGTTTCACACGACTCGGTATTTCAACTTTCAGTCTACTGTTTGTATTTCTATCTAGTTTCTGTTAATTTCGTTTCATTTCTATTCATGTAATTATATTCACTGTTATCAATGAAATTGTTCTCTTGAATTTGTATTGCCACTGTAATTTTTTCCCAACACTAACATATGCTTGGTGCCCTCCAAACCCTAATAGACCATATATTTATAGGTACTAAAAATCGCCAGACTTGCTCGAGCAAGAAAAAGTTGCTCGAGCAACTTTCATCGGTCAATATCCTTGATGAATTGCTTGAGCAACTTCTGCCAAATTGAATTATGCACAAAATGCGATGCTTGGCTCTTCACGACCGACTCTGCCTTATTCTTCTTGATGTCTCAAATCACAATACAACTATACTACTGCACTCAAACGCTCAATACATGTTCAAAATGATTCCATTCCACATAATCCCTAAACAGACTCTCTAAAAAGATGAGGAAAATAAAATACAATTCGATAAACGGGATATAAGAAAATATGTGTTTTGTCAATAAAATTGGCAACACAAAGGAGCTCAACTTTTTGGAGCTTACAAAAAATAAAAGTGTCTCCAAAAATAAGTACAAATGGGGATTGTTTGGAAACAAGTTTAATCAGTAGTTATAGTTGTTTTCAATTATAGTTTTTTTTTTCTTTATTATATATGGTTGGATCCTCCCCGGTACATGCACCTGATGGACTGAGCTATCCCATTTTGGCCCTTTTTTTTTTTTTATTGGTATATCCCATTTTGGCCATTATTGGCCCTTCTCGGGTCTCCTTCAATTCGCTAATTAGAATCGTTCACTTTCTTCAGTCAGTTTCTTGGAAGCAAAATCAGAAAGAAAAATAAAGCTAGGACAATAATATAGGCATTCGTTAATGTGATTTCCTTCTCATTAAAATTTTATCCAATAACCCCAAAAAAATGCAAATACATTTCTTTCTTTTTTTTTTGCCATTCGATATATATCAGTTGGGGTTAGCAGGAGAGTAAGTGAGTTAGTTCAAAGGGAGGTCTAGAAGCTATCCATAGCCCTAAACCCCAAACGCCTCTACCGAGACTCAAACCCTGGTCTCTTTGGTGGGAGAACCAGGAGATAACCGTTAGGCTACAAGCCTTTGGTTAATGCAAATACATTTGGAGAATCAAAAAATGTGCATCACTGTGGATAAGCTATTCATTAAATTTTGAATTAACAATTAAGTCTTCACATGTCTTTCAAAATCCCCTTGATACACTTTTCCATCATCTCTCATCTAAAACTAACGAACAATATCCTTAAAAGATAACTAAACAAAACCACTGACCCTGCAAGTGGATAGGAAGGGTTTATTAAACCACAAGCTATGTAAATCTATGAAACCACAAAAACAGAACTAACTAGAGAGATTTTCTTCCCCTCCCTCTCTCTATTTGTTATGATTAGGGTTCGCTGTGCTTGGCGGCCCCGGAATTAAACTTGCGGTCTCCATGGAGTTCTGATGATCAGGATTAGTCTCTGTCATTTCATTGCTATTTAGATCAAAAGAGACTGAAGAGACAGAGAGTAAAAGTCTTCTTGGTAGAATTCTTCCTCTGAGAATAGTAGTATTTCTTTGATAATGAAGGAAAAATGAGGAGTGTATAAGGAAAAAGGTGAAAATTAAGGCAATGAAAACTGCCAAAGCAGATTTGTGGCTATTCTTCATAGCTTGCAGCAGAGCAGTGTTTGGATGGAGAGAAAATATTAAGGGAATTGGGGGTTATGGGTAGTAATTAAGTTGTTGCAAATGTGGAACTGATTGATCACATTCTATGCTGTTCCCCTTCTATATATAGAGATTCGAGAAATAGAAGATGGCAATGCAATGCCTACTTGTCGCTTGTGCCAAGTCTGACCCATGTGGAATTCATATTATTATATTAATTTATTTTGTGTAAATGACATTAATGTACTTTTTTTTTGTAACCGGATGTCCGGGTCAGCTTACGCGTACCTCAAATACTTCCGGAGCCTTGGAGGTAATGACCGAACATAACCCCCGGTACAATGGCGGCTCTAGGAATTCTCGCTAGGGTGTTCAGAAATTCTACTACGGTCCTTTAGAAATCAATAACTGTACATAAAAAAAATCTACTAATATCAACATTGCCACAAAAAAACAACAAAGTATTTAGCATATTACAATTGCACTTGACAATTTTTCATATTCTGAAACCGTGGCATAATAACATCATTATCAATGGTGTCAAATACATCACTCTCAACATGAGTAACAAGCAATCGTTCATTGGCATTGGGTGTTCAAACTTTTCGGGTAGGGTGTTCAAATATTTTGGTTAGGGTGTTCAAAATGACAAAAAATTTATAAAATAATTTTTTTCATGTATTTCTAAATAAAATAAAATTTCAGGGTGTTCGAGTGACCACCTTACACTCCAAGTGGAGCCACCTCTGCCTCGGTAGCCCCAAGAGTTTGTTGTCAAGGAGAATCGAACCTGAGACCCGTGTGAACAAGCCCCTAAGTCTTAAGGGTTATTGGATGGAATATTGGTCGTGAATAATAAGTCCACTAGTTTAGTTTGACCAACGAACATAAGAGTTAAAAAGATTCCAGCACACCAATTTTAGATCTGAATTATACCGTGTGTTTTTTGGGTATTTTTTTTGTTTATATGTCCAACTTATTTACTACCTAATAAAGGTCGGAACTTGGGAAATTAGAGCACATCATCATGTGCAGTTTAATTGACTACTGTATTATATAGGAGTATATTTGTCCACTTCCACGCAATTCTCTCAAGGACACCACCCTCAATAACATGTCTCATTTGACTTAGACTTATGTCACATGCCCCCAAATAATTCACCACCGCTTTTTTCCGTCCTAATAATTGTGTTGTTAAATCTTTTTTTTTTTCGTAAGCAATAATAATTGTGTTGGTTTTGGACATGATCACACAAATTCTAGAACTACGGCGGGCTCTGCCTCCACAACAAACTAAAGAGCCATAACTCATGCCACGCCACCCCCACCCTACTAATGGCTAGTGGAACCCATGCGAGTTAGCATGGGGCGAAGATTGCATGACTCAAAACCAAGCCATTACATGTTAAAACAAAAACGTCGCAGAAATCACTTGTTAAAGCAGTTGGAAGAGTTGAATTCCTAACATTTACCAAGAATGATATTCGCACTCAAGATTGTCTTTCTTGTCTATTTTTTTTTTTTTTTTTTGGATTGGTTGTAATATATATCGACAGTTATGCCAGCATTATTGATTCATTTATCCCTCATTAAATGACATCTAATTTTTTTTGGTACCGCAAGAATTGTTAGTAGGGTTAGTTATTACGTTGAGAGAATGACTCGATCCTCGGTGAAGTGTGGGACATCCACAGGACCTAAGCACTTGGGCTCGCCACCACCTTCCAAAGACATCTAATTTGGTTTGACCAAGTGTCTGTTCTTCCAAGTCAAGTGGAAGAGAAGCATAACTTATTTATCTCATCTTTCTGTTTAGTTTTTAGGTTGTACATCCGCAAGTTTGTAATACAAGTTCCTTGGATCCGGATTCTACTTTAATCCCCATAAAACAAACAATTACAAAAATTGGACTATTATGTACTAAAAATAAATGATGAAACTGCTTGTTGTATGGAGTAAAGATTACAAGTGATTGAAGATGAGAATGAGTTACTTCCGCCGGCGGTGGAAACAAATGTTTCCTCCAAATCAATCACAGCGGTCCGTGTGATTGTGTACTGCACAATCACATTGGCTACATAATCATGCGGACTGCTGTGATTGATTTGGAGGAAACATTTGTTTCCGCCGGCGGTGGAAATAATGTTTTCTCATTGAAGATAGAACATGGGTTTTCAACAACTTGGAAAGCATATATATTTCATTTGACACCCACCAACCCCACAGGCAACCCTGCCGGCTGCCGCCCACATTTAGAGAGAGACATAATGGCAATCACATTTTTTTAGGTACTATGTAATGTGTTAGCATTGTTTTAGTAAATGTATCTCATTTGTTATATAGTGGAGCACATTCTATCAATACAATAGTGACACCTCACGTAGTACCTGAAAGGTGGTACCAAACATAGTCACCATAGCATTTTTGTTTTTCATATGTTCTCTCTCCCTCTCTCTCTCTCTCTCTCTCCATTAACATGATATATGCCTTTGTGCTTGGATCCTTTTAATATTTGTAATCCGGTTTCCAAAGATTAATAAAAAAAATTGCCGTTAAAAAAAAAAAAACATGATATATACGTTAAACAACTCGAGCACATACAACACAAAATTTGTTGGTTAGGATTAGTCTTTTTTCGACACAAACATTAAACAATGTGAGAACAAAAATAATAAAAGGTCGGATTAGAGTACAACCAAATAATGAGATCATAAGCAGATCTGTAAGCAAGATCTTGGATGAGGATTATTTGGGGGACGATAATGAGATCATGAGCAGTTTTATTGTTGCAAGCTAAAATTTGTCGATAGTGGTGTTTGTTGGGGGTTTTGGTTGGCTCCTTACTAGCATCAGGTTGTGTTTTTCCTTTTGGTTCCTAGCGGCAAGCGTCTTTTGGTTTGAGGGGAGTATTCTTTATGGATCTGCCCCTTCTCCGTCTTGATGTCTTGTTGCTTGGATCCTTTAATCTTTGTAATTCGTTTTCAAAAGTTAATAAACTTTTTTGCCGTTAAAAAAAAAAAAAGAGTATAACCGAATAACTTGAATCAGACATGTTTAACTCTATAATAGTAATTTAGTTAATGAATTTAATGATGTATAAAACATATATATATATATATAGGGTTATGTGCTTGAAGAGTAATACTATGTCACTTCTTTTCACTAAACAAAAATTCACATAAAAGAAATTTACGGTCAATAGACTTAATTTGACTTCATATTTGAGATTAATCTGATCATTTTAGCTACCGTTGTACTCAATCATATAAAATAATTTGTGAAATAAGTATCGCTGTTAGAGATTAAATATTTTTATGAAGTGTGTATCTCATAGGAATAGTCTGATGACATATAACTCTCGAGATAATTAAAAAAAAAAAATGAACTTCAATATCACCATAACTTCGAGAGTATAGTTATAAATAAATCTTTTTTCATTATATAATTGCATGACATGAATTGATTGAAAATTACAAGACACGATATGAAAAATAAACGGTTTGGGTTATGGTAGAGAGAATCTTTATATCAACTTGACATAGCATGACATGACATTTTATGTTAACCGTTAATAGTACATTGCATCTTCTTGAAAAAAAAAAATCCAATCCTAATTAACGTGGAAGAAAATGGTCACATTGCTTCAAAGACAGCATTACTTGATCGAAGACTTGTCATTGAGAATACAAACTCCAAAGTCAAACTTTTTGTTTGTTTTGTTTGGAACAGGAATCCAAAGTCAATGAGAGCCTCATTGGCTTGGATACAGAAGTGCATGCATGTGAATATAAGATTCTCTACGATCAATATGTTTTTCTCTTTTAGTTCAAATCTCTCTCTCTCTCTCTCTCTCTCTCTCTCTCTCTCTCTCTCTCTCTCTCTCTCTCTCTCTCTCTCTCTCTCTCTCATATTTTCAACTTAAAGGTAATGTAGAAAAAATATTTTGTGTTAGTTTCGAATTGTACTATGATACACCATTTTGAAAAATTGTTCAATCGTAAGATCCAAAACGTAACCATAACACAGTACTTTTTTTCCCATTAAAATTGCTGCAAGAACTATGACGAAAACATACTTTGCAATACTAATTACTCCTTTCGTTCCAAATTGTTCGTCACTTTTATTATTTTGTGATGTTCTAAATTGTCAAGTCTTCTTTAAAAAGTCAAAACAAAATGTATTCAATCTTCCAAAATAACCCTTTTAACAACAACCATCACTTCATTCAAAAGTTCAAATACAAGGGCATTGATGGAATTTAATGAATCGATTTAATGTGAATGCATTTATTGCATGTCTGCTTAAAAAGTAAGAATTCTCAAAAGTGATCACTAGCAATTTAGAACGAATGCAATACAATTGAGTGCATGAGGCTCTCCTTACTACAGAACTTAGAAAAATATCCCATGTACAAAATCTCTCTCTATTTGCATAGTTTCGAACTGATCCAAACCGCAATTGCATGTGTATTTACATATATGTATATGTATATACATCTTAACTTTTCATTCCGAATCCTACAGTTACGAGAATATATAGAGTTTCTATAAATCTAAGTTGTCCATTTCTTTTATAAATCTCATATGTAGTACTCTCTCTCTCTCTCTCTCTCTCTCTCTCTCTCTCTCTCTCTCTCTCTCTCTCTCTCTCTCTCTCTCTCTCTCTCTCTCTCTCTCGTTTGATTACTCTCACAAACCCTAGTTTTTCGATTTCAAAAGAAAAACCCTAGTTTTTCGATTTAAAAAAAAACCCTAGTTGTTTTCGATAAAAACCCTATTTCTCCTGATTTCTCTGTGTGTATATCTCGAAAGACCCCATGGTATGTTTGGAGAAGAAATGGTTCATCTTTAATGCAATGGGGAGTGATTTTATTCACACATGTTTTCGAAAAAAGTACCACGGATGGTTCAATTTCTATTTTTCTCACCATATCGTTCATTCATAGTTTTATTGTTCAGATTCTTCTTGATATGATTACAATGTATAATCCAGGTTGTGTACGTGGGTGATGGAAACAACATTGTACATTCTTGGCTGTTGATGGCAGCAGTTGTTCCATTCCATTTTGTACATTCTCATCTCGAAGGTATCTCCCTATCTCCCTCTATTTTGTCACTCGATTGAATACTTTAATTGTGGCACTGCTTGGTGACCAATTGTTTGCCTTGTTGGTGCTGCATTAAGTTGTTTTGGTTGATTACTTACTCTGCTATTTACTTGGTGAGTTATATATCTTCAAATTGTGATGGAAGGAAGAAAAATTAAATCTGTATCCCTTGTTCTTGGTGAGTTTGTTTTTTCTTGAATTGAAGGAAGATAAACGTATTATCTATTTTTCTCACCATATCGTTCATTCATAGTTTTTGTGAAGAATTAGTCCGTATTTCTGATGCTTCTTACTGTATTCTGTCAGACTAAACCCAGTGTCAAAACAAGCTTGCTCTTTGCTGCTGCTATCTAACATTTACGGGGTGAACGGAACTACAGAATTTTCAGGCTGAAAGGAGTGGCTTAGCAGGAGATATGCAAGCAAGTTATAGGATCAACATGTTCAAGGCTACTCCCTTGCCCTTTGTTTGAATAGAAAATAGTCCTTGATTGTATTGGTTGTTTGGGTCCAAGGCTACTCCCTTGCCCTCTGTTTCTTCTTTTGGTTGTTTTTGTCGTGTCTTGTGTCTATATCGTGTCCTGTCATTTTTCTGTATATTGATCCTTTAAGGAGTCTATGGATTTGATATGATTTGGGTTATGGCATATTGGTGAAAATGAGTATCTAATTCCTGGTCATTTTTCCTGAATTTACTGCTGCTGTTACTTCTCGGAAGCTGCTCAGTGTAAGCACTGTATATTTGGGGCAAACCACCATATTCGAGGTGCGATCCATCGGGTTAGGCCATAAAACAAAGGAACTAAAAATTGAATAAAAACCAAAAAATTGAATACACTACAATGCTTTTAACTAAAGGCATCTCAAACAAATTTCCAGATTCATCATATAAACACAAAGCCAGTACATATAACGAGTCTAACTGCTCATACATTTCCAAAACTCTGAAAGAACCATCAAGCACTTCAAAAAAAGACATGGATTTACATAAAAAAAAAGAAAAATCAGCCCCCTCTGACTTCAGGCTGCACTTCATCCAACTCTCCTTTGATCTTTGATGCTAAAAACCAGACAATATGAACTGCTCCAGGAACCGAGTAAGTCCTACTTCAATTCAAGCACACCCCAACATCAGTTAATGAACTACAACAAAATACGACAACCAGCTACTGAATAGGCTGAAAATTAGCAGAGGACAGCCCCCTCTGCAAATAGGCCGTCGTTCCAAATTCCTCTTAATGGGCATTCAATTACAAAGAAAGTAGAGTACATGCAGTCAAACATATCCTAACGTTACAACAGTGCAATCCTTCAATGCAATATTTTTCAACCCCTTGATTGGTTGCTGATAAATACAGTATTTCCGACCAACCACAGGTTCTGAAGCAGGAAACTTCAAAGAGTTTCTACTCTGAACCATTGTTCACCAAATTGGCACATTCCATGGGACCCCTTGAAGGCCCTGTGTTGCAGTCAACAAAAACTCTAAATCGAGTTCAACTTTTCAGTCAACAAAAACCCTAAATCGAGTTCAACTTTTCAGTCTACATTGAGGGTTTCTGTCGTTAGGGTTTCCAGAAATTTCCAGAAATCATTGTTAACCTCTACATTTATATACAAATGGAGACCTAAACTCAATTTCTGGAAACCCTAAATCGAGTTTAGGGTTTGAAGAACCACGAAGTGAGTGAGAGAGAGAGAGAGAGTGAGAAGCACCTGAACCTTCATGGAAACCTCTCCTTGCTCGATATCTGTGGCTGGAAACCCTAGAATTTCAAAACTCGATTTCAAAAAATGGGTTCGAAAACGAAGAGAGAAGGACGAGATAGAGCGAGGGAAGAGAGAGGAGAAGGAGATACCGTCGATTTCGTTCAAGAACAGGTCGCGATTGCTGCAAATCTGGCCGATTGGTGTGAGGTTTTTGAAATCGCGTTGTTCTCTCTCTCTCTCTCTCTCTCTCTCTCTGTTTGAACTAGATGAAATGAGGGGAGTGATCCGGAAATGTTTTAACCCGCTACCCTTGCCCCGCGAAATGTTTTAACCCACTACCCATAACCCGCGTGTTAAGTTTTTAATCTCAGTCGTTCATGGTTTGACAAGATCCAACGACCAGAAATGGTTTCCCTCATTTTATTTGTGAGGGAACCCTCACTAGAAATTTCTCCTATGTGTATGTATATAAATCTTAACTTTTCATTTTGAATCCTACACTTACGAGAATATATAGAGTTTCTATAAATCTAAGTTGTCCATTTCTTTTTATAAATCTCATATGTAGTACTCTCTCTCCCCTGCTCTTTGTACAACCGTGCTCTCTCTCTCTCTCTCTCTCTCTCTCTCTCTCTCTCTCTCTCTCTCTCTCTCTCTCTCCCTCCCTCTCTCTCTCTCTCCCTCCTTGTTATTTAATGTTTTATAACTTTTGTTCTACATATCCATTTTTTTTATAAAACTCATGTTTTTATTAAAAATAGATATGTAGAAAACAAAAGTTATAACCATTTTAAGAATTAAAATGAAAAGGAGAGAGAGAGAGAGAGAGAGAGAGAGAGAGAGAGAGAGAGAGAGCACTACTATACAGAGACCAAAGGGTGTGATAGAGTACGTGTGAGATGGGAAAGAGAGAGAGAGTTTGAGTAAAGTTGTAATCTGAGTCATCCATTTCAATGGTTTATATGGAGTGTTTTTTTAATGTGTTTTTTAGTGTCCCCAAAATGGGCCTCCATGTATATATACTTTTCCTTTTTTCTTTTTTTGAACAGGATGCAGACACACAAGTATATGCACTTCCAAGTTTATGTGAAACACCCTTTAGAATCAAACTTGGCCACATATTACATATATTGAATTTTAGTGGCCTGTGGTCATTTTAATAAAACTAGTTCTAAAGAAGTTTTGGTTTGATTCGTTTATGCAATTTCTTGTACTTTTGATGGTTTGTCGATCGGTGGCACATCTCAATTTCAAAGTGAACCGTAATTTGAAAGCAGAACCCAATCGTAATCCAATATTTTGGATTGATCTAGTTCTACAAGTTTTACGGATTAGTTTGATTCTCACAATCTTCAATTCGTACAAATTGATTTTTTTTTTCTTAATTTACCACAAAACAGACTGAATCCAGCTGATATTCACTCCCAAGGTTAACTCAGCATTGCAATTTTGGTATCTTGGTTTTTTTTCATTGAACATTATAACTAGTAGTTTCTTTTTCTTTCTTTCTTTCTTTTTTTTTCTATCGGCTATTTAAACTTTCAATACTTAAAATCCAAATTTATCAAACTCCCTTTTCTGATGTGGGTGCGTTTTCAATTTGGGACATGATCAAAAGGCAAACAACTCCCAACTAAAAGAACCACGCACAAAATCACATACTGCAAGTATTTTCCACAAAAAAAAAAAAAAAAAAAAGAGAAGAGAATTTGGTTCCTTTGGGCAACAGACATTTCAAATTGGGCTAAAGAACAGAAACAGCCCAAGTATAGCAAAAGACGTCTCATAAACCTAAAAAGCAAAAGCTAATCCCCCATTGGCAAATTCTTTTGAGTTAGTGAAAATTCGCATTGTTGTCTTTTTATTTTATCTTTTTTAATTGCCTATATTCGCTCCCCTAAGCAAAAATCCTGGCTCCATCCGTGGAATTAAGGACCTGGACTTGGATTTTAAAAAATGCATGTGAATAGAAGATCCTGTGTGATGAATGTGTGTTTGTTAACTCGAATTGCTCTCTCTAATTTTGATTCATCTTTGCTTATTTTTTTCGCCTAAGAGGGTAAAGTTAAAGTTGATATCCAAGAAATTAAATAACAGTTTTCAAAAGCGAACCATGTTTTGAGATGTGCAATTCAAAATGCAACTTACCCATGTTTCAACATGACATTCAAAATGCCCAAAAATATATATATATACATTTTCGTTCAAGTTACTACCAGTAATCGATAATGTCAAAACTGTTTTTAATTGTGCCAACTCAAGTGCAGAAAATGCTTGTACTCATATATGGAGAGTATTAGTTGGCATAAAAGAGTATCAGAAATAATATGGGTTTTCCTATCTGAGACTAGCTTTTCTTGAAGCTTCAGTGCCTAAGTAGTTGACAGTGCCCAATGTCTAAACCTCAAGGCTCCGAGAAATTCTCATTCCCTGTGAATCATGAAATCATCAATTTCATCCTCATGGGAAATAATCGCAGGTTTCATTCAGAGATCTTACATCCAAGCAAAGTCAAGGTGTAAGCACGTGAAAATTTATGAGACATAAAGCTAGCCGTCTGCAAATATCATCCAGAATAATTAAGGAAAGAATGCCAATGGAAAATTTCCAGAAAAGAACCAAGTACAGTTTTAAATAGCGGTATCGGTGTATCGGTATCGGGACGTATCGGCGATACGTCGCGGGAATAGGGTGTGGCGGTCGTGAATTTTTTAACTTTTTGAGCGTATCAGCCGATACGGTACGTATCGGTATCGGAGCCTCCAAATCCCGAGACGAACCTGCCGATACGTTCCGTATCGGCCGATATTCAAAACTATGGAACCAACGAGACGAAAGATTTGAGCAAATATAGCAGAGAGTGTTCCAGCTGCTTACTTTTTTCTTTCTTTAACGACATTGTGTTGGCTCATTTCCAAAATCCAGGACTTAAAAGTTAAAAGTTACACCAAGCGCGTGGAAGCATGTCACGAGTTTCTGTGGGGGTGTGAGGGTGTGTGGTTGTGTGTTGACCACACTAACCCATTATATAAGTGAAATAACTATATTCCTTTAAAGCAATAGTTTCTAGGTCAAAAAACTAGCAAGAAATTTGATGCAATACTGCTTATGCCGATTGACAGATGGACACAAATGACAAATCAGTCGAGCATTTTCTCCAACAACAAGAGGATCTAACATCCAAGAATACCACATAAAGACATTATGCCGATTGCTGAATTACCCAATTGGCACTTGGTCTATGATTCAATCAACTCATCCTATAATACATTCAAGAGCTGACAACTCAACCGGGTATACAGAAAAACTCACATCGGCATTTTATCAAACAACACATAAGCGAATTGCTTACGAATCACGTTTGTGCACAATATGGATTGAATAGACTTTCAGACCGTTCATGAAACGAAAAAAGATCAAATTGAAATCACATATATAACACCAGAAAAATAAACTGAGGACATAGCTAGCTGCAGTGAAAGCTTACCTGGATAGAACGCTCAACAAGAATCCGAGAGAGAGAGAGAGAGAGGGAGAAGTGAGTCTACTAGTCTAGTGACCCTTTGAAAAGGATCAAATTGATGTTATCCCGTACTACCATTTCGGATTCAAATTTGCTTCTTATTGGGCCCGGGGTCTGGTAAAGCCCAGATCAGATCCTCTATGACGGTTTCTCCGGGAGGATCCAACAATGCTAAGGGTACACCACATGTGCACCCCAAATACATACCGGAAAT
The DNA here is from genome assembly GCA_963854785.1 of Vaccinium vitis-idaea. Lineage (NCBI taxonomy): Eukaryota > Viridiplantae > Streptophyta > Magnoliopsida > Ericales > Ericaceae > Vaccinium > Vaccinium vitis-idaea. Next base: position 28,094,461 of record OY978217.1, on the reverse strand, counting down.
GGGGGGCTGCTGTGCACAGCCGTGCTGTGCATGGTGCTGTGCACCCCCTCGGCCGTTGGATCGTGTTTTGGACGGCTCGGATGTGTTTTGATTTTTTACCGTAAAAAAAAAATCAAAATTAAAGGATAATTTCCGAACGCATCCGAACCGTCCAAAACTCGATCCAACGGCCGAGGGGTGCACAGCACCTCCCCCAAGTCCATACATACCACCCCGAGGTGGTAAATGAGGAGAGACCCATTTTTTAGATGAGCCCCACATTGGGCTTCTATTAATTTGCCACCTCAGAGTGGTGTGTATTTGAGGTGCACATGTGATGTACCCATATCATTTTCCGGGAGGATCTGGTCAAGGCCGGCTACGCGTAAGCCCAGCAAATCCCCTCGCTTGCAAAAACCCCCTATGCTACGCGTAAGCCCAACAAGTATATTTAAGTTAGTCCGAGTTTTTGAGCGAGTGATGCACTTGCTTCAGTGGCTTGAGGCAAATCTACGGAGGGAAAAGCACGAGTCCAGTTTTTTGAGCCGTGCACGCCAAGGTCCATCAATTTTCGAAAAATGCACCAAAAACTCCACTCATCAGTATCTCTCTCTCTCTCTCTCTCTCTCTCTCTCTCTCTCTCTCTCTCTCATTTTTTTAGTTTACAATTTAAATTTTGAACCGCAAAATCATATGAAAGTACCTATACCTAGAGTACCCTATGAAAGTGCCTAAACCTAAATCCTAGGGTACCCTATGAAAATGCCTAAACCACTAAAACCCTATAAAAGGAAAGTGCACCATAAACCTAAACCCTAGGGTATCCTATGAAAGTGTCTAAATCTTAGGGTACCCTATAAAAGTGCTAAATTCTAAATTCTGAATGTACGGTCTAAATTTTAAAAGTACGATCTAAATTTTAAATGTACAATCTAAATTCTAAATGTACGGTCTAAATTCAAAATGTACAGTCTAAATTCTAAAATGTACATTCTAAATGTACGGTCTAAATTCTAAATGTACAGTCTAAATTCTAAATGTACGGTCTAAATTCTAAATGTACAGTCTAAATTCTAAATGTACGGTCTAAATTTTAAATGTACAGTATAAATTTAGGGTACCCTAAACTTTAGGGTATCCTATGAAAGTGCCTAAAATCCTAGAGGACCTTATGAAAGTGCCTAAACCACTAAAACACTATAGCAGGAAAGTGCACCCTAAACATAAACCTAAAAAAAAAGAGTGATTGACCTTAATGGTAATTAAAAAGAGTGACTGGCCTTAATGGTAATAAATATTTGTTTCGTGACCTTAATGGTAATAAACTCATCTATGGATGAAGTCCAATGGATCCCAGGTGAGCCTTATGAAAAGCTTCTTGGGCAAAATAATTTTTTTTTCTTTTTTTTTTCTTGTTGGGTTAATTGTAGAAAATATCCAACTATTGCACCTCCTTTTATTGTTAAAAAATAAAAATAGTATTCTTACAATTAGGGGGTGTTTAGGAGCCAACTTTTCAGCTTTTCATTTTTAATTTTGTGGCTTTTTGGATTATGGTCAGAACGTTTTTTGAATTTGAGAGGAGTGTTTCGGAGAAATGTGCAGAATGTATTTTGCAAGAGGAGTAGTGTGTGGAAGAATAATGATGAAAATGAGTTACGGATTGATTGTTTACCATTTTGCTCTTGTTTATTTATTATGGTAATAAAAATATGCATAAATACTATTTTTAGCAATTTTTTGAAGTTATATTGGGAAATATTTGTGTCAATGAGTCCTGACCAATTTTGTTTTTTGCTTTTTTTGATATTAAAAATATGTTATCCAGGCCAAAGAAACTACATATACATCGAATAATATTTCCGAGTCTTACCTGTACATTTAAGCCTTACACCCCATGATCCCAGTAAAAAATTTCCTAACCGTTGGATTCAACTTTGCTGATGTACGCTATTCTCATATGTAGAGACTTCTTTAGATCTTGATCTAAAACCCACTTTCTCCTCTCTCTCTCTCTCTCTCTCTCTCTCTCTCTAGATTGGCTTTCACCTTCTATTGAAATCTCTCTCCCTCTCTCCTCTCGATCTGTGCCTACGGTCGTCATTGAAGATCAAGGCGGTACAATTCTCTCTGTATAATTTTGATGAAAAAATGACACACTGAGAGAGCAGACTGGGGCGAATGATCAGCGATGGGTACCACCAAGTCCAAGTTTTTTGAAGGTTAATGTCGATGAAGCGTTTGATGCTAAAACAGGGCGAGGAGGTGCATGTATTGTTATTCGAGACGAGAAAGGGCAGCTTAAAGGAGTGACTGCAATTCCCTACTTCATGTTGCTTCAGCCGAAAGGACAGAGGCTTCGGGGTTTCGCGGAGCATTGGAAGTTATTAGTTCAGAAGACGGGCACACATATCTAGTGGAAGGGGACGTTTAAGGAATTATTAACATGCTGCGTGAAGTCAGTGCTACTAAGTCTAGTTTGGATATCCTCATCAGAGATTCTATTTCTTTTGCTAAACGTTTATTGTTTTGTTCTTTTCATTATGTTTCCGGTACTTGTAATGGGGCGGCTCATGTCACGGCCAAATATGCCCTATCTCTTGATCATGTGATGTCCTGGAGTGGAGATTTTCCATCCTGGATACTGCATGAAAATTGTTTGGACTCTCCGTTATTGCAATAAAACTTTCGATCGATTGGTAAAACAAAAATTAATAACTTTGATGATTTCGGCCAAGAATACTCCTATCTCCTTGGTATTTGTAAATAAATTCCATCCCTCTGTATTTCTCCTTCTATCAGTTTAATGATTTTTTATTTTCTGGGTTTTCCTCTATTTTGCCCTTGATTTTTTTTTTTTTTTTTTTTTGCAGGATTCTGAACCTGATTTGGGAGAAAAAAATGGAACTTTTTTTGGATTTGGGAAGAGAAAAAGTAGGAAAGAATGTCAAGAAGAAGAAGAAGAAGAAGAAGAATTAACGTAAAAAAGGGGCAGGAGTGGGAGAGAGAAATTGTGGGAAAAAGAAAATGAGAAGTAGAAATCGAAAAGTAGGTCTAAAGCTCTTTTTGGCTTTTGGCTTGCAACATCAAAAATGGAAAATGTGTTCTCAGAGAACAGGCTTTTAGGTTAGTCGTCCAAACAAGCAAAAAGAGAAAACGAGAATGAGAAAAAGCAAAAACAAGGCGCCCAACACAAGCTCTGAAAAGTTCATAACTTGATTAATTAAGAAAAATGCTGTGCATGAGCAGTATTTCTTTATACAGTATTTGATTCATTTTTTTCCTTAATGGTAAAAAAAATGGAGGGTTTTGACAGGATGAAAATAAGAACCTGGGCTGGGAGAAAGAATAATTTAGGCGCTAAGCCGAGGAGAAAAAGAAACACTTTCAGTCTAATGAACAACGAATTTGGTGTCTAATTTTCCCCACATGAGGCGACTTTGCCCTCCAATTTGATTTTGTTTTTGGCTACTCAAGGGCTTTTCTGGAGAAGGGTAGATATGTAAATTGATGATTTTTTCGGTACTCAAATTTTTCATAATTTGTTTAGCTTTTTGTCTTTTTTTAGATTAATTATTTGTCTCGACAAAGATAAACCCAAAAAGTACGAAAATATGGACCGAAACTGAAAAAAGTTAATATAAGAGGACACTCTAGACAAAAAATGCTAGATGTTTGGTATTTTGTCAGCTTTACTGGAGTTGTTTTTCTGTTTTGGTTTATAATTTTTGAGATTTTTTAGACATTTCTTGTTGAGATGAATGATTAATCCAAAACAATAAAACGCGAGTCTAACAAAAAAATCACAAAAGACAAACAAAAATACCAAAATTTTAGGGGAAACCCACCCTTATGGCAGGTAGTTCCTAAATTTTTTGTATCAAAATTTTCGAAATTACATAATTTTTTTAATTTTTTTATTTAGTTTCTCATTTTTTTAATTTAAAAATCAATCATTTGTCTCTCTGAGAATTGAGAGCAACTAGAAAAAATATTATATAAACCTGAAATCTCGTTTTTTTTTTTTTTTAAATCAATCATTTGTCTCTACGTGAGCAACTAGAAAAAATACTATATAAACCTAAAATGAAGATGAAGAAAGTTCATAGGGGATGATGACAGTCAAAAAGAAAAGTTGTTGATATTTTTTTCTCCGTTAATGAATTATCTTTTTATTTACTTAGAGTCGTAATTTTTTACTATTTATACTCCTTTCATCACGACGAATGGCCAAACTAAAAAGTTGAATGAATAACAAAACTTGTGTAAGAAAGCAAAATACCAAAACAAAAATTTAGGAAGAGCAATTCCTTAGGGGAGTGTTATTGGCACTCCCCTTTTTTCTATTGGCACTCTTTTTTTTTTTTTTTTGGTCTTTATTAGGTTAATTTACTCTTGCATTTTATATGTAAAGACAAAAAAAGGAAATGCCAATAGACAAAATGGGAGTGCCAATATCAATCCCCATTCCTTTTCTTTTTCTTTTTTTTTGTCAAAAGTTGAGAGATAGTATTCATCAAAGATTCCCATGGGGAAAGATTGGGAGTCCACAGATCGGACACTCCAACGACAATAGGTCACAGAAATACAACGAGAAAGCATATGACCAAACCAACGGAACACACCGGACAAAATCCGGACAAAATCCGGCCTAAAGCCGGACAAAACACAAAAGAAACGAGAAAAAAGATACACTCCCCTTCGTCACTGAGCAGCCCATCTCTAGCCAAACCTCCAACCGGTCACGCGCCTCTACCGGAGGCCTAAGAAGCCGCCGGAACCCGTAAGGTTGCAAAGGAGGAGCAGACGAATCGTAACGCCCAACAGGGCTGCGGAACGCCAAGTTCCAACGATTGGCGAACGGAAGACGGATATGGTGCAGAAGGGGAAGGGGAAACCAGATCTAGAAAGGGGATTAGTCCCTCCCCTCCCGCCGCCCAAAGGGTGTGCAACCCATGGAGGGGGAGGGGAAGGTGGGGCGTCTAGGGTTTGAGTTTTTTTTTTGGAGAGAGAGAGAGAGAGATTGTTTGTTTTCCGATACTCCCATTCCTTATTTAGGAAGTGAGTTTCGTGCCACCATTGTGAGTTAGGAGTATTATTTTCCAATTCTCGTAATCCCTGTTCTCAAATCATAAGGGGTTTTAATTGTAGTATTTCAACTTTATAAGGGTATGCCACAAAATTGAATAACCAAAAGTTGTCACATCACTTTTTGATTATCCATTTATTTGAGCATCTCCAACCCATGATCTTTCCTTCAAATGAAGAACGGAAGTTACTTATCAAGGGGATATTTCGTAATTTATGCCCTCTTTTGCTCAAAAAACTTTTTGGAACCCATCATCTTTTTTGGAAAATTGGTTCTTTAAATTTACTTTGGTTCTTCAAATTTGAAGAACCAAAATAAATTTGAATAATGATGTGACAAAAAGGCGGATAGGTCCCTACAAAAGGTATAACATTTTGAGAAAAAGTGGGCATAAATTACAAAATCTTACTTTGATATGTCACTTCCGTTTTTCATTTTGAAGGAAAGAACATGGGTTGGAGATGCTCTAAGGTGGCTAAAGTTAACAATGTAGAGGTCCATAATGACATAATCAAAATTGGGTTGCCAAAACTTTCTACATCACCTAGAAAAAAGAAGATTGAATTATTTAAAAAACTAATTTTTTGTCAAAACTATTTTAGAAGCAGTTTTCAGAATAACAGTTTTTGAGAAAGAAAAAAAAAAAAAAACAGCTTTCAAAATAACAATTTTTTTAAAAGAAAACAAATTTTTAATATTTTTTTGAGAACATTGTTGAGAGAGAGAGAAATGTAACAACCCGACCCAACTGACCTGTTAACTTTTAGCCTAACCACGTGGCTCAAAAGATTTACCTCAAGTTAATAGTAGCTTGTGGGCGTTTCCTTATATTCCAATTCAATTTTTCTTGAATTGCCGATGTGGGACAACTGCCCCCAAGGTGGGCTATTTCAAGAAAAGAGTAAGCTTTTGTGTAATAATGAGTGTACTTAATTGGGGAAATGTGTGGTCCATTAAATTTGCTAATTGTGAAAATGTTGCTAATTTTGATTATGCAAAGGCCAAAATTATTGGTTAAGAGGTTGCTAACTTAGATTATTCTATTGTGAACACTTTCTGGACCAAATATCGCTAATTATCAAAAAAATTCTTTTGGTTATTCCATTGGGATTAGTATAACAACTTAGATTTATAAGTTTTTACTAATATCTAACGATTCCACTAACCACGGCTTATTAGCAGTGGATATTACACTCATATGACAACAAAGGTTAAACCATTCATTTTTTCACATGTATCAAATATCAATGTACTTGCACGCATATGTGTGTGCATTTTTTACAGATATCTTGGGCCTTGTTTTAGGTACATTTTATGAAAATGAAGGGGTGAAAAAATAGAATTGTTTCCCCAACTGATAAAATGAAGTGGTTTTCCTATAGACTTACATTTTATGTGTTGAGACTGGAGTATTATAAAATCAAAATCTGTTTAAGAACGAAGCCCAATTACTTTTTACACATTAACCATAACTCAATGAGCTGTGATTAGCAATTTCCAACAACTAAATTCAGTTGTAAGTTCTCTCAAACTAGGGTTTCTTCAAGGGGGAGGCTGCCCTCTCCTCCTCCCTCCCCCCCTCCTCCTCCACCCTCTATTCTCCCTCCCCCTCCCTTTTTCACTTGGTATTGTTTTTTTTTTTTATTGTTGTTGTCTTGATACCCTTCATCTCCACGGTGCCGATCGGCTGATTTACTGTTTTGTAGTGGTTGGGAGAGCTCCATGCGGGGAACGGCGGCATGGGAGAGCTTGAAGCGCAATTGGGAGGACGAGAGCTTGAAGCGCAATTGGGAGGACGAGAGCTTGAAGCGCAATTGGGAGGACGATTACGTCATCAGCGGTAGATTTTAACCGAAAGACGATGAGGAGGTCGGCAAAGGAAGAGGTTTCTGGAGAAAAGGGGAGACAGCGGCAAGAAAATGTCGGAGTCTGTGTCGTTCATAGGGTAACGACTGACAACGGTGTCTTGTTTGATGTGGATCCTGGTTTGATCTCGGTTGGCCTAAGCACCCACAATCCCAACTGTTCTCCTACAAACTCAAATGAGCCTATTCGTATGTGATTGAATCTTGAACTCGAAAAAACACTTGGCAAGGGAAACCCAAAAATCTATTCAAAGAAAAGAAAAAAGACAAAAGGGAAACCCAAAAATAAAAGGGGGAGAAAATATTAGGTTCACGTCTCACTTCTCATTTCCCTAAATAAATTCAAAATTAAAACTCCAAGTTGCCCTCGTATGATCCTGGGAAATTAATTTCATTCTCAGTAACCTGATGGTAAATGTTGGAAGAAACCACGTGCTCAGTAAAGGACCTCCTAACAACTGCGTTAAACAATTACTGATCAAAAGCAAAAAAAATGCGTTAAGCGGTAGTCTTAAATCACCCGCCAAGTTCGCTCCTCATGAGTAACACCAGATCCAAGAAACAATTCACCCTACCAAATCGCCAATATCCAAGACCATATGTGTACTATGATAAAAGTGAAAAACGTACACATACATCACTTTAATAATGCCTGCTTGAAAGGAAGTAAAAGGAAACAGCACCCTTTGTCGTGAGGTCAAAAAACTTATATTTTGCCACTATATAGCATATATACACTGAATTATATTCCCTCCTGGCAATGTAGACTTCATAACAGTAAGCAATCATGAGTTGCAACTCAGGAAGAACAAGAAAGCATGCACACACCTGGACGATAAGCCCAAGCTGGAGGCAACCGAGCGTACTTTTCCATTCCTGGTTGATCATCAAAGGGCCGTTCCATAACTTTTAACAGATTTCGAACCTCTCCAAAGTCACCTTGTTCAGCTGCATCGATTGCACTTTGGCATAAATAGTTCCTAAGAATATATTTGGGATTCACAGAATTCATTGAGGCCTTTCTCTCCTCGTCTGAAGTACCACTAGCAGAAAGCTGTATAAGGAAAATGAAGAATGTGAGAAACAGCAAATCTGAAAAGACTGTCTGTAGCCCGATAGGCATCTAACAAAAAACACCTCCTACTTTCCATCAAGAGAATGAGCAATGAGAAATGTGCATGCATGTCAACATATTTTCAATATTTATCTCTTGCTTATGTAGTTGTTACTAATCCAAATTAGATGACTCAAAAATTCCCTTTTCATTTTCAAAGTCAGTTGCTCATGATAAAGGCAACATTGAGGACAAGTGTTGTCAAGAAAGAAGGGCAAAGTCATCTTTTAAATTCTGGACATGATCAACAAGGCAACTGCGAAAATCTTCTGAGTCCATGGCTGAGGAATTAGACTTTGTGATTTCCACTTAATTAGTAGGTTTTGTTGAATAATTGAGTGGTGGAACCCATTCCTCCCACTGGCACATTGATTTACCTCTATGATATGGAGACTGTTGGCTGAAGATTGGCCTTGTTTCATTACTCTCCATCTTCTTCGGCTACCAAAGTTAGGTTGATCTGGATGGGTTCCCATACCCATTGTTGATTACGTTTATTGCATTGTCTGAATTTCAAGGCTATAAGAAGCCTCTTGTTTGTGTGTGTTTAGAATCAGAAAATTGTCATAGCTATTGTCATTTGTTTCTGAAAATCTATATCTCAGTGTGAGTGAGATTGTTGAGTGTGAGGGTGTGAGCATCTGTAAAGCTCAACTTGGTTGAGGTTTTTCATGATTAAATAGAATCGGAGTTTTCCTCTCCAATTTTGTGTTTGGGCATGACAAATAGTATCAGAGCCATAGGTTGCCAAAACCCAGTTTTTTGTTCGTTCTTGGTTCGTCTTTGTACCTTCCATTTTCTGTCCGAGAGTAACAGTAGTGCATATCTGTTGTGCCCCAAACAAAGGATAAACCAAACCCAAACACAAATTTGAGAGGAAAACTCCGACTTTATTCAAATCATGAAAAACCTCTCCCAGGTTGAGGTTTACAGAGACTCACAGTCTCTCACTCAACAATCTCACTCACACTGAGATTACAAAACAAAGCTCAAAGCTAGCTATTACAAGGCAGATATCTGGTGCCTAAGCTATTACGAGGGTGGTTCTTATATAGGCAAAGCAATACAAAAGACGACAAAGAGCTATCAACTTGCAATACTCCACTGAGGAGTAATGGACCTCCATGATGGGTTAGTACCCACTGATGTCTTCCACCATATGTCTCCCACGTGCTCAATAATAGAGCAATCAAACAATCCACTTCTCAAGTGGAGCGATGGGAGCCACACCAATTATTCCTTCAATCTCCAGATTTTCCACCTTGGCGACCATCCTGAAGCAATGCCGCCCAAATCCGTAACACGGACAACCGAAAAACCAAAAACAGGTGGCAGCTGAGTCCGTCATAGATCGCCCGAGGGCGCAGGCACCCAACGGTGCTCAAACAAAACTCAAATGAGCGGGGTCCAAACCTCGTTTGTCCCCAATACCGGTGACCCTGACGAACGAAACAGTAACCCTTACTGAGCCATGATCCATATTACCAATGGTGGAAACTCCACCTGCGGTTGTACTTCCTCCAAGATAGTACAAGTTTTTAAACCGTGTACCTCACATTACCACCTGGTTGCCTGATAAAACCTCCAGAGCTCCACCTCCAAATGGATATTGGAAACTGGAACATCCTATCACGTGTCCAAATCAGGACATATTTTCCAGCCTTTCGAAGTTGGACGGTTCGGATGTTCTTATGGGTGATGGCCACACTTGTGAGACTCGGGGGATTGGTAGCATTGATTTGGTTTTGTAGGATGGTTCGACATTTGTTCTGTCCGAAGTTCGGTATCCAATATCGATTGTTTTGCGAGGTGGAGCTCTGGAGGTTTTATAAGGCAACCAGGTGGTAATGAGAGGTACACGGTTTAAAAACTTGTACTATCTTGGAGGAAGTACAACTGCAGGTGAAGTTTCCACCATTGGTAATATGGATCATGGCTCAGTAAGGGTTACTGTTTTGTTCGTCAGGGTCACCGGTATTGGGGACAAACGAGGTTTGGACCCCGCTCATTTGAGTTTTGTTTGAGCACCGTTGGGTGCCTGCGCCCTCGGGCGATCTGTGATGGTCTCAGCTGTCACCTGTTTTTGGTTTTTCGGTTGTCCGTGTTACGGATTTGGGCGGCATTGCTTCAGGATGGTCGCCAAGGTGGAAAATCTGGAGATTGTAGGAATAATTGGTGTGGCTCCCATCAGTTGCTCCACTTGAGAAGTGGATTGTTTGATTGCTCTATTATTGAGCAAGTGGGAGACATATGGTGGAAGACATCAGTGGGTATTAACCCATCATGGAGGTCCATTGCTCCATTACTCCTCAGTGGAGTATTGCAAGTTGATAGCTCTTTGTCGTCTTTTGTATTGCTTTGCCTATATAAGAACCACCCTTGTAATAGCTTAGGCACCAGATATCTTCCTTGTAATAGCTAGCTTTGAGCTTTGCTTTGTTTTGTAATCTCAGTGTGAGTGAGAGACTGTGAATCTCTGTAAACCTCAATTTGGGAGAGGTTTGTCATGATTTGAATAATGTCAGAGTTTTCCTCTCAAATTTGTGTTTGGATTTGGTTTTATCCGTGATCAGACGAAGCCAACGCCACCAGACTCGCTGTCATCTGACCACCACAGTGTTCTCACGCGCCGCCTGAAAAGGCGCGTCCGGTGCGTCCGATCTACTCGCAGCCGTGCATTGCACGCGCTGCACAGGGAAGAAGAAGACCCACGTCAGCGCCACGTCGGCGCCAGCCCAGCAGTCAACGCCTAGTCATCGCCCAGTCAGCAGGCCACGTTAGCGCCACGTCAGCAAGTGTCAGTGCCACGCCAGCAAAGTCGTTGACCTGTCAATCTAGTCAGCATTAGGGTTTGACCGTGTTTGATCGAAAAAAGTAGGGCGGTTCGCGCCGGTCCGGTTCGTCCAGGTTCAGTCAGACCGGCTCAAGGGGTTCATAACCGAACCGGTGGTGGTTTTTTAACCGGTACGACCCGGTTCTCTGCCGGTTCAGACCGGTTCTCTGCTTATTTCATCGCTCTGGATTCAACTGCGGTCTCGGTTTTCTGTAATTTTTTACCTACAGTACTACTCTTGTTTGTTTGCGCTTTTTCAAATCGTTTCGGGCATTGTTCAATGGAACTAACAAATTTGGAATGTGGCAGTGTGAGGTGAAAGATGCGTTGATCCAACAAGATTTGGATCTTACCTTGGAAGATAAACCCGCGAATATGGAGCAAAAGGATTGGGACAAGCTTAATCTGCAAGCTTGTGGGACAATCCGATTGTTCTTGGCTAAAGATCAGAAGTATTCGGTTATGAAGGAAACGAAGGCGAAAGTTTTGTGAAAATTATTGGAGGACAAGTTCATGACCAAAAGCGTGGAGAATTGCCTTTTCTTGAAGAATAAATTGTTCCGTTTCCAGTACTATGCAGGAGCATCTGATGGAGTACAACAAGATTTTGCCTGATCTTCGAAATCTGGATGTTGATATCCTCAACGAGGATAAGGCACTTTTGTTGTTGAATTCTCTTTTTGATGAGTATGATCACTTGATCACTACTTTGTTGTATGGAAAAGAAGAGATTAAGTTCGATGCTGTCGCAAGTGCACTCATCGGTAATGAGTACCGCCGGAAGGATAAGTTGTTGCACAAAGACACAGTTGCTGAAGTTATGTTTGCATGAAGGTTACTGTTTCGTTCATGGCTCAGTAAAGGTTACTGTTTCGTTCGTTAGGGTCATCGGTATTGGGGTCAAACGAGGTTTAGACCCCACTCATTTGAATTTTGTTTAAGCACCATCGGGTGCTCGCTCCCTCGGGCGATTTGTGACAGTCTGAGTTTTCACCTGTTATTGTGTATTCTGTTGTCCGTGTTTCGGATCTGGGTAGCTCTATTTTTTGGAGGATTGTCGCCAAGGTGGAGATTGTTGAATAATTGGGTGGTGGCTCCCATTCCTCCCACTGGCACATTGATTTACCTCTATGATATGGAGACTGTCGGCTGAAGATTGGCCTTGTTTCATTACTCTCCATCTTTCTTCAGCTACCAAAGTTAGGTTGATCTGGATGGGTTCCCATACCCATTGTTGATTACGTTTATTGCATTGTCTGAATTTCAAGGCTATAAGAAGCCTCTTGTTTGTGTGTGTTTTGCATCAGAAAATTGTAATAGCTAGCTACTGTCATTTGTTTCTGAAAATCTGTAACTCAGTGTGAGTGAGATTGTTGAGTGTGAGGGTGTGAGCCACTGTAAAGCTCAACTTGGTTGAAGTTTTTCATGATTATATAGAATCGGAGTTTTCCTCTACAATTTTGTGTTTGGTTTTGGTTTTATCCTTTGTTTGGGCGTAACAGGTTTTTAAAAAGCCATTGACTCCTCGGACGACTGTTAAAATTACCAGCACAATATTAGTTAAGTTCCATTCCTGAGCTCCAGTGGAAAGTGGCTAATGGCTACGAAGGCTATAACAATAAATTTTTACTATCATCTATATATATCTACACAAATAAATGATACAAACGATACAAACACGGTCTAGGGAGAAAAGTCTACTCCTTTTGGCACTAGAATACCGTCAGTCACTTCCTTCTTCGTGTGAGCATGATGGGGGCTAAAATCCTTCCCTACCTCTCCCTATCTCACTTAGACACACATGCATCCATGCATGCAAACCACATATTTTCACGGAAGAATAAGTGATTAGATGTTCCAAATGGAAGCCAAACAGAAGAGTGTAGACAAAAGTGTCCCAAATTCAAAATCCATCCCAAGGTGGTATAACCCACTTTCTGACATTGATTAGCTAGAGTAAATCCTACAAAGGATCTAGAGTTCCTTAATGAGAATCAGTAGACCGAAAATTGATTGATGCTTTTGATAACTTTTGGCTAATGTGACCAGGCTACTTGTGCGGCTCACACTCCAGCTTTACATCCTTCACTAGTGTGATGCGGAAATAATTTGAAGGATGAAAGGAAATGTACAAATCTTCATGAAAAATATGGATCGGTCTGCCAAAGTTATGATATAGAAACAGTGTCACTGTACCTCCTGTATGTAGGTTTGAACCCAGGTGGTCCATGCCTCTTTGCGCTCCTTTCCCATATCCAACAAAACAGCTTTTAGCGGATTTAACAAATCCTTTTCTGGAATGCTAGGATCAGCTTTAATATTGGAAAGCAATCGGAAGAAATTTGTATAATCGACTTTGTCCACAGCCATGTTGTTAAGAAGTTTACTAATCAACTGTTTATTGTACTTTGGCAGGCCAAGTTTTCTGGTCATTATTGCTTGATACTCATCCATAAACTTGGTTCCATATCTGCGACAAGTAGAAAACATGGCCAATCAAAAAAAAAAAAGTAGAAAACATTAAGCATTAGCACATAAGCCAACCAGCAAACCATTTGTATTGCCAAATAGAAAATACCTTTCCATGGCATAATTTGACTCCTTGTCACTTATTAACTGAGCAGCTGAGAGAGTCGAGGCGAACTGTGCGATATTCCATAAACCAATATCAGGCTGATTTGCAAAACAATACCTTCTCCCTGGAAGATCTGTTGTATTTGGAGTGTAACTTGGGTCAAAAGCATCCAAGAAACCAAAAGGACCATAGTCGATACTGAGACCTAGCACACTCATGTTGTCAGTGTTCAGCACCCCATGTGTGAAACCAACACCTTGCCACCTTGCTACCAGGGAAGCAGTACGCTCAGCCACTTCCACTGCCCAAGCTAAAATAAGCCACCAGGGGAAAAAAAAAAAAAAAAAAAAGGATGAGAAAAAATGACTGTAGAAATTGCATTGAAGTTTATGTCAAATACAACCAGATCAAAACAGGGACTGTCTAAAAGATGGAAACTGCTTATCAACACGAAGTGAGGAGAGCAAATTCAGTATGATGAGAAAGAAAGAGAAGATGTCTGAGATATTAACCACAAAATAGATCAGGTCCTTCTTTAATTGAACCAGAAAACCACAGAATTAACAGGTAAGTGAGTAGCCTAGTCATCCGTGTGCATCCACAATGTCTGTCCAGGTTTCCAAGACTAGGCTACAAAATTTCTAAGATTGAAATTGCCTCCGTTGAGAAACCAATTAAAGCTATTTGAAGTTCCAGCCAATGCCCAACCAGAGCCTGTTTCTTTGACTTCCTTAAAGAATCTCAAGATCCATGGAGCAGAAGAAATTGTTTTCCAGGATAGAAACAGCAGTGTAATTTCTCAAAACCAGTGTAACATTAGACCTACAATAAAGGGTTCGATAATAGTTGCTAAAATGTCATTCTACCAAAAAACAGAAATGCCCTTAGATTTTTCACTAGTAATATATGCCATTAAATATCTCCGAATTTAAATAATCACCTGCATACTTGTTTGCAGTCAGATCCACAACTTCGTTGTCTTCCTCTCCTGTGCTAAAAGACAAACTCTCACTCTTACTCATGTTCTCAACATGAGGGAAGTAATGCCGAATAGTGTAGTCTGCCAAAGTACGAACAATGTCAAGGTCTTCTTTACCTCTGGAGGCATGTATCTGGTATGAACCAAAACGCAGAAAGGACTGGGCAACTCTACAAACAATTGCACCAGGTTCTTCCTTTGGATTGCCACTGCATGGGAAAAAACAAAACATGATGAGCAATGAAATCAGTTATACACCACATGGCTAGCAACTACTTCAAGTCAGAGGTAAGGTACTCCAAGTATTTGTATTGTTCGGTTCAAGTTCATAAAACCTGTCTTCTTGCATGAGGAACCAAATTTTATTTCGTCTCCAAGATGCTTTTTCTTTCCAACGTTTCCACCGACATTTGGAATCCAGCAATTCAAATTTTTCTACCAACACTAATCCAAAATGCACTGAAATATGACATTCTACTCAGCATGCCAAAAATCGAGGAATTTGAACACGTATCAGATATCCAAAAATGATATTTTCATAATGTCCAAATTCTTTTGAAATTTCCATCATGTCCCGGCTATATTATGAAATGTTTTCTCTATCTCTATCCTAGCCAACCGAAACAACATTCAAAACAAAATGTTAATCCTCGGTTATACCAGAGTTATGAACAAACACTCATAATCTTCCCCTCCAAATTTGTTGATAGTAGAAATTAATGTCTTAAATTAACTCATGAAGTAACTTTAACTTGTCAAACCATAAAGAAAATAATTTCTTCAAATCCCAAACTTTGGATCCCCCGACTGAAGGAGCAGATAAAGCAATCTGGAAAAAAATGAATCACCCATTTTAATTCATTATATTCATGATAAAAGATTGGCATACTCATAAAACATGTCGCGAGTAACATATTTTCCACTGGTGACAAGACAAAGTGCACGCGTGGTTGGGATGCCTAGACTGTGCATTGCTTCACTACATAAGAATTCCCGTATGCTACTACGCAGAACTGCAAGGCCGTCAGCAAACCGGCTATATGGTGTCTTCCCAGCACCCTTGAGCTGCAGTTCCCACCTTTCAGATTTCGCATTCAAAACTTCCCCAAGAGTAATTGCCCGACCATCACCCAATTGACCGGCCCACATGCCAAACTGATGTCCACCATAGCATTGAGCATAGGGCACTCTGTAAAACCCAAAAGTTGCCACTTTGAAAATGCTTCACTACAACCATAACTGGGAAAAGAAAAAAAAAGTGAGGAATGACACTTACGCTCCAACCAAAGGTGATGCACCAGAGAAGATAAGTGGGAATTCCGGTCTTTCAAATCTGAAACACAAGCAGCAGTTAGCAATCAAGAAAATCGGACATGTAGTAAAACAAGGCAATGGAAAGGGAAAAATTCATGGGAAAAGATTATAAAATCAAATTGGACATGATCAATCTGTCAGGTTAACAAGAAGAATGCTGATTACAAGCCAAAAAAGGCCATCAGGGTCCAGGTCAGTGGAACAAATTAGCAGATGATCAATCAAAAGCTGGAAGCTACTCTACAATAAAGAAGAATACCAGCAGGAAAGGGGCTAAACAAGGGGCTTTACTAACAGTTTTCATCTTCTTAGCATTCAGCTACAACTGTTTACAATAAGCAACAACTATAAGTGCCTCTCAAGATTCAAGTTTATAAATCTCACCCAAATTGTTGATAGGAAGAGTAACCAAGATGAATTGGTTTGTGAGAGCTCACAGGACGTTTCAAGTCTCGGATGTAAGTACTTTTCTTACATCGTCTAAATATATATCGATGCAACTTTTCAGAAACGGCTATTTGGCATATTGCGAAGAAAAAAAGAGAGAAATTACTAACTCTTTAGGATCCAAATCAAGCAACTCAGCCACTGATTCTGACCATGCAACAAGCTGAGGGTTCTCCACCTCAACAGACGGGCTTACTTTGGTGTAGCAAGCGTGAAAGACCTACAAAATGGAAAGCAGAAAGTATAACATCTTGTCTGTAGATAACAACAGATATGCAATGCATACAAAAAAAGCAAACAAATATTAAGCCATGCTAATGGTTCTCTGAATTAAATTTGCTTAATGGTAGCAAGAGCACGAAAAATGAACTGTTTCCTCACTATGCAATCTTCTTGTCGGTTTCAAGATTGATTAACATTACCCAGTTGCATAAAGTTCAAGTCCTAAAAAGGGACTCTGGTGCTTCTTTTCTTTTGGAAGGCTGTGGACATATGCTATTTAAGGGCACAGGTACTAGTCAAATCAAAAGGACAAACAAAATTAATAGGAAGGCAAAACTCCACAGATGATGAATAAATTGCAACACAATAGAAACTAAACTTCACCAAAACATGTTCTGCCCAACCAATTTATCCTTTGCAGAATAATTTAATCTGTCAAACTAATAAAGTACTCCCTCCGTCCCAAAATGAATGTCCCAAAACACTATTCAAACCTCTTGAAAAATCATTTATATTTTTTAAGCTATACTGAATTATATATGCAATATGGATCTTTTTTCTTAGATTTTGCTTAGTTTTGTTAAACAAAGTCTTTAAAATTGAAAAAAGTATTATAGATAGCAATAAGCAGATGATTTTTTAAGGATTGTAAATAGTAGTTTTGGACGTTCATTTTGGGACGGAGGGATAAACCACATATCATTAAGAAAAAGTTGTTCTCTCAACTATACTACAGAGGTGCAAAATCCACCGACTAGACAAACAAAAAAAGCAAGCGTAGTCTACTCCTCATCAATGGGATCTTGGGAACTAATCTAATATATGCAACTAGTTTGGCTGCATATTCCACATAGATCAATATTCTTAAAAAATTAATGTGCATTTCCTAATATATAATTCGTATTGATATTGGAAAATATGGCAAAATTTCCGCTAATGGAAGCAAAATTATATCAATTGGCCAAATGGTCACTACATTATGCAACCATAACTTCTTAGGATTGGGGTTTACTCTTAGAGCCTTGGAGAATCAAATGGATTTGTTAGAAACCTCAAGCGACTAATGGTGATTTGACGGGGTTTTAAGAGCTTTCCTTTGGAAAGGTTCTGCGTAGAAATCTTCTGGGGCTAAAGTAAGTTGGTTTTCTGTTTGTATGCCTAAACAAGAAGGTGGACAGGGGTTCAGAACTCTAAAAGACTGGAACACGGCCTCAAAGCTTAGACATTTATGGGCTCTTAGAAAAAAGTCCGATATTTTGTTGGTTAAATGGGTTCATACTTGCATCATAAAGGCTTCCCAGGCCCATATACTAGTTTTGGAGTTATAATTAACCAATGTGGGATAAGCTCAGACACACCCCGCACGTGCAACTTCTGACTCGCACGTGCAGAGGTAAACAATGGATCCATAACATACTGATCACAACGAAACAATGTGCAATTAAGGCACAAACATTGGGAAAACAATCAAGAGAGTCTTGTCCAAAAGTCTCCAAAGCCCTAGCTTTGATACCATGTTAAAGCATCAAACTCAAAAGTCAAAACAATTTGGCAATGAGTGGAGAGGCCTCCCAGGCTCATATACTAGTTTTGGAGGTTATAATTGACCAATAGAGGACAAAATCTAACGGGGAACAAATTGTGTACAACCTTGGCAGGTCCCTCATGCCAAAGTATCTAGTATCATTCATCAAGGCAGTTGGAGTATCTAGTATCATTCATCAAGGCAGTTGGCGGTGTCCAAGAGCTAGGAATTGGGTTACTCTGGTCATAATGCAGAATAACCCTTCAAACTTTGTTCCACACTCTGATGCCCCAGATCAAGTTTTCTGGACCCCTGACCCTAATGGCCAATATAGTGCTACATCTGCTTGGAATGTCATTAGAGGAACTGGTCCTAAGGTTAGATAAGCTAAGCTGCTGTGGTTCCCCCATCATGTTCCTAGGTGGTCCTTTATTTAGTGGTTGGCATTCATGGAAAACTTGCTACCAAAGATAGATTCTCCTTATGGAGTGTGACTTTGGACGACTCATGTGTAATGTCAAGGTCGTGCAGGATCTCATAATCACTTGTTTCTTGGATGCCAGTTTTCTTCAGGGAAAGCTTGGGGAAAAGTGATCCTAAGAATATCGCTGTCTGCCTTCACCTTCCACATTTGGGGAGAACGAAATAGAAGAATTTTTCAGCATCAAAGTCTTGCGGTTGAGGGTGTGGTGGCCAACATCACTGAAGACAATAGGGCCTGATTTTCTGCCTGGAGGGCACTGGAGCCTACAAATGAGAATAAGCATTTGGCTGCTATTTGGGGAGTATCCCAGAGAATTTTCAGAATGTAGTTGATATGGTTTGTTCTGCTGTTGATGTTTTCCTTTTCCTAGTCTCTTGCTTTTATGTTATAGTTTTGCTAGGGTGTGTTTTCCGGTGATTGTCTGCTCCCTTGTTTTGTTTCCTGGATTCCAAGGGTATGCCCTTGATCCTCTCTTGTGGTTGGTTTGTTGCTTATTGAATGAACTTAGCCTAAAAGAATAATCGTGAATCCGTGATTTACCCAGTCTAAACCAATTCCTCCATTTCATACCAGAACAAGACATGAGAATATAGACCTACACAATATTTCACTTCAATCTCTCCCGACTATAATTATACAGCCATAAACTAAATAACTCCAGTCCCAGTCCCCTAAGAGACACCTCTGTGGCTTAGGTTCCATTCCCCAAAAAAGATACTCAAGTTCGAGTCTCTTACCTTACTACTACGATGTTTGTGCATAAGTCTAGACCCAAACATGAGCAATTTACTTCAGACAAGTAGTCCACAATCACATGGCTTATACAAAGCGCACTATTTGCAGTATCAGTCAGCACAAATCCCCTTAATTCAGCCCCATAACTGTCAACTCACTAAACTGTCTTCCCTAGTTAAAAAAAGAAGGAAAAACTAGAAGTACCTGTGGCAATAAGGGAAAACAATGTATCCAATAATTTTACAGGTTACAAATGACATGCCACTACAAAATTTCCACAAGCTCAACATAAAACTACACTATATATGAACTTCTTCAACAAAACACATCCCTGATTTCTCAAAACACCCATCTTGAAGCTTGTCAAACAAAGAGTACTCGGTTTGGTATTTAATAAATTGAACTCCGAGCAAAGACAAGTGTAAAAATTGCTACTCAATCACGTCATCGAATATCACTAATTCATATCAAAACCTCAGTCACATAATCCTTCAGTAAGGCCCTCCTCTCCCCCTTTACATCCTCACTCTCGCGAACTCTAGCGAATTTTAGTGATTTGGGATGTTTTTAAAAGAAGCTTTCATGCTCACTCTCGCGCATTATGCGACTTAGGTCAAAACCCACGGAGGAAGGCTACATCGAAGAAAACCAATCAAGTGATCGAAAACGTTCATGATACATGCGTACATGTGTATTTCCCAAGGAAACATATCGATTAAAGAAACAAAATCAACCTGTCGTGGAATGTTAATAGTCTTTGGATCTCCTGGCAACTCTCGTACGAAGGAATTGTCCCACCTCAGATCTTCGAGATTCAACCTAACCTTATCCTGACCTAAACTCTGCTTCTTCAAATTATCGGATATGGACTCCACCGACAAATCGGTGTCAACCGACGGCGACTCCATGGACACGCCGCTGGAAGAGTCGGAAACGACGCCGCGAAATGGGGAGAGTCTTTGGTGTGATTTATGGTGGGTGGAGAGGTAGAAGTGGAAATTGGTGAGTAATTTAGTGGCGGAGAAGAGGAGGAGAGATGGCGTCGATTTGGGGGAGAGAGAGTTGTAGGGAGGACGGAAGTGGAGAGCGGTGGAGAGAGAAGAGGAGTGAGAGAGGGAGGCTGACAAGTGGCTGAGCATCGCGTATTTCTCTCTCCCTCTTGACTAGTATACACTTTGTTATTGAGTGAAGAGCCGTATCGCTGTCGTTTCCGTCAAATCACCTTGCTGAATTGCTGGCTTAAACTGATTTTTAGGTTTACCGAGATATGTCTGTCATCTCCCAATACGAGGCCGTTTGGCCTACTGTTTTTTGATTTTTCGATTTCTCCTTTTCGCATTCTGGGTGTTTGGTCAACACACCCAGAAGTTGTTTTACCAAAAACTGTTTTTTTCGTTTTTGAAGATAGAAGCCAGAAATCAAAAATAGGTTTGGAGGTGTTTTTTGATTTCTACTTCTCATTTTCCCTTCCAAAACACATTCTGCACATTTCTCCCAAACACTACTCCCACATCCAAAACTCATTCTGATCAAAAGCCAAAAAGCCAAAAAGTCAAAAATCAAAAGCTAAAAAGTTAAAAATCGATTTAACTTGATTTCTAACACATGGCGGATTTGTACTGCTACCCATTGATATTTTTTTTGAACTGGTTTTTTTTTTTTTTTTATTTGAACTGGCTACCCATTGATATTTGATTCACACCAAAAAGTCTACTTGCACAAATGAGGGGTGATTTATTGACTTAAAAACTGACTTAAGTCAATTCTTAAAACGTGTCATTTAATTCGCAAATTGAAATAAACGAAATTATTAAATCCTGGGATTGCTAATCCTGGACTATTTGTCTTTTGCTAGTCCTGGACTATTTCTCTTGGTATTAATTTCATCCCTAATTATATCCAATCTCATGTTTGATTTGTGAGAGATTATTTATGGGATAATTTTTTTTATCAAAAACAATTTTTTATTAAAAAAAGAGTTAAAAAATATTTTAAAAAAAAAACAAGAGAAATCTGTATCAACCGAATATGTTCGAAAACAATCTCATATTTGTTAGTCCTACTCAGTCCCATCTCGGATTATTATTACTCCCATATAGGGATAAAAATAATACCGTTATTAATAATCCCAAGAGTCATTTGGGAACCAAATGTGGGATAACTCAGGAATCGGTACAATTAGTCTTACCCCAAACAGTTAATCCGCAAATCAAACAAGGCCGGATTTCTACCGCTACCCGTTGATACACACCGAAAAGTCTACTCGCACAATTGAGGGGTGCACAAATCGTGCACATACATCTTGTGAGGTCAATGACATAATTTCGAGTAGCCCAATAAAAAATTAGCCCGATTCATTAATTGTAAGTTCTTTATCCAATTTTCTAATTTTTCATTTAGAATTCAGAACTTTTTTTCCTAAATGAAAGTTACTATGTAGAAGATTTGATCAAAAACTTAAAATCATTGGATTGAGCTGATGTACTCTGGACTATTAAAAATATTATTTTACATTTAGTAAACGGTTCGAATCGTTTGCATGGAATCCGAAATTGAGCCCCACGAGGTGTTTGTGCACAGTCTATGCACCGCCTTGTTTGTGAATAGTCTTTCTCAATACACACAATACCTTAGGGTCCTAGACATTACGGGAAATTATTTTTCTCCACTTTAGGTCACTTATTAGAAGGGGTAATTCTTTTTGGGCATAATTTATAAGGGTACTAATCTAGACTCCTACTTATGTATCCATCCAAGTCGAGTTAATGAGTTGTGTTGATATCCTGTGATTGATCTTTAATGTAAATCATAGAGGTTGTCGCAGTGGTCCATCAATTTGTCTGGCGGAACTTAGTACCCCAAAGTTGCACTGTCGACCCCACTATAGGGATTTGTATTTTGGGACAACCTTACCTCATGATAATGCGTGGAAAGGGATATCAGAGAGGCTAAAAAGATTAGTCCGATTTATCGGGATACGTTTCATTTTAAAAAAAAAAATAAGTAGGGATATCAACAAGAATACTATGAAGATAATTGTTTTTTTAATACCAGCTTAGAAGCACATCGACTAATTTGAGGGGACCAATCCTCCATCAATTAACAAAGTCCAATTAAAGTCGGGACAAAGGACTGTATGGACTGACCCGAAAGGATTAAATAATACTATAGTCTTCGAACCATCTTAAAATGGAGTAAATCCTTAAGTCTCAAGCCATGATCACTCAGCTAATCCTTTGATAATTTACCTCAATTTAGGATCGAGCCCATCAAATATATTGCTTTCATTGCCATGATTAACATCCTAAATATTCAAAACGTTCGGATCAGTTGCGGAACCAAGATTCATACGCAGAGGTGGCACCGTTAAATAAAAATCTAGTTACATGTTCTGCGGGAAAATATGAAGAAGAAAATTAAGTGTAAAGTCATATAGTTATTAGGTTTTGTCTTGGGTTTTTTTTTTTTTAAATAAAGAAATAAAGGCTTGTTCTAACTCTCTTTATGGTATTCAAATGGAATACATTAAGATACTATTACTTTTTCTTGACCTGAAACGACCATGCTCAAAAATGCAATTTTTACCATATCTGTACAAAAAATTAGTTTTTTTTTTTTTGGCATATCCGTTGTAACACCCAATACTCCACCTTACTGGGTTGTGACAGTGCACGGAGTTAGAGAAAAACAAACCAACAAACGAAAATTAAGGACACAAGATTTACGTGATTCCCCCCAAGCACGAAGCTCTAGAGGTATGTCCACGGGCGAAGAGCAAGATAGGATTCACTATGAACGAGGAGAGATTATAAAGAGCCGGTAATACCCATAACTCTCAGTTGAAGCACCAAACAGATATCTAGGGACAAAGTCTCAAGAACACAAAAGAGACAAACAAAACTCTAATATCCAATCCCATGAATTAAAGACTATCAATGGAACAACCAAGAAACCCGAACACACTACGGGAACCCCATGGGGGCTCCCTTAAAGGGATTCACTCAAGAAGTCCAAAGCTCTAGTAGGCCACAAGGCTCCTATTTATAAGAAACACAATCAAAGCATTATCACAGAAGTTTAATTAAACACAATAAGAAATCCTAAACACAATAGGAATTCTCCAAAAAAGGAAAATTCAAGGCACAATTCCAACAATTCTCCACCAACCTTTTTAAGAACATCTTCAGCTCCTTCTCCAACAAAAACTTGAATAATCCTTGTTGAACAAGCAAAACACACAACTCCACAAGCCATAGATTGGCGCTACTGTTTTACCCTCCAAATTTCTCAACTCCTTATCGAGCCGTCATATTGCAATCGATACGATCACCCAAAATAGAACACATCGAAAAACAAAAGCGTTGGATTAAAAAACCTAAGCACTAATACTAGTTTGTTGTGACAGTGCACGGAGTTAGAGAAAAACAAACCAACAAGCGAAAATCAAGGACACAAGATTAACATGGTCCCCCCCCCCCCCCCCAAGCATGAAACTCTAGAGGTTCATCCACGGGCGAAGAGCAAGAGAGCATTCACTATGAACGGGAAGAGATTACAAAGAGCCGGCTATACCCGTAACTCTCAGTTGAAACACCAAACAGATATCTAGGGACAAAGTCTCAAGGACACAAAAGAGACACACAAAACTCTAATATCCACTCCCATTAATTAAAGACTATCAATGGAACAACCAAGAAACCCGAACACACCACGGGAACCCCGTGGGGGCTCTGTCAAAGGGATTCACTCAAGAAGTCCAAAGCCCTAGGAGGCCACAAGGATATTTATAAGAAACACAATCAAAGCATTATCACAGAAGTTTAAACACAATAGGAATTCTCCAAAAAAGAAAAATTCAAGGCACAATTCCAACATTACTAAACCCAACAAAAATACAAAGTCAAATCATTTATGCCATCAATTCAATTTAAACGAACAGAAAAATTAATCAAAAAGTCATTCAATTCCCACTTCCTTCCATATATACTTATATAGTTTTCATACACATTTTTCATCATTTCCTCGCGTGCTTACCTTTAAACCATTCGTCTCCTTAAATCTCCTTTTACAGTAGCTTTTTCCATTAAAATTTCTATTGACAACAAGTGGCATCAGCCTCCTTATATTACAAAACTTGCCGAGTCATTCAAATGGATGTTAGCTTGATAAAATGGATACTAGCTTGATAGCCAAGTGTCCATTCTCCTAACATATATTTTTTCTTCTTCCTTATCCATGTTTCACCCACAACAAACAAAACCACATGCACACAAGCACATCAGCCTTTGATCATGTGCACAAACTCCGCACTGCATGTACACCCGTCTCTGTGCATATATACTATTATGCATCATTTTCAAAAAAAAATTCTTTTGACTTCACAAGTTAACCAATAAAAAGAAACACCATATTTATTAAATAATGGGTATCACACCCGTAAATACCTAGTCAAACGACGTTAATTTATAAAACATTTATGTTTTCGAACATGCGTGTGACACCTATCCCACCCCCCTCTATGTGGCTCTGCTTAGCACACGAAAGGTAGAACCACCATACTTAGAGTTTGAAGATTAAACATAAAAAATAAGTAGAACACATGTAGAGTTCCATGGCCAGGCCTGATCGGAAAGCAATCTAATGTGCTAAGCCACAAATCACTACAACAAAAACTACCTGTGGCGACAAAATGTGACGAGGAAATTCAAATTTCCTTGCCAAATGGGTCTTTATGGCGAGAAAATCGATTTCGTCGGCAAAGGGTACTCTATGTTGACGAAATTATATTTTCTCGCCAAAAAACAAAGATTTGGCGAGGAATAAGGGCACCCATTTGGCGATGAAATTAACTTTCCTAGCCAAAAAGCTAAGATTGGCGACGAAATTGCATTTCCTCGTCAAAGGGCACCCATTTGACAACGAAATTATCTTTCCTCGCCGAAAAGCTAAGATTGGCGATGAAAATTACATTTCCTCATCAAAGGGCACCTATTTGGCGAGGAAATGAATATTTTATCGCTAAAGGGCACCCATTTGGCGACGAAATTAACTTTCATCGCCTAAAAACTAAGATTGGCGATGAAATTATCTTTCCTTCCTGTAGTTTTTTTTACCCGTATTGGGGTTTTCCACATATATCTGGTGTTCATTTGTTTAATTACTTTCTGTTTGTGATTGGCTCATGTATTGATTGATTTTTTTATTGAGATAAAAATTCTACCAAATTATTAAAGCTAAGATCTAGGATTTTGCATACAAGAAAAAGTAGTACTCTCCTTTGAATTAGGAAAAAATATAAAAGGGAGCCCGATGATTAATGGGTGGAGTGGCTGGAGCCCGTTGATTATGAACCAAATTGAGAAAACAGAGCATAAAATCAAGTAGATACCTGACATGCATTTTTTCTCCTTCGGGAGCAACAATTAGAGTTCTTCATAAAATCCCCAGAGAGTCTCGACTCATCCAAAAAGTAAAAAAAAAAAAACTAGAACAAAAAGAATTTAAAATTTTGTATAAAGAATTCAATTAAATTTTGCATATAGAATTCAAAAAATCTTTCTATTTTAGATTAACTTTGTTTTTACTAATTTGTTTTTATGGTTTTGATGACAATTTTCTACTTTTTAGATTTCTCTCGTCGAGACAAACAAATGCCATAAGGAAATGACACAAAACTAGTAAAAGCGGCAAAGTTTTGAATAAAGACACATGAATTAAAAATGGAGAACCCAAGTCCATTATACTCAGATAGAGATTTGAGAAGTTCATCATAATATCGCACCAACTGGTTTATTGGAGAAGAAAGGGTTTTGGTTGGGGTGTTGTGATAGTAGACTATCAAACTAGATTAGGAATGGAAAAGATATGGAAGGATTTGTGCAATGTACACGAAAATTTCTGAGTATTTTTGAAAGGTTGTATTTCCCCAATTCAGATTTTCTTCACGCCTCTAAAGGAAGACAAGCATCCTGGGCTTGGTCTAGCCTCATACAAGGGCGGGAAATTCTACTCAAAGGGATCCGGTGGCAATTATCTGATGGTTCTTTGATACATTTCTGGACTGATAAATGGCTACCCTCCTCCAAGGACTTCACGGTACATTCAGGTCAACCACCAGATTGCCCAGTGGAGTTTGTTGCTGATGTCATTGATGCTAGAACTTTAACTTGGAAAGAAGAGCAGGTAAGAGCTATGGTCTCTGAGGAAGAAGCTTATGCAATCCTAAGTATCCCTATTTCTGACTTTGGAAAGTTGAATTTCTTAGTTTGGCACCCCAATTCTAGTTGCATATATTCGGTGAAAGCAGGGTATCATTTGGCTTCGGCCGAGCAAACTTCTAACCTACCACTCCAAGCGTCATCATCTTTCCAGCCCCCTCAAGAGGTCCGGAAATTTATTTGGAATCTAAACGTCCCGCCGAAATTAAGGCATTTCTGGTGGAAAGCTTGTTGTAACTTGTTGGGGACGAAGGAGAATCTTCACAGGCAAAAATGTAATCCTTCCCGATGTTATAATCTGTAACCAAAAAAAGAAATCAACGGAGCACATCTTTTTTAGGTGCGGATGGACTTTGGCAACATGGTTTGGTAGCAGCTTAACGTACAAAGTGGATACTAAGGCAATCTTGTCTGTTATGAAGTAGACCATTGCTGTTATGGAAAACTTGAACTCATCTAAAGAGGGCCGTGATCTCATGAGCAGATGTGTTGGATTGTGTTGGCATATATGGAAAGCAAGGAACGAATGGATTTTTAACTCAATTCTGGTTGACCCTCAGGTTGTTATGGAGAAGGCTGCTTTTAATTGGAGGGAATTCCAGGTGAGTAGGGATTGGAAAAATGGAACAGAGACTGTGGAGGGACATGCAAACATGACTGATAGTTGGACTCCTCCTCCCGTTGGCTCGGTGAAAATCAACTGTGATGTGGCCATGGTTAAGGGAAGTAATCAAGCTGCTGTTGCTGCCATTTTGAGGGTTCACAGAGGCTAAAGGATAGTGAATTTAATGAGACATCCTCAAAATTTGGCCAGATGGAAAGTTAATATTTTATGAGTACATATACCATAATTTTCGCAGCCTCCAAATTATGATCCACACCGGTCCTTGGACGTAACGAATTGTTGAACTTCCAAGTCCCTTCCTCATTATCCAGTACAAGTAATGTCCAATGGAAATGGTTGTGGATTGGAAAGAACAAGTATCAGTAAATACTTGTATTATGCATCATGTGTCCACGAATCCTATTTCGTTCATTGTGTGTCTTTCTAGCTATTAATGCCTGCACCCAACAATAATATGACCAATTAAAGATTAATGTTGAAGGTTGAATAGTTAAATCATTGTCAGAGTATGGTTAAACTCACCAAGAAGCTGCTTGTGAATGCATACAATGTCACATTGGGCCCCCCTTGTGTGGAATCACCATCCACTCTTTGTTTCATTAAATATGTCACTCTGCTTTGCTGCTCCATCAATAGGAACTCCGCATATGCATCAATCACCTATAGAGTTAAAAAATTATATTGCAACCGTTATGGAACAATAAAAGTCCATCTTCCATTCATTGACATGTAAAGATACGTTCATTTTCATTCTATGAGTGTTGAAATATTTCATCACAATGTTGTATCATTAACTAATACATATACTTACATTTCCGTTTATTGTAGTTTCAATGATGAGACATAGTAAATCTTCAACATACACAGAACACTGTACTATTGTCCAGCACCAAATACTTGTGCTACCACACAAAAAAAAAAACACACACACACATCATATTTTAATGCGTCAAGTATGTAAATAATCTTACGACGAAAATTACCAGGTAGAAGCCGGATTAATACCTACGAGTAACTTCCTAATACGGTCTATCTTGTCTTCATCCTCATTTGTCATTACTTTTTCAGGCCTTTGATTTACACAGGCTTCGAAGGTGGCTTTTGCGGTGTTTCCACAAAATTGTCAAGATTGATCACTTCTTTGATGACCATTCCTTCATCGAATGCCACCGGATCTATTCTTTTTTTCACTTTTCGGGGTAGACATACTCCTCTTTTTCTGTTCATTTCCTATGCTTTCCTTTGAGGTGTGTAACTAGCGAACGATACTTGTCCATTGAAATTGGTATTGTAGATTGTGTGACCTCGGGAACTATGTTTCCATTACTTTGTTTGTATCTCGTACTATGTATCTCATTTTTCTATATAGTTCAAGTCAATTTATGTAATCCGTTATTATTGTGATATTGAAATATAATTGTTCTTTGAAATTCTCTATTTGCCGTATTTTTCCTAACAATGTCTTCCAAAAAACACTAATAAACCTTCCCACAACCCAAGTTATGGCCAAAGCAATCCCATGTTGGCACTCGTTGGCAGAAGGTAGAGTCGTAGAGAGTACATTGGATAGGCCAAAGCCAATATGAGAAAACTATAAGGCCATGAATAACACCAGGGTGGTAGCCTAGTGGCTCATGGCTCACTCCTACAGGTTTTAGGTGGTCAGGAAGTCCTATATTCGAGTCGTGCTAACAGCTAGGGCCCTCTCAAACTTGGTGCTCTTGTCCGGCTGCGGTAGTTGCTTTGGCTCCTTGATCCCTTCAGGGACCCGCTGCCTGTTTATAGTTCAAAAAAAAAAAAAAAGGCCATGAATAATATCACACCCCCTGGGAGTTTAACTGTGCCACTATAGTGAGTAGAATGGTCCTTATTCTTCCATTTATTATGACATACTACATAACCAATTAAGATGTTCAACCAAAGTTTACTTTTTCCCCATTCTTTATCATGCTTCATATGTACAGTGGTTGCACAGACTAGGCTTGTCCCACCAAGTCATCAAAGCATATGAGGTCCATGCCTTCTTCTTCTGATTTGTGGAAGCAGATTTAAGACATTAGGTATGATGAGAAACCGTTTCCTTACAGTATTATGTGAGTAGGAGATATTCCTGTTTCATTGCTTGGTTTTTAAACCAAGAAAAAAATACGGCAAGAGAGTAAAAATAAGGCATTGTCAACAGGCTTTTGATCATTTGTTTCTGTTTTTAAGAATGATTTCGCGGCTTCAATACATGAAGTAAATTATTGAATACCGTCTCCATAATGATTTGATAATCTTAATGAAAATCAAATATCAAGTGTATACGTTCTACAATTATGAATCCTTAGAATAAACAATCAGATGTGTCTTATAATCAAAATAGTTGTCTGAACAAATAAAACATACATTCCGCAGATATTTGTTCTGTAGCCTATATTAGTCTACAGGATCGAGCACTTGTACAAATATCACAGAATGACTAAGTCAATTGGCTACATTTGGCTACACTTGGAAAATCTAGTAAAACTTAAGGATCATTAAGAACTAGCCTATGTCTTTTATGATTTGATAT
Source organism: Vaccinium vitis-idaea (assembly GCA_963854785.1). Lineage (NCBI taxonomy): Eukaryota > Viridiplantae > Streptophyta > Magnoliopsida > Ericales > Ericaceae > Vaccinium > Vaccinium vitis-idaea. Next base: position 28,064,904 of record OY978217.1, on the reverse strand, counting down.
TGATAAACTAGATTGTGCTATTCAAACCACTACCAGATCTGTCTTTATGACATTATAGAAACCTAATAATACAAGGCCAACCCAGACGGGTCTTCATGAAATAAAGCCAACTCTTCTATTCTATCTAACATCTACTTGACAATGAACTGTAAATAAATAATAATTAAAAACATTACCCACTTTTGAAGAGAAAGGCATTTTTCATGATGCTAAAGGAGAGAAGCATTGAACATATATTCTGGTCTTATCACAAAATAAAGAGGTTTGGTGAAGCTAGAGTCATTACTTGTTGGAGCGACTAACATTTCCTTCACAGCTTTTGTGGTCCCTTTAGTAAGTGGAGACTGAATCCTTTTGTGCATCTCTTTGGTGGATATAGAGTGATGTACGTATCAGCAGATTGCGACAATTTGTCCAAATATATATCTTTTTGCAGAACCTGAATTTGGTAAAACAGCTCATAAGAATGCTATCAACTTTCCAAAAGGCACGGCAATTAGAAATGCAATGCTTATGAGAAAACAAAGCAGTTAATACACAGTCTATTTCTGTCAAAGGTACTCAAAATACCACTGTAACACCAAACTCATTCACTGTTCGCCACGGAAAAAAAGCCTATCAGACAGAAACCTGGGACCCAGGATCAAGTTTAGCTGCATGCGATTGTGCTCGTGTTTTGCCAAAAGAGAGCAGTTATAAACGGCTGTGAGAAGCTTCTTGACATCTAGTGTGAGGATCATTGGGCTCGGTTGAAAGGCTGTACATCGATGGGCTGATTCGGCAGACAATGTCTCAAGACTAAAGTGACGATCCGATCTAACCTTCAAAATTTTATTGGTCCAAGCAAATGTGATACAATGAATGCGTTAGCAACAGTAGATTCTAATAATTTCAGTTACTTAGCAAAAATGGTTTACTCAGGAGTCCATGCATCATAATAGAGTTCAAAATGGCACACTGCCACAATATTGCACCAAATAATCACAGGGAGTAATTGCACAACTCAGTGTTGACAAGATAGTACTTGGTGGGGGCAAGTTGTAGTATTGCCTAAATACTGAAAACACGGGAACCCTGAAACACGATGACTAGATTACAGTATCCAAAGATGACATACTTTGAGCACAAGAGAACTAAAGCAAGAATAACGAGATCCTAATTTGACCGGCCAAATAACTAAATAAACAAGTAGGCACTGCAACTTTTAAGAAAATCATGTTACGAGATAGAAAGATACAATCAACGAACTTAGATCCTGAAATGATTGGTAAGTTAAAACGCTTGCGTTGCTTTACAAAATTTACTTTTGAAACATATTGAAGGCCCTAATAAGTATCGAATTCCCTTAGGCCACTTATCTAGGGAATCCCCAATCACAATCCAAACAGCTTAAAGATATTTGGTACTAAACTAGATTAAGCCACTAAATTGACTTACTCCTTGATGCAACTGTGCTCAATATATAACGTAACGTGCAATCACCTTACGCAAAATTGACTACCTCATCATATGTGTGCATGGTCCAACTATAACTGGATTTAAACACCTTATGATTTTGGTTTTACTATGACCTAGTTGGCAATTCAGACTAAAGAATCTGAAATGGTGATTGACATTCCAGAGGAATTCAGTAGAAGTCACATGAGACTATTGCCAGAGTGCATGTTTTACATAGAATTCTCCTTCACAATAGTGATCTTTGTCCAAAAGAATCTGTTAAGTTGTGGAAAATGGCTACTGGACATCATCCATGCTTAACTGCTTAAGCAACACTCCTCAAATGCTTAAGAAATGCTTCAATCCCAAAGCAGAAAATAGCTATGTCACTCAGGTGAGGGCACTTAAATTTTCTGGGAAACACAATTCAAGAGTCATACAATTCAAAAACTCTGTAACATGTTACTTTTGCAGGTATAGGGGAAACTTGGAATTTGATTCTGTTCTGAGTTCTGACAAGGATTCCTACAAGGAAAGCATGGCCTGGGCAACATCCGGTTTCAGCAAGAAGGTTCTTTGAGAGAAAAACTAAAACATGTGAAGATTTAAGTACATTATAAGCATACTATTGATATCCCACTAGCTTCAAGTAATTGCAAAACTAACCAGGGTAATTGTTCATTATCCGGCAGATCAGAGTGGGTGGAATCACCTACTGGAGCCACCTAAGGTGACAAGGGGTTTTACTTTTTAAGTAAGTACTTTGGAATAAGAGCGTCTCGTCATACCAGAGAAAGTGCATAAATTGGTTTGAATGGTATGTCACAACCTCATCACAATCTACATGTAACTAACGTCCTCCTAGATTTTCTAGTCAAATTGGAAAAGATAGAAAGTCTTTCAGTATTTCTGTATCAAAATGCTGGAAGGAAACAAATGTGGACTATAGTTATGTTTACCACAAATTTTTAGGCCGCCTTTTTTGGTACTTAGTATGATTTGTTTCTGAGTTCAAGAGTTCATTGTAGATCGGAAAATCCTTCTTGAAAACCTTCAAGAAAATAAATGTATCTATGATTCTGTACATACATATCAGTCAGGAACTTGTAGATTCATCAATTGCTAGTAGAACCATCAATTGCTAACTCGATATGTTGGCAACTTGGTACTTATTTGTTTGGGAGCTCCCTTCTGTAAATACAGGAACAGCAACATGAATCTTTGAAATGTTAATGAGATCTTTTCAATTCACTTGAAGATATTACATGAAAGCCAATACATAAATGTAAGAGCTTGAATAAGGAGAGAACCATCTTTACAGGTATGTTCAACATTCATTTAAAATTCTACGAAGGCATCCCAATACCATAGTCAGTATCTCTCCTACCCGTAAGTGCAACAAACTTATCCTGAAAAACCAACAGAGGACACTTGTCAATCAAAATTGACCCATTATAAGCCTCTTTAAGGAGTACAGTACTCTTTGCACCTTTATTAGTGATGTAAAAAATACCATGATGCTTGATTAAGCAAAGCAACAATCTAGCAGGCAACCGATACTCCAAATGAAACGCTTCCAGTTGAGCAGATGTCATTCTCCTCTCCATCGTTAAACTTAGAAGCTCGTGAAGCACTGCCACCATTCTTTTTCGAGCTTTTGGATCACCAGATTCAAATCTCCACGCATTCAAGTACGGTGAAGGGAATTCCATTTTCTGCCACTTCTGAACTTCTTCAAGATAACTCTTGTTTGGTCTAAAACCAGCAGGAAAACTCAACTGAAAAGCAAAACGACCCAGAAAATTACCATCTTTCGAGATTCTAACTTTTCCTGAACGTTCAATGGAGTCTAGAATCCCTTCACGCGCCAACCTTTCCTCCCTAGACGTTACAGCAAGACTCGAATCCCAATTTTCTAAACAGAGATATGCTCTCCCATTAACATCTTTAACAGAGAAGTACTCCGGGTATTTGGGAATCATACACTTCTTAAAGTCGCAAGGCAAGCCCATAGCAGATTGAATAAACTCAACAGTTTCAAGGGGAAGCCGACAATCAATAGACAACATTAGCAACTTCCTTAGATTCTTAACCAAAATTGGTTCCATTAGCTCCCTGGCATTAACTTCTTCAGCCGCAATCTTTTCTGCTTTCTTTGTAAGCATAACCGCGGGAGGTGTTCTATTACCGCCCTCGACATGAAAGATTGTAGGGTACTTCTCAATAGCAGCCATGAAGTTCCATTTCTGAACAAACCCAACTTCCTTTTCAAGGTCTCTGAGGAGGAGAGATTGGGTTTTCTGGGCTTGAATGATGGACTTGAGCCGTAGAATTAGAGATGGTTTCTTTTGAAGATCAATGGCTCTGTCAAGTTCATTGACTCTGGAGTAGATTTTCTTCTTGGGTCTACTTCCTCCACCGGTCTTCTGCATTATTGCGACCCTCATATAACTTGATTTCCCAAATGGGTTTGATCCAAGACATTGTCGTAGTAGCCAGAACATTAAACTTTTCTATGACCAAGTATCGAACAAGTAGTGTGCAAGATTTTACACTGGTCGAAAAAAATTTCTCAGACCCACAAAGAAAGGAAAGACTTTGTTACTGACTATATTGTGATTCTGTGATCTTCAGTGTTGTTGCGTCCATAGATAAACACACTGACCTTATTGATGGCATAGAAATAGAGAAGACAACCCCCAAGAATTGCACATGAATTTCCAAAAGTAATATAAGGAAAGAACCACTTCTGAAGGTAAAAACAGTTGGACATGAAAAAAGGAAATTGGAGAGGGAATATCAAATCAATCCTTCTGGACATGGATTCATCGATTTATCTCTCCTTTTCTGTCTTCGTCTCCACTGCCTCTACGTTATGTTCAGTTTCTGAAATCGTCATTGTTTCATTTTCGGGTCACTGATGTCTATTAAGTGGGCTTGGTGACGAACGGGCCGTTGAGAAAATCTGCGCGGCAAAAGGAGGAATGGCCCGTGGGTTAATTTCCATCCATGATAGCGGATTTTGGAGAAACATTTTAAACCCATAGCTGAAGGTTTTGATGACACATGTCTTAATGAATACTTAGAGAAATTTTGTAGACCTTTGTCCAATTTTTTTGTGTTTTGGAATAAGTTATTGACAAGTTTGGTTTATTTTACGGGTCTAGTTTGATTTTCGAAAAATTAAACACGTTCGGTTAATGATTTTCTGTACATACTGTCACAGATATAACAGAAAAGAAGGTGTATTCGTATGTTATAGGTCTTGACTTATGTTTAAAAAGTACTTGTCTTAGGTTTAGGACTACCTCTCCTTATGCCTATAAAAGGAGAGACCTTGGCATTGTAAAACTCAGACTTTGATAAACTACTTGTGTTCTTGTTTATCTCTTCTCTTGATCCTTTCTTACTTTGTGTTTGTGCCTACTTTGTGTTTGCATTTTTGGTAGCCTATTTATTAAAAAAAAAAAAACTTCAAAAGATGTATTTTCAGATTTTTCGTAGACCATTTTTTCTTGGAAACGAATAATATATGAAAATGAAAAGTATTCATCTTCTGAAGATATGTTACAGAAAAAAACTGAGAAATTCTTTCTGCTATGCATATGATTTCCCTCCGCCCCATCAAATATAAGCGATGTGTCATGAAAATGAAAAGTACTTGGTATTCATTTACCCGAAGTAGTGGAAGAAATCCAGAATGAAGGCAGAGTCCCTTCCGGGACATCCGATAAAATTGTTGTTAAAATAGCTGCAAGTTGATATAAAGGGTATATATGTGAGCATTATATAAGTGGGCATGCTTTATATTTTTCTATAGGACTTTTTCTTGGTTTTTCGACTTAGGGGAGTGTTTTATTTTCTCTTCATGGTTGAAGAACCCACGGTCTAGTCGTTTTGACTTCTACTTTATCGTTCATACAAAAATAACCGTCCCTACAATAACCAAAACCTCCACACAAAAAAAATGAGCACGCGTCGCGCAACACATGTTGCCTGACACAAGTGTATATATATCCAGTCCATCTATCTCCGATCAAAAAAAGAATCAGTTCTGCTCTCTGTTCTATAGCTCTTTCTCATATCCATATACCTTATGTATGTATATTTACCAGAATTTGTAATAGCAAATCGCCCAATTTGAATTTGCACAAGCCAATCGCCCAATTTAACATCTTGAGTTTTAGAGAAATTAGGCGAGTCAAAACTTTGAAAGGTATGACTGTTCTAGGAAAAGAAATTCTACCAAACACCAGAGAATAAAAATGTAAAGAATATTTTCTGCGAAATCATATGACAAGGAAAATATTTTTCATTCTAAAACATTTTACATTGAAATAAACGGAGCCGAAATACAATAGAGAGCCTAAACTATTTCCAATCATATCAAAGCTATTAGTCACATGAGCCTCCATTCCGCCCCCCCCCCCCCCCCCCCCCGTCCTACTGAGTTAGTGGAAGGGAAAAAGTCAAATATGGTAGAGTCTGGAGCAATACATAACAATTCAAAGGCAATCCTTAATTTTTATTTAGAACCCATAAAAAAGGACTATCCTTAGAATTGCAGCGATACGGCAGGTTCACAAGGAAGAATGAGACCCTCGAAATGACATTTTTCGACACGGTTGCTTTCTTGCCACACAAGACATCTAGGCTCATTGGCAAGGTGTAGATAATAGTAAATCTGGCACAAATCCCATCGGTAGAAGTATCTCATGCTTATTGTTTGGGCAATTGAAGTGGATAAATTATCTGATGAAGACGCCAGATGCCTAGCTTAAATATGAAAAGGAGAGGGCACCTGAAATACTCGACCAAGCTAATACTCCGCAACAATGAACATTTGATAGAAGCTACAATAGGTTCTTTTCCTGCAACAGAATAAAATGAAGGGCTCAAATGAGTACCAATGTATCCAAAAATAAATAACTTCCAATAACAAAACAAAGTGCTGGGTAAAAGCTGCGTTGACAGTTGTAATAAGACACGATTGAGAGTAATTAGATTCAGTGGTCCAACTCCGAGTCTCCAAGACCAGCAAGAAGGAAAGCGAAGTTGCCAAAGCTTTGATTTTTTTTCAAGTTCCATTAGAATATTACTCAGCTAGTGTTGAATTACAAGAAACTACTAGTTGCACTCCTCTTCTAAAATTTCAATGATCGTATAAGCCTGTCCTCATTATGCTTTCTTTTTCTTTTTCCTTAATTTTTGGAAAAAAGGTGAGGAAAATCCCCCACTAATTCCTAATTAATTCTCTATAGACTATAGGCTGTAGCAAATCAACATGATCATAAATTGAAAGGGACAGTATAAGAGATGTAACCGTCATATGGAAGCTAGGGCAATTAATACAACAATATAGTGCTTAACGAGGTACCGGAAAACTTTATCATCAATATGAATATTAACTGTTAAAAAAATAAACAAATAAAACCAAAATCACCAACATAGATTGTAAAGTCAAGCTTCGCCTAATCCATCTCCTAGAGTCCAGCTGAGTGGGGCCACAAAACTCAATTTACTCCACACAAGTTACCCGATGTGAGCAAACATGGTTGTTAAAACTTCTGCTTCCCAACTAATCAAGATTCGAAAACAAAAGGAGATGGTTCTACATGTCTCAAACATGGTACTTAAAACTTGCATTTCCCAACTAATCAAGATTCCAAAACAAAAGGACAGGGTTCTAAATGATTGAGACTAGCTTTCAAAATAAAACAAAGCCATTGAGCACGTGCAAGGGTAGAGAGAGAGAGAGAGAAAGAGAGAAAAGAATTTGGTTGTTTGAGTGGTTACACCAGGCTGATGAAAAGAATTTAAAATAAAAGCAACTCAAGTAAGCAACATGTTCTAATGCCCAGGGAAAAACATTTCACAAGAAAGACGGCGTTACTTTTCTTTCTAGAGGTAATGTTGTCATCCATTCATCTCTTTTTGGTCCCACTTTCACATCCATCTCTGCCAAGAGGACATCATCACCCTCCATGGATATACCTGACAAAGAACCAGTTTTCCAAACATCATGTCCAATGGAGCTTTAGCATTCTTAGACAATACTAACATTAAAGCACCTTTGTAAGCCAAAAATAATTGGGAAGCGTGTAAACATTACATAAAATACTTTTATCCCAAGATCTGCAGCAAAGTTTGTTATAATGCCACCCAAAGATACCAGGTAGCACTAATGAACATTCAGGTAGCTTTCCATAATCATTGAGCACGATATATATATAGTGCCAGGATCTATGCAGTTGCAGTCAATAGAAGCAAGATATAGCACTTTTAAGAAAGCCTATCTTTGTCATATGAGATCGTTTCTGCCAAGCACATCCCACTTTGTATCCCAAAAAGGAAGCCAAAAAGTGAATATAGCCAATCATCGTGACCCAGAAAGAGGGAGGAAAAGAAATTACACAAATCGAAAGAGCATCAGTAGGTGCCAATCGACGGTAACCATCCACTGGAGAACAGGCCCGGCCCTGTGGGCAGGCTGGGGAGGCCCGGGCCTGGGGCCCCCCGGTTTTTGGGGCCCCTTCTCGTAGAAAAAAAAAAATTATATATATAAAAAAAAAAATTATATATATATGAAGGGCCTCAAATTGAGAATAGGGTTGGGGCCTCGCGAAACACAGGGCCGGGCCTGCTGGAGAAGCTACAGTGGCCTATTTAACCCTCACAAAAGAAGCTGGACAATTCTAATTGGTGAGTGTGTTTGTGTTTAATATTCAGAGGAGTGAGGTTCATTCATCCTTTCCAGCCCTCTCGTCCAAATAAATGATTCCTTCAATTCAAACCTTACAGAGTCACTGCCTCACCCCAGAACATCCCTTCAAACCTAGTCTCAACATATCCTGTTTTACCATGTGCCATACAATGTGTTTACCACCAATCCCTAGAGCGATCAGGGAATTCAATGATGTTACCCTATATAAATCATCTGTTACAGATCTAGGTTCTATTGTTGGGTAATTTTGCGGTTGAAATAGCAAAAACCCTTGGCTGGTATGGAAAGAACAAGACGCTGCAGTGAATAACGACTCTCTCTCTCTACACTTGGTGAGTTCAATTACAGTTCCCAATAAGTGTTTTCAAATTTAAAGCATGCTGATAGCCAAAGGAATCAGATGAGGTCGAAACAAAAACTGAAGATATTTGTGATAGGGATAAGGAATCTATTTATTTAAAAACTTCAACTTTCAATTTAAATATGCAGAAATCTTAGTTAATTTTGGGAGTTGATTAATAGATTTGATTGGATTAAGGTTGTTGCTCTCGTGTCGTTATTCTCTAAATTCTTTTTCTTTTTCGAATCTTCTCTTTTGGCCTCTTTCAGCCCAATTCGCTAGGTTTTATGGCTATTGAAACAATTGAATAGTTGAATGAATTTATTTCATACCCACGTGCACCAATTGATACGAGTCTGAGACAGAAAAAAAAATGAATGGCTTTGACAATAGCATGACTGCTGCCAAGATTGGACCTCTTTCGATGAAAACATGAAAACCATTCAAGCACTTGAGAATAAAATCAGATCTGGACGCCATAGGAAAAGGTAAATTTGATGTCAGTCAGTCCCTCCAAACTCTTTTGGAACATCCCTCTGAGTACGTGGGAGAAACAACGACGAAATGTGAACAACCCTTTAGTGATAGGAAAATTCTTAGTGATATAAGCTGATACAAAAATCTCTTCAACAGTTGGGGGTGTCAATGCCCTGATCGAGAGAGTTTTCCTAGGAAAGGAAGAAGTTTGAACCCACATGAACAACAGTTCAATAACAGTTTTCCTAGGGAAGGAAAAAGTTTGAACCCACATGAACAACAGTTGAATAACACAATCATTATGCGTAACTTCTGCCTGAATCTATTCAATAGGATACAAGTCCCATGGCATGTGACGGTTTCACGAGCTAGCTCATTCATTGACCTATTTCTCAGAGTGCCTGGATTTCTTCTTTGAACGTAGGTCTCCAGAGGCGATAAATTTTTCAGCATCAATATTCTCCATAGATTTCTGCTTTCCAAACTCTTTTGCCTTTTTCTGCCAACACAAATTTTTGAGTATTAACACAACAAAAAGTCTGTACAATACAAGAATGGACTCTTCAGCACTTCTCACAGCACAAGATCTTTGTCTGGAGAAGCTAGAAGTCTCAGGATTACCTTTAAAGACATGGCTATGGCAGTCACATCGTTCGTTTCACCATTGGATGTGCCGATATCCTGCCTTATGGGTTCCTGTGGTGGCACAACCGCAACTGGGTTACAAAAATGCACTTGCCAGAAACAAAAGGTAATAAGCACATGACAAAAGTTCAGAAACAAACCTTTAGAGGAACAAAATCTGCTTCTCTTTTCCTTTTGTTTTCAACTGTTTTTTCGGTTTGTTTCTCCTGCTTTTCCTGCCACTTCTTTGCTGACTTCTTTTGGTCGCTTAAGAAGTACTCACCAGTTTCCAATTGTATGTCAATCTGAAAAGATTCTAGAACTTTTAGTGATCAAATAACATGATGCACAGATGTTTGAGAAAACCAAACCACATGATGGAGACTGAACGTAAGTTTTAACATTTCAGCAATTGTTCCCAATTCAGGTAATTCCCGGAATTGTTCCCCTTAAGAACCAAAGTGAAGAAGAAAAAAAAATACAGATTGCTTCAGATTTGATTATATTTATCGTGTCATAAGAATAAGTAATGGGGTTCATTCTTTCGGGAATATTTTTCAGATTGCATCATTCATAAGAAAGGTCCCACAAGAGGGTCAGCAGAGAGAAGTATGCTAAGCTGTAAACCAGCTTCTTAGGGGTTGCCTTAAAAATTAGTCACGACCCAGTACATGCAAGTTGATACTCCTAGATTTCGCAAAACAACCAAGGCCACAAAAGTTACTAGAACACTATCTTCGTAGTGAAACGAATATATCTCCGTGAGTAAAAAAGATTTGTCCCTTCATCAAAAAAAAAGATTTGTCCCTTAATCAAAAAAAAAAAAAAAGATTTGTCCCCAGATGTACATTGAAAGCTTCCACAGTAAAACTCATTCGAGAGGTTAACAATAGGATATATAGTATAAAACAGCTGTAGCAGAAAAACAAAAGAATAAATCCCCGGAACAAATCAGTAGACTCAAAGTATAAGACTCGCATTTTTCCCCTGCTATTGATATGTGGCCTTATCATGAGTTTCTTACCCAACAAAAGACGGAAGAATAGAAAATTGCCTTATGGATTGTTACTAGAAAAGAATAAATGTAATGTCTGAGGTCATAGCTCTACTACTCCTTAACTGCTTACAATAAATGAACAGATGAATAACCCATATCCGGCCATTTCTAAGTCGTGTGATTTGGAAATTCATACTAGGTCTTGAAACTGAACTGTGACCAAACAAGTCAATACTCACCCGATTAGCAATATCTTTATCAATTCAATCTAACAAACACAATAAACCAAAATAGTCCTCCCGAATGAATGTTTCACGCAAATAAACCAGGAGAGAGTGGTAGCGAAATATATTGAAGATTTGGATCTATACTGCAACCAGTGTAACTTACCTTACTAGGTTGTTGTGGAGGAGGGAAAGGTGTATATGGTTTCTTTTCTTTGCTCTTAATTTTCTTTTGCTGAACATTTTTCCTGAAAATGACATTCAAGTGATGGAAAATATAACTTCTGAAGTACTAAAAATGTTTCATGCATAATGTCTGCATATACATAGGCCAAGACAGAATATATCATACTTTTTGAACTTTGGAAGAAACCTGTCCCAGTTCTCATCTGCAAGTGCAGGATCTTTTGCGAGCTCCTTCTTCAACATGAGGATCTATCACATTATAACAAGGAAACATTAGCAGTTCAGAAGAGCAAATAATACTAACTGAACAAAAACTAAGCAGTAGCAACTTCACCTTGATGTGGTATACTGGATGCATTTTATTCAGCATGCAGTCCTCCACAATTTTCCTGACTTGTTTTAAACCTTTGAATGAACCCATAGCAGCAACTGTGCTTCCCTACTCGATTACAAGGGGAATGAAGTCACTATTTGACAAACACATTGGACTACTGGCGATGATTAAAGTTGTAAGTCAACAACAACAAAAAAAAATGTACTATGAATCTGCAATTATGGTTATTCAACTGAAGGGAACAATCATAGAAATATACCTGGACAAGAATATAACAACCTGTCAAAATCTCCAGTGCCTGCACTACCAGAAAATTGTGAGCTATGCAGCAAAGATAGAAATCCCACACATTGCAAAGTATTTCAGGGAATGGGTATTAACCTAAGAAGCACTGATTCGGACACGGACACCACAGGATACGGACATGTCGATATGTCACGTTGTGGACAAGCAGAACATAACGTATATTTTAATATTTTAGTATTATAGAGGTATGTTATGAATTTAATCAAAGATAAAAACATCATTTCAAAAAGTACTACCATTATGATGATATGAATCAGCAGTTAATGTGTGAGTATTCATGAGCTAACCACGAATTGAAATTTTGAACTCTGGACAAAGTTTTAAAGATAACATTTAACCTCCTATTGTGTCCTTCCATGGGTGACAAAAGTGTCGACAACGTGTAGTGTACTAGTAAAACGAATGTAACAAAAATTTAGGTGCTTTCTAGGCGTTTTTGACGCATGTCCAGAGAGTGTTATGTCATGTCCGTTTCCGACACGTGTCGGACAAGGATACGTGAGGCTGGTAGACGTGTCTGTGCTTCTTAGGTATAAACATAATATAAGACATCATACTGCGGCCAAGCATTTTTCTCCATAAGGAGAAGGAAAAAGAAAGGACAGGGTTCAGGAGAAAGGTAATTAGGTGAGTGGAGAATCCGAGTTCACACACCTTCAGAGTGGATGAGTTGGGTCCCACAAGATGTTGCCTTCGTTTGACAAATCGTTCCTGCAAAAGATAATAATGACTTTGAACACCTCTTCCACTTTTGAAGAAATTACCGGATCTACTTCGATTGCATTATATTCCAGCATTACAAAAATCAACTAAGTTGCATCTATAATATCCATGCATTCTTTTTATCTTTTCAATTTAATTTTGTTTCCTTATCCATGTTTCACCATTATATAACTATGATATGATGAATTATAACCATCCAAAGCTTTCTCAAGATTTTGAATATCTAACTAATTCCATAAGTTTCAGATCAGCAAAAACTTTATGGCTGGCAACAAAAACCCTCACAACTAATCCAGCCATTTCAGTAATGTCATATGACGAAATGGAATTTTCTCAATAAGAAATGTTCTCCTCAATCAATAATCATCTCATCAAGACATCGCATACTTCTGAAAATTCTAAGTTGAGTATATGCGATAATTCTAACTCAAAATATGCACCTTATTGCGGACTAAGTTGCCAATCTTGATGATGTCGCACTGCATTTCATCATTCAGAATCTTGGTTGCCTACAACACCAAAATGTCGTTGAGCACAACACCAAATGGAAGAAAATCACTTCGTACCTGATGGAACATAACATCTAAACTGGGGGGAAAAGATTAAAACAGAAAAGGTACCCCAACTATAGTGAGATCCAATGGAGTCGTTCAAGAAAACAAAGGGACGAAAACAATAGAGAAACTCATCAGTTTAAGCTGTATAAATTCTTTTATCATCAGACGTTGAGAAGAAAAGGAGATTTTGAATCGGCATAACCCGAGCAAAAGAATAATATACCACAAAATTAAACCTACAAAAAAGCATCAAAGATATACCTGAGCGGCAGGAACACTTCTTGACAAAAGTTTAATGAGATCCCTAGCTTTCACGATAATATAGGGATCCCTCGTCTTTCTAGTGGTTGAAACAGTCATAGATCCCTCAACCTGAGCAACAAACCAAACACTTAATCAACAGACTAGAAAGGATGCTACAAAACATCTGATGACAAGTCAATATGTTTGACTAAAAAGGGAAGGTAAACCTCCATACCCAGAGTCAGACAACAAACTTTATCTAAAAAACTGATAAACCGTTAACTCTTGTCCCAACTACTTTGGAAGGACAAGGATTCTTCTTTTCCATACATAAAACCATCAAGGAAGGATATTCATTTGTTGGGGTTCGTGACAGTGACAGAAATGAAGCTTTTCAGGGCATTTTCATGTTTGAATCAGCCAGCCAAATAATTATGTAATTCTGAAGTTAATTAATCGTGCCCCAATGATCATATTAGCTAAAATTGAGATGCATTAGATAGGGAGTCCATATAATCAACTTTAAGGATCTCATCTCCAAATTTAGTAGTATCATTAATTGTGAAATTTTATAGCTTTGCAATCACCCCCAAGGTTTTACATCACCACTGGACATGCTTTCTGTCTTAGATCCAATTGATGTACATTACTCATGGTTACATTGACAGACAATCAACTTCATCTAAAACCTGGCTAATTCTTAACTCACGTCTCAACTACTTTGGAACGAAATCCTTTCCACAATGTATATACATTTGTGAGATATCCTCCATAAGATAAAGTTAGCAAAACTAATCAAAACAGTTCCTCCCAGCTGCTTCTTCATTGCGTATGAGGCTACGAGCATCTAGGACATCAATTACTTGTTACGACTTCACTTCGGAATTCCGCTTGAACCCCTAAAGATGGATTTTTTTCTTTCTTAAAAAACAAGTTGGACTTTGTTCCGCTAGTTCTCCAAGGAAATGCATTTCACATTGCCTTGTTGGAAATTGGAAGTCTATTTGCTTCTGGGAGGATAGTTGGAGGGCTGACATCCCCTTAGTTTTTTCGTTTCCACAGTTTTGTAACAAATCTATCAAGGACTCATAAGTTCATAATGCTCTACTCGCTACAATGGCTCTTTCTATCACTGTTCTGATTACAGGGGATTTGGGTTTCTTTAGTAATCATTGAGAGGGAGATCAATCACCTATCTCCATGCCCAAAAGCTTGAGAATGCCGATTTATCAAGTGTCTCATGTGACTAAAGGGTGTTGACTCCATTTCCTCTCCATTGTTTTAGGGCAAGTCTTTTCTTAAAACCCCCATCCACGATCCCCATTCTCCAACTTCCAGAGAATGTCTGAATGAGATCATGCAATACATGTGGATTATCAAGTCCATCATTCGTCAACTTGTTCTTTTTCACTTTTATTACATCATAATGATCATCTACATCAACAAGCTTCGACAGCATATATACAAGCACAAAAAGCACCTACCAAATTGAGTTCACCCAAAATTCCATACTCTTTGAGAGCACTTTTCACGACAGGCCAAGCTTCTTGCAAGTATTTTTCTGCACAAAACAAGGAAAAGGCTCACTCTTAAATAAAAAGTCTCATGATGACTAAAGCTATCTTAATAAAATCAATTCCAGTAAGACATATACTTTCACGCTATGAAGCACCCACACTTCCAAAAGTCGCCATGTCCCGCACACAGGACACTTTGACACTAGGGGGACACGCGGGGACATGCATTGGACACGCCATGGCGTGTCCCTTAAATCAAATTATCTTTTTGAAGGGGACACGACATGGACACGCGTGTCCCATATATACACTCTGTGACTTTCATGATATCACTCTCTCTCTCCCCCTCCCTCTCTCGCTGTATATGTATATGTACATATATGTATGTATGTATGTATGTATGTATGTATGTATGTATGTATGTATATACTATATATATGTGCCGGTATATCCCTGTAGTTGTGTGTATATCTTACATCTATATACGTGGTATCCGTATATATAAGCATAAATATCTTACATATCAAAAGAAAAGTGTATATATCTATGTATATAAACTGTTACTACATACATATATAATATATTTTTATATAATTATTTATTTACTATTTTTTTTTTTTTTGGCCGTGTCCGTGTCCATTTTTATATAAGAAATGACGCTCACATTCCACCAAGCTTTACCAAGAAAGATACGTAGTTCATAAATGAGACTGACACAAAGGCTTTAAATGGAAGACCGGAACTAATGATTATGGAAAATAGAATCAAAACAGCAAAATTTCTACGGTAGCTGTATCCAACCTAGATTACAAAGGGAGTGGAATATATGAACTAGGGATTGATACATATACTCTAATTGTGCTCATCTTAATTCGTAGGAGCGAAGGACAAAGAGTAGTGCCAGTTCAGTGAAGTCAGTCTTTACGTCTATAGGGGCTCCCTAACGATCCCGAACCTTCAGAAAAAGGTATGTGTTGTTTCTTGGCATTCTCTTTCTTCATTATGCCAACCTAAAAAGAGAGAGGGATACAGAGCTTGACTTGAAAACAAACAACTAGCACTCCCCCCCTATCACAGCAAGGCAGATAGGGCACCTTTTTCCTTCCTTAAGTCCAGGATACGAAAACCCACACTAAAAAGAGCGATTGAGAGTGGATTTCTGTATCCAACCTAGATTACAATGGAGTAGATATTAACTAGAAGTTTCAAGTAACTATTCCCAAATCATTGGGTACTCCATCCTCGTTTTAAAACATTTCCTGGAGCATGACTAGTTATGTAATCCAATGGAAGTAGCTCTAAAGCACGTGACTAATCAACCTCCTTCCCCTTTTCCTTTCCACAGTAAGAAGAGAGAATTCCACTCCACCAGAATCGCGAGCCCATGAATGACTAACAGCATGCTCATTCAGTTGGTAGCATGTGGAACATCAATCCCAACAATATCTGTTTCTATAACTCACACTGATACGACTCAACCACCATAGATTATAGAAAGTGAATCAGCCCCTATGCTCCAAAATAAACCATGTAAACAAAACCATATTTCATTTCGCTTACAGCATTAATGAGGTATCACATCCTCGCCAAAGGTTGAATGCATCCCCATTATATGACAGGAAACTTGAACAAAAGTTGTCATTCATAATGGCATATACCACAGTTCATTACAACCAACATTACCAGGCACCAAGTTTTCAGAACAACATTCTATTAATTGCATGCATATCAGTAAAATCACCACATAATCGTCACTGGATCAATCCAAAAAAATCTGGAACAGGCAAGTGGAAATTGAATTAGGGTATGTTTAACTTAGATTTAATTATCAAATGAGGGAGTTTGGAAACATAAAATCACTTTGAAAAGCTGGGATTAAGATTGCACAGCTTGATTAAGAATCACTTTTCAGTGTGGAAGCTTCATATAATGAACTACCGAAAAAAAAAAAAAAACAACTATAATATTTATTTAGGTAATGTAAGAGTTTACTAACCAAATATCCAAAAAATTACGACGAGACTTGAATTCTTGATACACACTCCCACAGGTAGGGCTACAAATGAGTCGACCCGAGCTTTGAGGTGTTTGAGATCGGTTTGTTAAAGGCTAGCTTCAGCTCGAGTTTGAGTCGAGTGTGACAATCGAGCTTGAGCTCGGCTCAATTAGTATCGAGGCGAGCCTGTACAAACGAGCGGAGGCGAGTTACAACCAACTCGAGCTCTGCTCAGCTCTTTTACTAAAAGAGCTTAAAACTCGAGCCCGAGTACTAACGAGCTTAGCCCCGAGCTGCTAGCTTGGTTATAATAGTAACAAGATAATGGTTTTTCTACCTCTAAACCCACAAGCCACCTATAGCTAAACATCTTACAGTATGAAATTAAATGAAAAGCCCATCATTGCAAATTCAGTCACGGATCCCCCAAATGGAGCCTAGAGTTTTTAAGGAAGGAGAGAGGTGAAGCTATACCTCTATACTGAGGGAAGAGGGTAGAGAAAGAGCTGACTTCAAGCATGCCACTTTCGTTCCAAGAAGGGTCGAACTTGTCGATTTTCCAGTGGTCGATGTTTGGGTCATCGTCCCATGGCTTCGGCTTGTCGTGCTTTCCCTTGTGCTTTGTCTTCACCTTAGGCTCTTCTGCGTCGACGTTTTCATTCAGTATATCCAAATTTGCCATCTGTTGTTAGAGAACCAAAACCCCGACTTCACTTCAACCACTCTTTTCCGAAAGCTATTTGGTTGCTAATACGAATGTGCGAAGGTGTACATAGCTAAAAAAGAAAGTAACGCGAGGGGGAGAAAGAGATTGACCTATAAAGCACGGGTACTCCAAAAATGTCGCCGTACGAGTACCGGGTACTGGCAGTGTTTTAAATAGCGATAAGCGCACCGAGGCGCCATGGTCCCCTGGAGCTTTAAGCGCGAGGCGCAAGGCGAGGCGCGCGCCTTTCGACCGCGAGGCGCACATTTTTTTAAAACAAGTAGAATTCAAATATAGGTAATATATTTGTCAAAAAACAGGTGCTGAAAATCTAAAAAAGCTTGGTTGTCAATTTTGAGCACCCTAATTTTGATCACTATTCTTTATCAGTTTATTGCTTAATTACTTCAATTCTTATGTTTTTTGAAAATTTGATTAGTCATACTGGAGAAGTTGTCAACGAAAACATTTAAACAATTCTCAGCCAACAACAATTGATAAACACTTGTGAAAAACAGTGTGTGTTGACTGGTATTAACTATTAACTAATTAATAAAGACTTGTGAGGAAAAAAAAAAAACCAACAACAGTCAACAACAAAACTAAACAAGTGGGTATAAACAACACCTGTGCTGTGGGTATAAACAACACCTGTGCTCGTGTGTGTCTGTGTGTGTGTGTGTGTGTGTGTGTGTGTGTGTGTGAGAGAGAGAGAGAGAGAGAGAGACCAGACGACTGAGAGAGAGAGAGAGAGAGTGAGAGACGACGACGACTACAGGAGATGAACAGACGACGCCGACGATGTGCGAGGGAGAGAGAGAGAGAGAGGTCGGAAGAAGAAGAAGAAGAAGAAGGGAGCAGAAGAAGAAGAAGAACCTGGTAAAGATTTGAAAAAGTCGATCAGAGATTCAGAATGGTGGCTTGGCCTTGGCTGGAACTCTTCACGGCTTCGCCCCTTCGAATGATTTAGGGTTACTCGATCAGGTGGTGGCTTGGACTTGTCTGGATTCTGTTGTCGTAAATATGGGTTACTTTACTGAAATTTTTATCTGCTGTGGCAAGCCCATGGGTTTTTGTATCCAGATGAAGGGTTGAGATGAAATCAAGGTAAAAAACCAAAAAGCGTGCGCCTCATGCGCTTTGGGCTTCTGCGCTTAAGCTCGCGCTTCAGCGCTTAAGCTGCACTTTAGTGTTATGCGCTTATTTATACACCTGTTAAGCGATACACTGTCGCCTCGCGCCTAGGCGCGCACTTAAGCGCGCTTTTTAAATCATTTACTGGTACGGGTACGGCTAGGAACGGCAAAATACGTACCCGGTACGTTTTTGCCATACCCGGTACGTATTTTGTCGTTCCCAGCCGTACCCGTACCAGTAAATGATTTAAAAAGCGCGCTTAAGTGCGCGCCTAGGCGTGAGGCGACAGTGTATCGCTTAACAGGTGTATAAATCGCTTAAGCTGCGCTTTAGTGTTATGCGCTTATTTATACACCTGTTAAGCGATACACTGTCGCCTCACGCCTAGGCGCGCACTTAACGCCTCCCGCCTAGGCGCGCTTTTTAAATCATTTACTGGTACGGGTACGGCTGGGACAGTGTATCGCTTAACAGGTGTATAAATCGCTTAAGCTGCGCTTTAGTGTTATGCGCTTATTTATACACCTGTTAAGCGATACACTGTCGCCTCACCCAGGAGTACCAAAGCCCGTACCCGAATAGTGCAAAAGTACCCGGTACGTTTTTGCCGTACCCGGTACGTTTTTGCCGTACCCGGTACGTATTTTGCCGTTCCCAGCTGTACCCCGTACCAGTAAATGATTTAAAAAGCGCACTTAAGTGCGCGCCTAGGCGCGAGGCGACAGTGTATCGCTTAACAGGTGTATAAATCGCTTAAGCTGCGCTTTAGTGTTATGCGCTTATTTTATACACCTGTTAAGCGATACACTGTCGCCTCACCCAGGAGTACCAAAGCCGTACCCGAATAGTGCAAAAGTACCCGGTACGTTTTTGCCGTACCCGGTACGTATTTTGCCGTTCCCAGCTGTACCCGTACCAGTAAATGATTTAAAAAAGCGCGCTTAAGTGCGCGCCTAGGCGCGAGGCGACAGTGTATCGCTTAACAGGTGTATAAATCGCTTAAGCTGCGCTTTAGTGTTATGCGCTTATTTATACACCTGTTAAGCGATACACTGTCGCCTCGCGCCTAGGCGCGCACTTAAGCGCGCTTTTTAAATCATTTACTGGTACGGGTACGGCTGGGAACGGCAAAATACGTACCGGGTACGGCAAAAAACGTACCGGGTACTTTTGCACTATTCGGGTATGGCTTTGGTACTCCGGGGTACTCCGATGGGTACTTTGTTGGGTACGTTTGGGCTTTTTTGTAAATTTTTTAAAAACTTTAAGGAGTCCGAATGAAACTTATAAAAACTTCAGGGGTTCATGTGCAATTTAACAGCCCTTTTAACACAACAGCCGTGTTTTAACTTTCATCAGTTAGGGCTTCTCATTTGAGAAGCAGCAGCCATTCGAGCAACAGCTGAAGCTCTCATCTCCTGGTTAGTATCTCTCTCTCTCTCTCGTCTCTCTCTCTCTCTCTCTCTCTCTCTCTCTCTCTCTCGTTGTACTCTCTCTCGCTGTACTCTCTCTCGTTCTCTTGTGCTATACTTTGGCAGGAGGAGGAGGAGGGAGGAGATAGATAGAGAGAAAGACAGAAAGACAACGAGTACTCTCTCTCGTTCTCTTGTGCTGTACTTTGGCAGGAGGAGGAGGAGGAGGAGGAGGGAGGAGGAGATAGAGAGAAAGACAGAAAGACAGCGAGAGCGAGAGAGAGAGAGAGAGAGAGAGAGAGAGAGAGAGAAAGAGATCAGAGAGACAAACCTGGTGAGAGATGAGAGCGAGAGATGGAGATGGACCTGGACCAGAGTTAGGTCGTC